>CM053580.1:61293349-61315034 GCA_028627135.1 Pseudochirops cupreus | reverse complement strand
CAGTGCTGATACGGTTCCTCGTAGCCGAGCTGACTTTAGTGGGAAGTATCTTTGTGTGCGTTTTGGAGTTCCAGGATTGGTTTAGAGTCCTATTTTATGGGTATTTTGGGGTGGCTATGTGAGAGCTGCGATGTGTTGCTGCTTCTACGCCGCCATCTTGGCCAAAAGTAAAATTTGTTAACTGGGACAGGAGGTTCAAAATCTAACTGGAGAAAATACTTCCCTAAAAATGAAATCTGAACATATGGAAAAGGACCTTCAAAAACTAACTGAGGAAAATAATTAACTAAAAAATAGAATCATTCAAATTGAAGCTAATGAATCTATGATGCATTGAGAATCAGTCAAACAAAATAAAGAACAAAAAATTGGAAGAAAATGTAAAATATCTCATTGGAAAAACAACTGACATTCAGAACAGATCGAGGAGAGATAAGCTAAGAATTACTGGTCTACCAGAAAGCCATGATGAAAAAAAAAGGCCTGGACGACACCCTCCAGGAAATAATCAAAGAAAACTGTCCTGAGGTCCTAGAATCTATCTTGTCCTACTAGAAAGTTAGGGGGGGAGGGGATGAGGGAGAATTTAAGGGAGAACAGAGTGGGGGAAGGGGTAGTCAGTAGGGTAAATATTTTGGGGTGGGGGTAGGGGAAAGATGGGGAGAAAAATTTGTAACTCATAATCTTGTGGAAATGAATGTTGAAAACTAAACATAAATAAATATATTGAAAAAAATTAAAAGAACTGAATTATTTTAAAACAATGATGGAATTTCTTTGGCAACTAATTTTATAGAAATAAATTTTAAAAGCAGAATTGTATCTCATTATTTATGTTCTCCAATTTGTGCCTGGAGGGAAAGTAGAATCTCTGGTCTTCTGCAGACAACTCAAATGATATAATATGGTGGCATTTATATCAATCCCAGACAGGTAAGAAGGAATGGGGTGGGGGGTAGGGAGAGGATGCCTTTATAGGTAGAGTGGCTTTATTTCCAAAACTCATAAATAAAAAATGGTTTGACATATTTTTATTCATAAATTTACTTAGAATAGTCTTGAACTACAAAAATAAATGGCAACATATTTGATAAATTATCTTAAGAGAAACCGAAATTTTACAAATGTGAAATTTACTAAAATTATACCGTATTTAGTCTATATATCTATATGTGTATGCATATATGTGTGTGTATACAATACTGGTGTGTATACACACACACACACACACACACACACACACACACACACACTGCTGACATTGCTGTTTTCATCATTTGTCTATGCCACACTTTGTTTTTACTTCAATGGTACCTGTTAAAAAACAGTCTTTTTTTCCAAAAAACATGTCTTGGAAATTGTCTTAGTAGCTTAATTTGATTATCAAAAACACTTTGTATAGTTTCAATGATAAGAATACAGCTTGAATTTTAAAAGTACTTTGCTTCTTATCTTATTTAACCTTCAGGATAAACACTAGAAAGCGAGGAGTGGACGTATGCACCTCTCCATTTACTGAGGAGAAAACTGAGACACAGGGAGGCCTCCAACTTGGATTTTCTGATTTCAAACACAGTCCTTTTTATATTTCATCAAGTCTGCCGATTTCCCCTCTTTGTTTTGTTTCTGATTCCTTGAACACTGCCTCCATTTCTGAGCAGCTTTTTTATCCTGGGACTGTCCTCAGCACCAGCGATCTACTAACCCTGGAAATCTACTAACTGCTAACCTTTCTGGTGTTCCTGCCATCAGTGAACTTCTCCCAGGGCCTCCATTTTAAGGGGGTGCAGGGGTGGGGTGGAGAGGGCAAGGCAAAGATTCATTCCCCAGCCAGTTCTTCTGACTTGTCTGTACTTTACCACCAATGCCTCTATCTGAGTGTTCTGCCCAACCTCCCACAGCTTTCACTTTCCAGTTCTCTTTGGCATACTGCCACACCTTATCAGATTGTAAGCTCCTTGAAAGCAGAATCTATATTTTTGTTCATATTTGTATTCTCAGTGCTGAGTACTGTGCCCGGAACAAAGTAAGTGTTTAATAAATGCACACCGCCTGCCTGTTTGTTACATCAGAGTTGTCAATAAAGTTCCTCAAATACAGTGAGAAGGCACATAGTAGAGATAGGATGAATACTTACTTTTTCTTTCTTATTAAAATAGTAACGCTCTAAAAGGGGAAAAACCCATTAAGTACAACTATTTCTCAGCTCCAGATACTTTTGCCCATTCCAACATGGTTTCCAAGTTCTTATTAAGATAATGCTTTAATGCCACAAATTTCACTAAAATATAAACAAATAATATAAGATAATGTAGTATATTGGAAAGTATTGGATCTGGAGTCCTGAGTCCAGATCTTAATCAAGTAGTCTGTTTTATTTCTTTGGTGAAACATGACATTGTGGACATAAGTTTGTGTTTTATTTTTTCTATTTTGCCAATTATTTCTATTGTAAAGATCAGAAATTGTGCTTTCACAATTCTTACTTACCTTTTAAACCATTCAGGAACATCCTTCTGTAGTTCTTCGTTGTTCTAGAAATTCATAGGGTCCTTTGCCTCATCAGGTGTTAATTCACTATCCTTTGTCTTGGAATATTTATTCATAGATACTTTGGTTTTTGTTTCTTTTTACTGGATTGAGTGGCCATATTCCCTTCTGTTATCTTCCAGGTTGGTTTATATGCTTATATTAAGATCTTTTACACATTTTCTTTGATTCCTGAGATCTTTGATCATTTCAGTGTTTTTTCTTTCCCCTATTCCCCTATTGCTCACTTTCTAACTTTTGTCCTTTGATTGTGGTTTCCCTGGAGGTGGGACCTCAGGTCATCTCAAATCCCTTCACAATGAACATTTCACTTTTCAGTGACCTAAGTCTCTAAATTCTGAAAGGGATAGAACTGGCCTTGGCTAGATACTCAGTTCTTTCCCTCAGTCTAAGCAGAATGTCACATATGCCATATATATTCTGACACAGTTTCTTCTATTCTTCAATTCTCTAGGGTGAGTTCTGTTGCTGCACAGAGTGCCGCCCTACTGTTTTCCCAGAAAGAACAAGCATCTGTCTTTTGGTTTTCTCTGGCACTGGGTAGAGAGGAAGGAAGTAAAGAGCTGAATTCTGTTGCAAGCTTGTTGGCTAGCTTCTACAATCCTACCCCTGCAGTGTGGTGGATAGTAAGGGAGGGGAGGCCGAGTAACCACATTGGGAACTAACAATTAGCCTTGAGATAACTGAATTTGGGTTCTCAGTGTCCCAGACCATGGAGATAGCTAAAATTGTTTTATCTCTTACACATAATTCCTTGGAGAGGTTTCAGAGATCTTGAGGATCAGAGAAAATTTCAAGTCTTCTATCATGTTGGTTATGACCTCCATAATGAGTTTCATAGCAGCTGAAATTTTATTAGTATTCTTTGAAAAGCAGGTATCAGTCTCATAAAACTTGTTTTCAAATGTTAAAATGTGTATGAAACATAGGTTGATAAAATTACAAAACGATTTCAGTGCTTACATTCATGGTTTTCTAACATGAAAAAAATTAAGTAACTGCTTTCAAATAACTACAATAAAATTGTTGCAAAGTGAGCCACACATCAGATCCACACAAATGCTTTTGTTTCATTTATCCAACATTTTCCAGAAAAGATCTGGGATACTTGTATATTTAGGGCTCTATTTTCCAAGGTAATATGAATAAGTCCTATCAACTAGCATGCCTCCATCTTATTCATGTCTGTTTTGATTTACATCTTTAAAATATTGACATTTAAAGTGTCTTCTGGCCCAAAAAGGTAGACAGAAAGTTCAAGGACTTTCACAGTAATTCTAATACTTCATGGAAACATCTTACAGAGACAGGAAAAATTTTGGTTGCTTGAATTAGTGCCTCAGTAAGCAATGAAGTTTCACCCAATTCTCTTCAGAGCTTCTGAAGTAAGAATATTTTTCACAATTGCTTGGCTTTTTGCTCATGTGGATGACAATTTAGGTTTGAACAAATGTAGAACTTAGCTTAGAGGTGCAATGTAAAGGACTGAAACTGATTGTATTTTATGTAATGTGTTCAATTACTACTACTTTTGCTACAAGCTTGATTTTTAACATTATCATTATTTGTTAGAAACTTCTTCCCTGAAACACTAGAAACTATAGAGTTGACAGCTAAGTAATATTACTTTGATTGAATATGTGAAGTAAGGTCAAATTTCTAACTCTGAACAATATCTTAATATCACTTTTAACTATACTTGGAGCAAAATATTATATGTGGATTCACACATTCCTTTTCAAAAGGATATTATATTTATAAAGGTGAAGTAAAAATACACTTTTATTTCTTGGCTTTTGTAATCATTTTGACAGTTAAAATTTTATAATAATTTTCTAACACTTCAAACTGATGGGCATCCCCTTTATTTTCAATTCTTTGACACCACTGAAAGAGCTGCTATAAATATTTTTGTACATATAGGTCATTTTCCCACTTGTATGATCTCTTTGGGATACAGCCCTAGAAGTGGTATTACTGGGTCAAAGGGTAAGGATGTTTTTATAGCCCTTTGGGCATAGTTCCAAATTGCCTTCCAGAACTGTTGGATGAGCTCACAACTCCACTACGCAATAATTTTTTTTAACATTATACGATCAATTTTGTAATGGTAATCAATTTAAATTTGAAGACCCCTTTTTGTTATATCAAGTAAGTAGGTACCCAGCCTTTAGTAACTAATCAAACCTTTGCTGCTAAGAGGCAGAGGGTGTGAACTCTGTCTCCTACTGCTGACATAACAGGAAGGGTTTGGCTGAAACAGGAAGCCCATGCTTTGTGAATATATAAGACAAGGCCCAGAGAGAGAGTTTCCTCCTGGCAGGCTCCTGGTGGAGGAAGCAGAATTTTCCCAGCATCTGGAAGCTGGGCTCCTACTTGCTAGACTGAGAATTGAGTTGGAGTTTTCTATGAGACTAAAATCTGGTGAAGGCTAAAGTTGCTGCCAAGAAGGCCATCTCAAAGGCTGAGATTTCTTCTGGATCCTAGGGCCAGTCAAACTGCTGGAGGACTGAAGAAGTATGACCAGGATAAGACTTTGTTTGTTTGTGGCTTGGTTCATCCTTGAGTTCCCAGCAACAGAAGTGGTGAAGGGTTTGAGATGTGCTGGACCCTGTGAACTTCAATGTGTAGTAAGAACTGCCCAGAGGACTGGATGAGAACCTGGGAGCTGTCTGCCTCTGTATCCAGGTGACTGTTTGGTGCATTCAGGTAGGAGCTGGGACCATGGAAGGGAATCCAGGGAATCTGAGAGACCACCCTGAGTCAAGATGAAGAAAAGGCCTCTCCTTGGATATTGAATGCAGTGATGAAATTGAAGTTTACTAGAGACCTAGAGGTGGAGGGTTTGCGTAATTTTCTAATGATCGTATTTAGTGATTAATGATACTTAGTGACTGATTGCTAGATAAGTGACTGATTAAATTAACCTATGATTGCCCCATTAGTAGAAGATTGAATACTATTGTATTGTGAGATGCTTAATGACTGAGTGAGGAGGCAAACCTCCTTAGGGATGTCAGATAATTATTCTTTTGTTCTTTGTTCTAAATACTGTGACCACTTTGGTGAAAACTATGTGGCCATTCTAATGTTAAGCTGTTGTGAATACTATACTGTGATTTTCTGTGATAAGATGTAATTCTGTGAATATTATATTGTGATTTGTTGTGAATGTTTGTCTTGATTTGTTATGGAATAAATGGAGTGTTCATTATACCGTGTAATCAGAACTTTAAAAGCTGTTCACAGTAGCATTCTTTTGGGAAGCTGCTTGTGCATGGTATTACACCTATTTCAGATTTTATAGCTTTCTTTCTATCTTTTAAAGAATGATCTCCCCTATCATTTGTTTGTTGCTCATCTTTCATTTTCAAAGAAGACCAATGGCATCATGGATGATGTCTTGATGTGAATTATATTCAAATGAGGCAGAGTCACCCAAAGTTATCAATCTTACTCTCTCTTCCAGAGTCATCAAAGTCCAGTGGCAGGACAAAAGTAAAAAAAAAAATGGCAATGGTCTGGGATGCAGTGGATGACTGTGGCATCTTCAATGTCTGATGAAGCTCTAAGTGCCTTCATGGCCACTGGAACAAATTATTCTCATCTGTCCATTCTACTAGGACAAATCTTGGGGCAGACATCCCCCTAACTCACTGACAGGTTTGAAACCTGTCAATTACCCTCAACCTAGGTTAGACCATCTACCCAGAGTATTTTACCAGGGTATGGCTGCTGCACAAGCTACACTTTCTTGGAATCACAGGTAAGATGGGGGTGACAGCTAAACACCAAAGGTGAATGAGCAATTGTAAATTGTAAAAGGTACATCTTATTGTCTATTTTGTATGATGTGACTCTTAATTTAGGGTGCACAGGCATTTGAGGAATGAGGAATTAATCAATGAGCATTAACTAAGTATTTATTATGTGTTACGGACTATCCTAAAATTCTGTCAGAAGAAACAACATATGACACACAAGTGTGTATAAAGTCTATACAAGGTAAATAAAAGGTAATTTTGTGGGGAACGAAGGAGATGATCCAGTAAGAGCTGGAGGGAATAAGAAAAGCCTCATATAGAAGGCATTATTTGAGCTGAGATTTGAAGGAAAATAGGTTTAAGAGGGAATATAGTTCAGGCATGAAGATAGTCTGGGCATAATACAGAGGGTCAAATATCTTGCGTGAGGAACAGTAAGAAGGCCCATTTTCTGAACTGTTATGAGCAAAAATAGAGAGTGATGTATAATAAATTAAGAAATATGGGTTGGGCAGAGATTGTGAAGATCAAACAGAGAAACTGGTATTTGATCCAGAGGCAATAAGGTGTCACTGTCCTTTAGTGATCAAGAGTAATCTGTATTCTTACATACCTCAAACATTGGGCTACTCTATCTCTTTGCTATTGAATTGGACCTGGTTTGACTGGCTGATTTTCTTTTTCTATTTATTTTTTAATCAATTCCAAATATTATACCAATTCCACCAGATGTAGTCTGACCAATGGAACTCTTTCTACTCTTGTGTTGAATACTTGCATTGTCTCATTCTTTGTGTTCCTACCACTAATATGCTACTATTGGTCCCACTAATACACTACTATTAGTCCCTAATATTGACCTCCTAGTCTCTCATCTTTCAGGCTGTCTTAATATTTCTCCTTCAAGCCATTGCCATATGAATTTTATACATAAATATATTTATGTTATTTATCTGCTCCATACTGACTGTGAAACAACTTGTATAATCTTTGGCTTCAGATGCCAAACACTACAAAATATGGTGCCACTCTACTTTTTCAATTTTATCAAATATTTTCTTCCTTAGTATATGTCATATGTGTGTCAAACTGGACCCCACATGGCATTTTGTTTTCTTCTTATATTTTGCACTATTATTACTGCATTGTTCCTGTTCATCTGTAAGGACTGGAGATACAGGAGGGAAAAAAAGCAGTTCCCTTTCTGCAAAGAGCTAACATTTAATAGGCAAGTTGCACAACATGTACATATATAAACATATACAAGCAAATATGCCAAGATTATGAAGTCATTTCTGTAGGAGAGGCAATAGCAGAAGTGAGGGGGAAATCACAAAAAGTTTCATGTAAATGTTGGCACTTGAAGTGAAGTTTGAAGGAAAGTAGAGATTCTAATTGATAGAGGTGAAAAAAGAGTACATTGCACAAATAATGAACAGCTAGTGAAAAGGTATAGAGGTAGGTGGCAGAACAGGAAGAAGGCTAGTATAACTAGACCTCAGAGTATCTGGGTAGGAATATGGTTAAAATAAAAACAAAACTAGTAGGTCAAGAAAGAGTCAGGTGGTAAAGCACTTGAAATACCAGACAAAGGAGTTTCTATTTGACCCTAGAGGTAAGGGGGAGCCCTTGGAATTTAGAGAATAGGAGAGGTGTTAGCAGAGCCAGATCTGCACGTTAAGATAGTTGTTTCCATGGCTGTGAGGACAGACTGAACTAGAGAACTATTTGAGGAAGGAAGACCAAATAGGAAGCTCTCGCAATAATTCAGGCAAAAGATGATTCTGGCTTTAACTAAGGCAATATCTATATAGTTGGTAGAAGAAAAATGCAAAATAATGACAATAATAATAATAATAATAATACTGTGGAGATAAAAACCAAAAGACAGACAATCTTGCCCTGGGTCAACTGCAAGCTTCATTAGGGTAAAAGCCGACTATACTTTCTTATCTGCACATTTGCTTGGAACTTAACACCACTTCAAAGTATTTTGCTCAGTAAAAAAGTTTATGGATAAATGAGTGAGCAAAAATCAATCACCATTACTTGAAGAAATTAACATGTAAGGTCCCCCTCTCTACAGGGTCAGTAACATGACTTTTACATAAGGGCAGCATTTTATTCTCATATAGAAACCAAACTCTGCTAAAATTGCTAATATTGTTTAATTTGCGAACTTAGTTTCTATATTTTATGCACATTTTATGCAATTAAGATATATGTATTTATTTCACAAAACAGAAAAAAAATTTGCATTAATGAGTACATGTCGCTGGGGGTACACAAGTACTCCATAATAAAGATGTCATTGACTTTTTACAATAGCTCTTTTAACAGACAAACAGAACTGACCGACATGGTGATATTAGTATATCAAAGAAGAAGTAGCCTACAAAGCTTATTAAGTCTAAGTTTGAAAGTATGTCTCTAAAACAAAGCTTTCATCTCAAAGAACAGAAGCCTGGTTATTCCATTTTTGTGTCTTTGGAGATAACTAAACTCTACTGAAGAGTTTAGGGATTTAAAAATAAAAGTGAAAGATGGATAAGTTAGAAACCTGTTATAAGCACACTTAGACCATTGTAAAGAAAATCTGAATAGTAAATAAAGTCAATACTTGAGAGTTAAAATGCCCACTATGTTTTTATTACTGCATATATTTAATATACCTTATTTCAGAATTTTTGCATTTTTAAAATAGTCCATTCAGTAAGAAAGCAAGCTGCACTCTCGATGGAAATCTGGGGAAATGTTTATTAACATCTGTTTAATCTGTTGTCTAATGTCTATGGAGGTATAGGAGCCATCACTGGGAATTCTGAAAAGACTTTCCTACTTTTGTTTTGATAATTAGCTTACCTGTATGCACATTAAAATATAATTAAAATTGAAATGAAGCACACTGTTACACAGAAGCTATGGTGAAATGTCAACCAGGGACTGAGTGTACATCAACAAAATAAACACCACCAAACAATTTTGCTTGGACAGAAAGCTAACTAAAATCGCCATCACATCAATAAAATAAGTTCAATAGTCGGGAAACAAATGAAAAACAGGAACAGTAACATACTGTTAGTGAAGCTGTAGACAATTCCCTCTGTCTCATTCAAAAGGCTTTGTTTACTCAAAAAGGTTGAGATTATCTGACTTGTATTAAATAAGCACAACCTACTGCTTGAGGAAACGAGATGTTTTTTGTTTCAGTTCAATTAGTTTGTTGTGCAGTGCATAACACTTAGGGCATCATTTTCAGAGGGCGACTTGTAGCCAAGTAGGAATGTTTAAAAACAGAAATTACTTCAGTCTTCGAAATATTGCTGGTTTTTCTTAAATAATTATTAATCATGTTTTAAAATATTAACTTTTCAATATCTGCATTGCTTGAGGGGTTTTTGTTTGGTTTTGGTTTTTGCTTTTTTAGCTCCTCAAATCTGATTTGTCTTTATCATAAATATTTCTCAACCCAATGATGAAAGTACAAGAATAGCAACTTTAAGCCAGAAAAATGTGTTTTCACTGAGATTCGGGAATGTAAGCAAAATAATTTAAGATAACCATAACCAATTGAACTATCGTTCTAACAAAAATTCAGAATAACTAGAATTATTGAACTATCATTTTACATAGACACGTAATCAACAGGATGGCTGGAAATGTTACATGCATCACTGACAGCAAAACTTTCATTTTATTTCTTTTCAATTATGACATCTTGCTATGGAGTAGGAAAAACAAAGTTAATGAACTGGAGTAACACATAAAGCAAATTCTACAACTGCATTTTTACTTCTTAAATCAGAATTTTACAAAAATCTTTTTGAGGTATTTAATCATCGGGTTACATTAATGAACTCATCCATACAAACTTTCAGAAGCTGATACTTAGTTATAGAGGGAACTAAATATTATTCTTAAACTTAAGAGTTGTTTCAAGTGCATAAATATTTTGTGTCTGTAAATATCTTTTTTTCTTTTTTGAAGAGGCATTTAATGAAAAGATACCACATCTGTATCAAAGGATGGAAAATCCATATTGATGAGATCACAGATCCATATAAGAATGAAAATATAATAAATGTATTAACTATATGGTAAACAAACATAATATTGTCATTTAAATGCAGGAAATATGCATAAAATTTTCATTTTATTTCTTTTCAGGAGGGGTTTCAATTCTTAAAAAATTACCAATATATTTTATTTTTACCTTACTAGAATTTCTCCTAGTATCCATCCCCCTTTACCGTCTCAGAGAGCCATGCCATATAACAACTAACTTTTTTTTTTGCTTTTTGGAGGGGAAAAGGCAGGGCAATTGGAGTTAAGTGACTTGCCCAAGGTGACACAGTTAATAAGTGTTATGTGTCTGAGGCCAGATTTGAACCGAGGTCCTCCTGATTCCAGGGCCAGCACTCTCTTCACTGTGCCCCCTAGCTGCCCCAACAATTAACATTTTTAAAGAAAAAAGGTAAAATAAACCAAAAATCAACAGAAGAGATTAACACATAAAACAACTTGAAAATATATGCAATGTGTCATACCCATAGGACCACCCGTATCTATCTGTACAGGTATCAGGAACTGACTAACCAACTTAGATTTTATTTTATTAAAAAAAATTTTATTTTTTTCAACTAACAAAATTTTCTTTCTCCTATCTTATTTTCCATAGGGGGAAAAATAACTGTAATAAATATGCATTATTATATATTTTACTACATTAATATTAGTTAAGATATCATAATATGCTTATAATTATAATATATATAAAAGTAAAACCAATTCCACACTAACCACATGCAAAAAAATATATGTCTGTATGTTCCCTGTCCATCATCTTTTTTTCAGGAGGTTTCATGATGGCTTTTTCTAAAATTGTGGCTAGCTATTATATTGATATAAAATCTTAAATCTTTCAAACTTCTAAGATGTTTAAAAGATATTTACAGATGCTGTAAGTATAGCATGCTATATGGAGTCATTTTCCAAATTTTTACTCGTATTAGTAGGCGAGCAGTCACATGGCAACTTTAACTATTGTTCCATGGGTTATTAGTATAACTTGGAGGCTCTAGGTTAGGATTTCTAGCAATGTCATGCAAGATTCCCTACCAGTGCACTCAACATTTTCATTGAACTCCATTGGCTTTTTAATTTTAACTAAGCAGTTATATATTAAGAAGAGTTGGTAATGAAATATTCAACTTCCCAAAACAGTAGTGCATTCTATCCAGCACATATGAAGTGCCTGTGAAAGGTGGGCTCAAATCCTTTGATTACATACATGATACTGATCTCAGGACTAACTGGACAGAAATGAAAAGGGTACAAAATAGTAGGGAGATTGTAAAACCTAATTGTCCTGAATGAACTCAAATCACCAAGCTCAAATGAACTATGAACCAACAAATGTAATAGCTGAGACAGCCTTAGTAAACTTTGAAAGACTATGTAGCATAATATATAGTTATCTCAGAATTTTAGTAAAATGACTTTGTCCTGATTTTTTAAAAAAGGAAAGAGAATAGTTTTGTCAAACCACAGATCAAAGAAACTGACAACACAAAATTCCAGAATGAGATTATTAAAGGGATTGTTCCTAAACATCTGAAAGAAAAAAATGTGACCACAATGAGCATTCTTAAGCAATGATATCTTGTAAAACGTCAATGTAATGATCAATCATGATTCCAAAGCACTGATCGTGAACTATGCTATCCATTACATGGCACAGAAGTGATGGACACAAGATGCAGAATGAGAACTGAAATTTTTGGAGATGACCATTTTGAGAATTGTTTTAACGGACTATGCATATTGTTTGTCTTTTAAAAACGCAGTGTGGCTAGAAAAAGATGGAGGGTTTCTCCCTCCACAAAATGACAAGAGAAGGTCAAAAGAAATCAGAGACAAACAGAATACTTTGAAAATTAAATGCTAAATTTATTTTTTCCCTTAAAGAGAAAATGAGCGCTAAATAATAAAGATATGAGGTTTTATGTATAATCCTTTTCTGTTTTATAGCATATAAGAAAATGCTCATTTTGTTTTGTTTTTGCCAAATTTGAAATAAAAAAATAAAATGAAAACTGTGAGAATCTATATAGGTTGGTTAGGAGATTCGATTTGTAAGAAATATTGATTTATTATAATTATTTATGAAATGCTATAAATTAACTTGAGATTATTAAATTTACTTTCAGTGAACTTCAAATTTGTGCAGTTCCTTTAAAAAATACTATGACACACAAGTTTCTGAAATTCACATAAGATGACCTATTGAGCATAGAGCCAAGATACCACAGCAGAGGAAGAATTCAGCAGAGCTCTCCCAACATTCCCCTCCTAACAATTTTAAAATGCTTCTTCAAATCAATTCTGCAGTAGCAGAGCCAAAAAAAAAGGTCACAATGAGACAGTCTTTCAACCTAAGACAATTAAGGACTTGGTCAGTAGAAAATATTTGTGGCATGGGGTAGAGGCTGACCTGGAGCTCATGCAGATTAAACAACAGTAGTTGGACTAGCTGATGGGAATAGAAAGAAGCAGCAACAGCTTTGGGTACTCTCAAGCCAGATTTAGTAAAGGGACCTGGCAACTGGTCAGAAAGAGATTACAGGGGATCCTGGAGTTAGCACTAGACACAGGAAGAGACACTATTTGACAAATGCATTGCTTATACTCATTTCTGGGTCATAGTTTAAGGAAGGACAAGATCAATTTCAGTCAAAAGGGAGCCAGAGCCCTCAGATTCAGCATCATATGTAGTCAGAAAGGATGAGGGACCCTAAAATACACAATCCTTTCTGGTCCCAAGGAAGCAGAGCTCCTGAGGACCAGTATTAATAGAGTATCAAGGCATCAGAAAGTATGAGAAATAGTATTGTTTCTAGTCCCAATGGAGGAAGAGCCCTGAGGAGCAGTATGGATTACCATCTCAAGGGATCAGAGGGGCCCTTCTGGAGAAAACCTAAATATGATCGACCTCTGGAGAAAACTTAATGAGAACAGAAAAGAGTATACCTTTTTTTCAGCTGTATGTTGTGCCTTTACAGAAAGTGACTATGTATTAGGGCATAAAAACTTCACAAGCAAATGAAGTAAAGAAAAATATTAAATGCACTGTTTTCAGTAAGTAATGCAATAAAAATTACATTTAATAAAGAGCAATGGAAGCATAGACTACAAATTTATTAGAAAGCAAATAATGTAATTCAAAAGAATAAATGGTCAAAGAACAAATCACAGAAATAATAAATAATTTAATTAAAGGGAATGATAACAATGATGCAACATACCAAAATTTGTGGGATGCAGTCAAAGTAGATGATAGGGGAAAATTTATATCTCTAATGCATATATCAAAAAAAAGGGGGATTAGAGAGAGAACAGATCAACTCATTGAACATGCAACAACAACAAAACAAGAAAAGAAACCGAATAAAAATTTACAATGAAATATCAAAATGGAAATCCTAAAAATCAAAGGCAAGATTAATAAAATTGAAAGTAAAAAAATCTATTAAACTAAAAAAAAATAAAACTAGGTAGGAGTTGGTTTTATGAGAAAAAAAACATAAAATAGATAACTGGTTAATTTGATTTTACAAAAAGAAAGCCAAATTACCAGTATGCAAATAAAAAAGGGGTAAATGCACCACCAATGAAGATGAAAGCAATTATTATGAGTTATTTTGCCTAACTGTATTCCAGCTGAAGTAATAACCTAAGTGAAATGGATGAATATTTAGGAGAATATAACTGGTCCAAAGTAACAGAAAAAGAAATCAAATACTTAAATAGTCCTAACTTAGTTTTTAAAAATTAAGCAAACTATAAATAAGCTCCCTAAGGAAAAAAAAACCCTCAGGAATTCTACCAAATACTTAAGGAACAATTAATTCCAATAACATATAAACTATTTGGGGAGAAAAGGCAAAGAAATGAAGCCTACCAAATTCCTTTTATGAGACAAGTATGATTTTAATACCTAAACAGGGTAGAGAAAAACAGAAAAAGAAAAATATGTGCCAATTTCCTTAATGAATCACTATTCGTTATACAAAAAATAAATAAATTAGTAACAAGGAGAGTACAGCAATATATTACCAAGATTATACACTTCGACCAAGAGAGATTTTAATAAGAATGCAGGACTGATTCCTTATTAGGAATTCCATAGCTATAATTGGCCATATAAATAACAATACGACAAAAATCACATGATTATCCGAATATCTGCAGGAAAATCTTCTGACAAAATACAACACTCATTCATATTAAGAAAAAAACACTGGAAAGCAATGGAACAAATGGAACATTTATAAAAAATGGTAAGTTGTAAAAGTAACATCTATTTAAGACCAAAAGCAAGCATTATCTTTAATGGGGATAAACTTGAAACCTTTCCAGTATGATCAGGATAAAGTAAAGGTGTCCATTATCACTGCTATTATTCAATATTGCATTAAAATATTAGCTATAGGAATAAGAGAAGAAAAAGAAGTTGAAGTAATAAAAATACATAATGAGGAAGCAAAACTATTGTTCTCTGCAGATGATATGATGGTATACTTAGAGAATACCACAGAGTAAACTAAAAAACTAGCTAAAACAATTAACAACTTAAGCAAAGTTGCAGGATATAAAATAAACCCACATAAATCATAAGCATTTATATATATTAACAATAAAGCACAAGAAGAAGAAATGGGAAGTGAAATTCTATTTAAAATAAATGCTGACAACATAAAATATTTGGGCATTTTTCTGCCAAAGCAAACCCAGGGAATTAAATGAAAACAATTACAAAACACTTTTCAGACAAAGTCAGATCTAAAGACTGAAAAAATATCAATGGCTCATGTAGGCAGTCAGTATAATAAAAATGACAATTCTACCCTAAGTTAATTTACTTTTTCAGTGCCATATCAACAAAACTACCAATAAATATTGTATAGAGCTCAAAAATAATGAAATTCATTTGGAAAAACAATTGTTAAAGAATATCAAGGGAAACAATGAAAAAATATGTGATAGGAGACAGTCTAGCATTACCAGATCTCAAGCTGAATTAAAAAGCAGCAATCACCAAAACAATCTAGTACTAGGTAAGAAACAGAATGGTGGATTAGTGAAATAGATTTAGGACATGATATGCAATAATAAATGCTACAGTAATCTAGGGCTTGAAAAACCCAAAGATTCAAGTTTTGGGGACAAAAAAATTGCAATTTGACAAAAATTGCTGAGAAAACTGGAAATCAGTTTGGCATAAACTAGAGATAGGCCAACATCTCGCACCACATACCAAGACAAGGTCAAGATGGATAAATGATTTAAACATGAAGGGTGGTTTAATACATAAATGAGGGAGCACTGAAAAATTTATCTGTCAGATCTAGGGACAAGGAAAGACTTTATGACCAAAAAAGAGATAGTGAACATTATAAGATATAAAATGAATAATTTTTATTATATGAAATTATAGGGTTTTTGTACAAACAAAACTACTGTAGTCATAATTAAAAGGATAGCAGGAAAATGGGTGCAGTGAGGTGGATTTTATGGCAAATTTCTTTACTAAAAGTCTCATTTCTCAAATATGCGGGACACTAAGCCAAATTTATAAAAATAAAAGCCATTTCCCAATTGATAAATGAACAAAGAATACGACTAGGCAATTTTCAGAAGAAATCAAACCTATCAATAATCATATAAAATGCTCTAAATCACTGTTAATTACAGAAATGCAAATTAAAACTACTCTGAGATACCACCTCACATCTTTCAGCTTAGCTAAGATGAGAGAAAAGGCAAATGGCAAATGGTGGAGGATCTGTTGAAAAATTGTGATACTAATGCACTATTGGTGGGCTAGTGAAATGGTCCAACCATTTGGGAGAACAACTTGGAACTCTGCTCAAAATAATGTAACACTTGTGTTTATCCTTTGGCCTAGTAATATCATTAGTATGTCTATATACCAAAGAGTTCAAAGAAAAGAGAGAAGGACCTACTTGTATCTAAACATTTAGAGCATCTCTTTTTGTGGTGGCTAAGAATTTTAAATTAGAAGGATGCCCATCAATTGGGGAATGACTAAAAAAGCGTTGGTATATGATTGTAATAGAATGTTATTGTGGTATATGAAATGACAAGCAGGATGATTTCAGAAAAAAAAAACTGGAAAGACTTACATGAACTGATGCTAAGTGAAGCGAACAGAACCAGAACATTGTACATAGTAAGAGCAATATTGCAAAATAAAGAACTGTAAATGACTCACATATTCTCACCAACTCGATTCAAGATAATCCCAAAGGACTTGTGATGAACATGCTATCTGACTCCAGAGAAAGAACAGAGGTTGTCTGAATATAAACTGAAGCATATTTTTCACCCTTTCTTTCATAAGGAAGCTGTCCAGAAAGACAAGTAGGTATCTCACGAGAGGGTGGGGAATAGAGAACTGGTTCCCCTCTAAGTCTTCTCTTTTCCAGGCTGAACATCCTTCACTTCTTCAACCAGTCTTTTTATGCTTCATCACAAAGAGGTCTTACTGGTTGCCTTCCTTTGGAAGTTCTCTGGTTTACCAATAGTCTTCCTAAAATGTTAGCATCTTTTTGAAACCTATACTCCAGATATGATCTGAGTAGAACAGATTTAAATTCATCTCTTCCTAAATCCAAGTCCAATAAGCTATCAATTCTGTCATGCTGCCTCAAATCATTTGTAAAATTTAGGACGAAAATTCTAACCATGTATCTCTGAAACACATTTTACAGTATGTTTGTCAATTGGGATGAAAGAACATTTTATTTTAAAAGTTGTTAAAAGTTACCTAATCATGTACTACTGTATAAAAACATACACTTATATGCTTTTAAAAGCATATTATAATCAATATTCTTATTCAGGAAGCATTGTTAAAAATTATCTTATAAAATATTACAAACTCTGAAAAGAGATAAGGATTCTTGTATGCCCTCTACCCTGAGCTGAGAATGTTGTCATCACTATAAAATACAGATACTTGTCTGAGCTCTAGTGTTAAATTTTTCAACTGATATGGTAAAATATTTCTTGGTGCCCAATTTGAATTTTTCATTTCAGAGATCTAATCTTTATTCCTAGTTGAAGTCTTTTTTATCTATTAGTTTTGAAGCTTCAGAAATGAACTAAAGTGATCATTTTTGGTATGGTGACTAATTTAGGAAGGTTTTAACTGATATGTTTAATACATACATGAATTTTGAGGGGAAATTTTAAAAAACCTTGTCTTACTACTAATAACAAAAAACAATTGAGAGAAAATTGTTTTAAAGTGTAACAACCTCTGCCATTAGAAATCAACATTATATTCTTACAGTCTCTAATGTTTCTATAATTATACAAAATAAGAAAAACTGAATTTATCTATATTGTGATATATTTTGACGGCCAGATTTAACTTGCCTGGAATAATTATCTTTCACACAAGCAAAGTATTACAAACAGTACATTTTAAATCTGTATCATATTTTAAGTGCACAATACTGAAAACAATTTTAAACTAAGAAAAATGATAGAATTCCCGTGATTACAACTGCCATTTTTACAGTACTTCAATACGTTATTTCATTTGGGCCTCATAACAACCCTATGAAGTAGTTACTAGAGGAACTATAAATCCCATTTTGCAGATGAGAAAACTGAAGCTATTTTCATCGGCATCACAGTTAGTGTCAGAGGAAGAATTAAAAGCCAGGTCTTTATGATTCTAAGTCCTACTCTTTATACATCTTACTACTGTGCTACATCTCTGAAATAACTTTTGGTTCCTGTCATTTTGTAGGTTTTTAGCACTTCAATTTCCAATCTGTACTTTTTATTATGCAATCAGAATATGGAAAAAATGCCAAATTCTTAATAGAATGTTTAAATAAATAAATTTGATGGCATGAGTTAAGATAAATAATTACTGACAACAAATTTTATTGGCTGCAGTGCATCAGTCTTTGTTTTTGAAGACGACACAATGGAGAATATTACCTGTAAAAAGGAAGGGGAAGATACAATGCGCTAATCAAACTAAGATGGAAAAGATCCAGCTTCCTGCAGATTCATGTCATACCTAGAACCATGGAAAGTTATCTGGCAAATGTGCCATTTGCTACAAAGACAGGAGACAAAGAAGTGTGGATGCACATGCATCAATCTAAACTGTTGGAGGAATCATTCAAAGGGCATGCCCACTGAAGGAAGGTCAAAAGCATCATCCATAACCCAATTAGAATTTTTGCCTGTAAAAGCTGTCTTACTGATTTTATCAATGATTCATAGACAATGATGAAATTAATCGACAACTGAAATGTATCCCAATCTCAAGCAATTAAGAAGTCTTTATTGGATCTTGGAATTATATTGAAGGATTAGCTGGTCAGTCCCCCAAAATAAATTTTTTTTAAAAATGGATACAGCTTTCTTTTCAAGTTTATTGTTACTACTGTGGAGACAAAGTAAGCAAAGCACAACAATACAAAAATGAAACTGATTATATTTTAAAGATATGAAATTTATATATATATGCATATATATAATGTCAGAAGAGATATTATAATCAACATCACTTAACAAAACAAAGAAAATATGATTGAGAACAAATGAGTATATAGAGCAGAGGTTCCCAAACTTATTTGGCCTATTGCCTCCTTTTCAAAAAGAAAAAATTACTCAGCACCCCCCTGGAAATCTACTTTCTTTAACCCTTTAACTTTTTTCGAAATTTGCATAATTTAGTTTGCATCTTAAATTTAATAATTTACTGTAAATTTGTGGAGGGGGGTTTCTGCATTGAAATTCTGATGATGCAATATTGTGCACAATATCATATTTTAAGCAAGTCACTTCACCCACATACTCCTGCTGATGCATGCTGGATTTCCCAACAATGCACAACACACTCGCCTGCCAACACCTGCTGTTTAAGACCTATTGGCAGACTAGACCACTGATCAGTTATTACTCACACTTTGTGTGTTTATCTGGAAAATAATGTAATTACTACAAGTTTAACACTGTTACACAACCAATGAAACATGTCTGAACGATTTTTCAAAATTTTCTTCTCTTCTTTCCTTATGCTTTCATCACCCCTTATTTTTATTCAATGCCCCCTAATTGCACCCCAGGCTACTACCACCCCACTGGATCATTCCAGCAACCCCCAAGGGGTGGCATCATGCACTTCAGGAATCTCTATTTAGACCTTCACATGAAGCCAAATAGTTCTGAGAACTACAACATATGAAACGGAACACAAGTAACAAATAAATGTGAAACAGAGCAGAACTGCTGGATTTATGTAGTCTGTTTTAGTCAGTAATGATGATGGAACTATAACATTTGAATTCTAACAGTTTGTATTTATCTCTTAAACAAACTTTTATAAAAATGACTTATGTATGCTTTGAAGTTCTCTATAACTTGAAGTACTTCCTATTAATTTTGGGATTAAATACATTATATTTATAGCCTTTTACAAGCAAAGCAGTTCACTGACAAGAAAAAAAAACACCTTTTTATCAAATACCTTTTATAAAGGTGTGATTCCAAGATACATAAACAACCAATAAAAATATTTAAGACCAAATATAATTTCCCAATTAATTTCCCAATAGATAAATCATCAAAGAATAGGAACAGTTCACCAAAAATTGCAAACTACTAATAATGAATTAAAAAAGAATGCTCCGAATACCAGTAAGAGATGAAACTCATACCACAATTAGTAAAATGTCATAAATGACAAAAGATGGGAAAAGTTAACATTAGAGAACATGTGCATAGACAGGCACTCTGAAGTCGTATTTGTGGAACTGTGAACAGGTCCAATCTTTCTGAAAAGTCATTTGCTATCATGGGAATAAGATACTAAAATGTTTTAGAGCCAAAGATTTCACTGCAAGTCATTTGCCTCAAGGACGTTACTAACAAATCGAGAGCCTCCATTGCAACAAAATATCTATGAGAATCATGTTTATAGTAGCAAAGACCTGGAAACAAAGCAGATATCCAATGATTGTGGAAGGGATGAACAAACTATGGCATGTGGATATAATGCAATGTTACTGTGCTACAGGAAAGACATGGTGAATAAAGAAAAGCATGGAGATATGTATGCACTGACATAAAGTAAAGCAAGGAAAACAACACATACATGACTATAGAAAAGTCAAGAACTCTCACGGAAACTGAGTTTTGAGAAATTGTCGGTCCCAAGAAGAGCCGTGAGAAGACGCCTCCTCCTTCTGCCTATCCTTTTGCATATAACGTCTGATTCTGCCGATGTGTCGATTAGTTTTGCTGGAGATTTTTTTCCTGTTTTTTCCTTTTTAAAGAAGCATTTGTTTTCTGTTTATTTAATTTATTTTTTTAACTTTTGGTTATTTTTCGTTTTCAACATTCATTTCCACAAGATTTTGAGTTACAAATTTTCTTCCCTTCTTTCCTCTACTCCCACCCCAAAATAGTGATCCTACTGAATACCCCTTCCCCCAATCTGCTCTCTCTTATATCCTCCCCCACTCCCCCTTTGACTTTCTAGTAGGGCAAGATGGATTTCTATACCCAGTGCCTGTGTAATTTATTTCTCAATTGCATGCAAAAAGAAAAAAAAAATAACATTTGTTTTTAAAACTTTGATTTGCAGATTCTTTCCCTTCTTCCCTCACCATCCGCACCTACTGGGAAGATAAGAGACTCAATATAGGTTGTACAAGTGTACTTACACAAAATATTTCCGTAGTACATATATTGCGAAAGACTAACAATATTTCCCTCCATCCTATCCTGCCCCCTACTTATTCTATTTTCTACTTTGACCCTGTGCCTTTTCTTTTTTTTCTTTTTCTTTTATTTATTTTAGTTTACATCATTCATTTCCATGAGATTTTGAGTTACAAATTTTCTCCCCATCTTTCCCCTACCCCCCCTCAAAATAGCCATCCCCTTGTATGACCCCTCCCCCAATCTAATCTCTCCTATGTCCTCCCCCATCACTCCTCTAACTTTCTGATAGGGCAGGATGAATCTCCCTTCCACAGTGCCTATGAATCTTAAGTTCCAGTTGGATGGAGTTAATAATAATAGTAATAATAATTGTATGTATATGTATATATATAGAGAGAGAGAGCTTTAAATTCTAGATCTTTCTCTTCTGCCCTCGTCAGCCACCCCCACTGGAAGAACAAGCCATCAAATACAAGCTGTACATGTGTAATTATGCAGAACCTCTCCACAGTGGGTACATTATGAGAGACTGATTACAGGTCCCTCCTTCCTATCTGCCCCCCTGTTCCACTCTCTACCCTGTCCCTGTCCCT
>CM053580.1:61264315-61292849 GCA_028627135.1 Pseudochirops cupreus | reverse complement strand
TCACATTGACTTCTATTTTTTCATTTGTTTGGATCTGTTTAATAGTGTCTTGATTTCTCATAAAGTAATTTGCTTCCATTTGCTCCACTCTAATTCTGAAGGAATTTTTCTCCTCAGTGAGCTTTTGAGATTCTTTTTCCATCTGGCAAATTCAACTTTTTAAGGCATTCTTCTCCTCATTGGCTTTTTTGGCCTCTTTTGCCATTTGAGTTAATCTATTTTTTATGGTGTTATTTTCTTCAGTCAGGATGTTGACTCTCTTTTCATGATTTTCTTGCATCATTCCCATTTTTCTTCCCAATTTTTCCTCCACTTCTCTTATTTGGTTTTCAAAATTCTTCTTAAGCTCCTCTATGACCTGTAACTAGTTTACATTTTTCTTGGAAGCTTTTGGTACAGGAGTTCTGACTGTGTTATCTTCCTCCCATTCCATGCTTTCATCTTTTTTGTCCCCCAAAAAAGGAATCTAAAGTTGGATGGCTGTGCTTGCTTTGCTTCCTTTGCCTGCTCATATTGCCAGTCAATTAACTTGACTTTTGAGCTCTTTGCCACAGTAGAACTCTGCTTCCAGAGGGGAGAGCTTTGTCCCAAATTGCTGGGGTTTTCACAGTTGCCAGAGCTATTAGGTGGCCACCGTCTCTGCAGCCCCCACCAACTTTAGCTCACTAGTCACACACCTTGGAACCACCACCCAAGACCATGATCCCAATCCAGGCAGGTCTTAACCTAGCCTCTGAATGGTCTCTTGCCCCACCCCCTGCAATCTGCTGGCAGGGAGCTCTGAAGCAGCCACATGGAGGCAGCTGCAGGGCTGCTGCTTCTGCTGCTTTCTTGCCCTGGGGGCAGACAGCTGGACCTGCTTCTTTCCCCCAAATTTCGCCAAGTTCCACTGACCTCGCACTTTGTCCTTGGCTCTTATGTGTTGATAATTCTGGAAACTGCCACAATTGCTGAGTGCTCCAGCTGTGGCTTGTTCTGGCTGCCCTGGGGCTAACAACTTGGTTTCAGGCCAGGCTGGGCTCGACTTCCAGTATGCTGCAATGAGCCCTTCCTGTCCACCTACTGGACTGTTTTCAGTGAGAGCTTTGTTTCTCTGTCATTTTGTGAGTTCTGGCGCTCTAAAATTTGTTTAGAGCAGTAGTTCTCAAACTGTGGGTTGCGATCCCTTTTGGGGTCAAATGGGGTCACCTAAGACCATCAGAAAACACCTATTTCCAATAGTCTTAGGAACTGAGACACTGCTCCTCTATCCCTCTCCAGGCTGGTCTGGCCACATGCAGATATGCCCACAAGGGAGTGTTAAAGTGTTGCGGCATTAGGAAGCTTGAGAATCACTGGTTTAGAGTCATATTGTATAGGCATTTGAGGTGGTTATGGGGGGAGCTCACAGAGTTCTCCTGCTTCTACACCACCATCTTGCTCTTTATTTTATTGATGTAAGCATTTAGAGATGCACATTTTCCCTTAAGGACTGCTTTGGCAGAATCACATAAATTTTGGTATGTTATCTCATCATTGTCATTCTCTTTAATGAAATTATTTATTATTTCTATGATATATCCTTTGACTCACTTATTCTTTAGGATTAGATTATTTAGTTTTTATTTAATTTTTTATCTATGTTTCCATAGCCTGCTGTTGAATGTAATTTTTATTGCATTATGAAAGGGATACATTTTATATATCTGCTTTTTTGCATTTGGTTATGACGTTTTTGTGCCCAAATATGCATTCAATTTTTGTGCAGCCATGTAGAGCTGTGGAAAAAAAAAAGTATATTCTTTTCCATCCCCATTCAGTTTTCTTCGGAGGGCTATCATATTTAACTTTTCTAAAATTTCACTCACCTCATTCTTTCTTGGTTATTTGTTGGTTAGATTTATCTAGTTCTGAGAGGGGATAGTTGAGGTGCCCAACTAGTATAGTTTTATTGTCTGTTTCTTCCTGTACCTCATTTAACGTTTTCTTTAAGAATTTGGATGCTATACCATTTGATGCATATATCTTTATTTTCTATATTACTTCATTATCTGTATACCTTTTAGCAAAATGTAGTTTCTTTGTGTCTTTTAATTATATCTATTTTTTCCTTTCCTTTGTCTGAGGTCATGATTGTTCCTTGTTTTTTTTTTTTTTTTACTACGGCTGAAGCATAATAGATTTTTCTCCAGCCCCTTACTTACCTTACTCTGTGTGTCCCTTTGCTTCAAGTGTGACTCTTGTAAACATACATTGTAGGATTATGATTTTTAATCCACTCTGTTATCTGCTTCCATTTTTATGGGTGAATTCATCCCATTCGTATTCACGGTTATGATTATGCATTCTATTTCCCTCTATCCTATTTTCCTCTGTTTATCCTTCTCTCTCTCTGTTTCACCTGTCCATCCTCAAAAGTGTTTTGTTTCTGACCACCATCTACCCCAACCAATTCCCACTTTTGTCACTCCTCCTTTGCTTCCCTGTATGGAAAGATAGACTTTTATACCTGATTAAGTGTGTATATTATTTCAAGGTTCAAGTATTGCCACCCCCTCCTCAATCTTGCCCCTCGCTCTAACAGATCTTTTACAACTCTTTTATATGAGAGGATTTACTCCAGTCTACTTCTGACCTTCTCCCTTCCTCCTAGTGCATCCTTTTTTGCCTTTTAATTTTCTCTTATATGTTGTAAAGGATGTAGGAAAATTGGGACACTAATATACTGTCATTTTCAACTCACATCCATGCCTTTTGTTAATGTACAAAGTTCTTAGAAGTAATAAATATCATCTCATTATGTAGGAACAGAAACAGTTTATCCTTACAGAATCCTGTGTGATTTCTCTTTCCTGTTTACTATTTTATGCTTCTCTTGAGTCTTGTATTTTAAAGTCAAACTTTCTATACAGCTCTGGTCTTCTCATGAGGAATGCTTCAAAGTTCATTGCTTTGTTAAATATCCATTTTTAACCCTAAAGGGTTTTACTCAGTTTTACTAAGTATGATTCTTTCCTGCAATCCTACTTCCTTTCCCTCCAAAATGTCATTCTAAACCATTTGGTCCTCTAATGTAGAAGCTACTAAATCTTGTCCTGTCCTACTCCACAGTATTTGGATTATTTCTTTCTGGCTGCTCGTAGTATTTTCTCCTTGGCCTGAGATCTCTGGAATTTGACTCTAATATTCCTGAGAGTTTTCATTTTGGAATCTCTGTTAGGATGTGATCAGTGGATTCTTTCTATTTCTTTCCTACCCTCTGATTCTAGGATATGTGGGCAGTTTTCTTTGATAATTTCTTTTGTTTATTTCTCCATGGATAAGTCAACTTCTTTATTTATTTTTCTTTTTTTTAATAGTATTTTCCCTAATTACATGTCCAATTTTTAACATTCATTTTTGCAAGATTTTGAGATTTTGGTTTTTCAAGGTCAGTTTTTGTGTAGGTGTTACATAGTGCTGATCTGATATTGTCTCTCCTAGATCTATTTTCCAGGTCAGTTGTTTTTCCCATCAGGTATTTTACATTTTCTTCTATTTTTTTTCATTCTTTTGAATTTGCTTGATTGATTCTTGATATCTCATGGAGTCATTAACTTCCACTTGCCCGATTCTAACTTTTAGGGAGTTGTTTTCCTCAAATACTTTTTATACTTTCTTTTCCATGTGACCAATTGTAATCTTCAAGGAGTTGTTTTCTTCAGTGGATGCTTGTATCTTCTCTTCAAATTCTACATTTTAAGCAGTTTTTTTTTTTGTCCAGAGTGTTGACTCTTCCCCCCCCTCCATAATTCTTTTGCATCACTCTTGTTTCTTTTCTCAATTTTTTCTTTTACATTTTTGATATGATTTTAAGCTTTTGTGTGTGTTGGGGGCAGGGGTAGCTCTTCCATGAGTTCTTTCTGGGTGTGAGACCACTTCCTGATTTTCTTTAGGGTTTTGTCCATAGGGGTTTTGAGATTTTTGTCCTCATCTGAGTTTGTGTTTTGATCTTCTCTGTCACTGTAATAACTTTCCATGGGCAAGTTCTTTTGTTGTTGCTTTTTACTCATCTTTTTTTTTTTTTGCCTTTTTCCTTTCTTTTAAATTTGAGCTCTGCTGCTGGTATGGAAGGGGCACTGTCTCAGTCTTCTTATGCCAGTGATTACAGGCCCTAGCTATTTACCTGGTGCTACAATGATGTTGCCCTGAGGCCCACTCAGGACTCTCAGGTCTGGTGCTGTGCTGAGGGACTGAGGTGGGGGGTTTCTGGCACTGCTGGAGGCTGTAGGGGTCTAGCAGGTTACCTAGCGCTGAGCCTGTTCCTAGTTGTGGGGTAGGAACTACTCTAAACACTGAGGTCTGTGGAGTATTTTTTTTTCCCTGTGGGGCTATACTGAAGCACGTGGCAGTCTGGCAGTTGGAGGGCTGTGCTGAAGCATATGGCATGAGCTGGAGCTCATGAAGCAAAGTCTGGAGTCTACTCATTCCCCTGGCTATGTTGAGGTACATGCGAGTTCTGGTGTTGTCATTTGCCTTTTCTGTGATACAGGGGTGCAGAATCTAACTCTGGTTTGCTGAAGTTTGACTTGCTGTTAGCTTGCTGGGCTACTTCCCATCCTGGACTTTGCTCCCCTTTTACCTGAGTGAGATAGAACTTTCTTGCCAATTTTCCAAGCTTTTGGCACTCAAAGATTGCTTCCCCCTTCTTTTTGCTGGCTCTGCTGTTCCAGAATTTGTTTTGGGGTGCTGTTTTAATATGGGAGAGTTATTTCAGTTTACTGCTTACTCTACCATCTTGGCTCATGCAAGTTGATAAATTTTCCTTGATCATTTCTTAAAATATATCTAGGCTCTTTTTTTTTTATCATGGTTTTCAGGTAGTTCAATAATTTTAAAATTATCTTTCCTGGTTCTCTTTTCCAGGTCAGTTTTCCCCCCAATGGAATATTTCACATTTTCTTCTGTTTTTTCATTCTTTTTATTTGATTTGATTGTTTCCTGATGTCTCATGGAGTCATTAGCTTTCAGTTGCCCAATTCTTATTTTGAGGGAATTATTTTCTTCACTGAACATTTGTACATCTTTTTCTATTGGTTCAATTCTGCTTTGTAAGGAGCTCTTCTCTTCATTAGATTTTTGTGCCTCTTTTTTTTTTCATTTGATTTGTTCTGTGTTTTAGGATTTTCTTTTCTTCAGTATTTCTTGTGGGCCTCCTTTACCAAGTCGTGGACTTCTTTTCAGTGATTTGATTTTTGTATCACTCTTATTTCTTTTCCCAGTTTTTCCTCTGTCTCTTCAATATTTTTAAAATCTGTTTTCAGCTCTTTGAGTAATTCTTTTTTTGAGCCCAAGACCAATTCACACTTTTCTTTGAAGCTTTGGATGTAGCAGTTTTGACTTTATTATCTTCTGAGTTTGTGTTTTGATCTTCCCTCTCACCATAGTAACTTTTTGTTATCAGGGTCTTGTTTGTTGTTTGCTCATTTTCCTACCTTATTTTATGACTTTTAACTTTTTTTTGTTAAAGTTGTGTTCTTCTCCTGGGCACCATACCAATCTAAAGGATTTTTTAACTAAAGTATTCAGTGCTAATTCTGGGGTTCTGTAATTTTTGAGATCTTCCAAGGTGGTATGATTTAAGGAGATGTTTGATCACTGCTCTCTTAAACTGTACTGTGATCTGTGAGTAACCACAAGTAATCTTTTTCACCTTGGAACTATGACCAATTTCCCTGCCCTTTCTAGTTTTACTCCTCATCTTGGGACTGCAAACCATGTATGGATTATGCAGAAGAGTCCTGCACTCAGCCAAAGGTTCCCTGTAATCTCCTCTGATCTGTTGATTGACAACCTCATTGTTTGTGGACTGAGAGCTCTGGAAGCTGCCAGTCATCCCAAGGCCAGTTACTAATGTGCCAGGGCTCAACCTGCTCTGGACTGTGCTCCACACCCACCTCACTGAGACAGATCTTTCTTACCGACTGTCCAACTTTCCTTGGGCTAGAAAATAGTTTCATTGCATTCTTTTGTTAGTTTTACTAGTCCAAAATGTGTTCTGAGGTGTCATTTTAAAGTTGTTTGGAAGGGAATTTGGAAGAGCTCAGGCAATTCTCCGGACTTTATTCTACCATCTTGGCCCCTGCCATTTTCTAATCCAATACAAACTATTACAATGCATATGCTTTCTTTTTCTAGCTTTGTATCCCCAGGACCTAGCACGGTGCCTGGCTCATAGTAGCCAATACATAAATGCTTTTTGATTTGAGTCTCCCAATACCTTGGAATATAGTTTATCCCGGATTAGTGAATTACATTCATCAAGTGTGACTCAGGCTTCTGTTATCTCCTTACTTATCTTGGGTTCCAACTCATTATTTAGTCATTTTGTTCTGCTCTTTCCAGACCCCAAATTCTCTTTATCAGTAAGTACAGAAACAAAAGATGAGTTAAGTAGTTATGCCTTCTCTGTTATTTATTATCTCTCACCCCCAGTAGTACTTCTAGTCTTTTTTTATCCTTCTCTTGACCTTGATTTAGCTCAAACAACCTTTGTCATTGATCTCAGCATCTTCCACTTGCCTTACCTCTCTGCCTGAGCATCAGCATTCTCCATGCTACTCTTCAAGCAAGATTATATGTTTTAATCCTCATCCCTCTATGACCTGCTCATATTTCTGCTTCCTGGAGATGTCTTTTTATAGTTTTGGTTGGTTTGTGAATTCTCTGTGGCTTCCACACAGGATTTCTATAGACATCTACTCCCATTCCTCCTTATTAGAATTGTCTTCTTCCCTGAGAGGATTCTAAGCTCCATAAATGCAGCAATTCATTTTTAATTTTATACCCCTAGAAATGTGCCTAGCACATTGTAGGTACTTAATTAATGTTTGTTAATTAATTGATTTATCCACTAATTATTAGAGCTTTTTGCCTTTTAAAAATCATATATTACCTTGTACTCATATTTACTTATATGTGTATATACTATGTTTTCTAGTAGACAGGGCAAAAACTTTGAAGGCAGATTTTTTTGGATAGGTGGGAAACTGAGGAAAAAATGTTTCCCTAGCACTAAATGCAATGCCTTGTTCATAATAGTTTAATAAGTGTTCCTTGAATTAAATTGAAATAGAAAGGAGGGCCTCTATACATTTGTGATGTGCCTAGCACAATTCTCAGAGATGTACTAGGTTCAGTAAATAAATGTTATTTGACAAAAGAAGGGGTGCATCATATTCTTCCTGCTTTTTTGAATCTTGACAGAACAAATAATCTGACAATTCTACCATAAACTAACTTCAGTTTTCTACATTTCTAGCTGGGAAATTCACAAAATACAATATGTTAAATAAAGATTTTGTTAAAGGTTAATAATTCACAATTATGCAGGCACACATTTTCCCAATAAGATTAGCCATGTCATCTGTCTGAATTCAAAGCAATAATTTAACTACAATTTGAATATGATGTGAAATTTTGACTATATATATGAAGACTATAAATATTAAATTGATGTATATGTGACATAATAACAAATGAAGAATGGAAAGCATAACTCCTGGTTTATTGCTATAATTATAATAAATGAATAGAATGGGATGTTTGAGTTTTTACTTCAGGGGATTTTTCTGCAAAGGTAAAACGTGCCGTCATTATGAGATATTTCAGAATTTCTTGATCTCATTTACTTTGGTTTATCTTTACTTCTTAAGAACAGACGTGTTCATTCTTTGTTTAATCATAAAATACCAAAATTAACAGTACTTACTTTCTTAATCAAAGAGTATACTATTTATAATTATTAAATGAAATCTTAGAAAGGTCATATTCAATCAGATTAACAGCAAATCACCCATTTTTCAGTTTCAGGATATGATAATAAACAGGAGTCCTTTTGTCAGAGAGCATATGTCTTCCATGATGTCAACCTTCATAGCTTAGGAAATTAGTGAATTAATGGATCTTTTCAATTTAATATTTAGAGTGCGAAAGGACTTAACTAGAAGAGCTTGAGGCACTCCAGTGAAACCCCCTTCTTTTATAAATGAGAAAATAGCGGCAGACTTCTGGATAAAATGACTACCTGAGAGGGAGGTATACTGCCCAGCTCTCGTATACCAACTCCAACAATACCCTGAGATGTATACCAAACCAAATAATTAAAAAAAAAAAAGAAATGACGTGAAATGGCTTCTTCTGATCCAAAATGTCTGCCTAAGAGCCAGAAGCTCAAGAGCAATAGAAGAGGGGGCAGCTTCCAGAAAGGCCAGTACTGTCTAGTGTAGACTCTCAACATGCAGTTCCCACTGGTCTCAGAGACTGTCAGGAACATGTGTAGCCTGCAAAAGTCAGAATACAAAAGAAGCAAGAATGGAGGGCTTATGTGATAGAGTCCCAGGGAGCTCAGGAAACATCAGACTTGGAACCTTGGCAGTTCCAGAAAGTAGCAGCAGTGACCAGCATGGCCTACCAACATAGAGTTACCACTCACTGATCAGGACAGACTAGGCACAGGAGCCTCAGTGGCTGTAACTCTCTATCCTGAGACTCCAAAGAGAAACATGACTATCAAGTAGTCTGAACTTCAAAAGCTCTGGAGGAGAGAATTGGGAGGGAATAACTTAGAACAGGATGTGGTAAACTTTATTCAAGAAATGGGCTCCCTGAACACTAGAATGGACCAAACAGAAATGAATAATTCCACAAAATAGTAAGAAATAAAGCAAAATCAAAAGATTGAAAAAAAAGGGGCAGCTGGGTGGTGCAGTGAATATAGAACCGGCCCTGGAATCAGGAGGACCTGAGTTCAAATCTGGCCTCAGACACTTAACACTTACTAGCCGTGCGACCTTGGGCAAGTCACTTAACCCCAATTGCCCTGCCTTTCCCCCTCACCCCCAAAAAAAAGCAAAAAAAAAGATTAAAAAAGGAGAAGAAAATATATCAGCTATTTTTTTTTAAAACTCGACCTAGAAAAAAGATCAAGGACAGACAGCTTATGAGTCATTGAATTCTCTTAAAATCACACGTGCTGTTTGATTATGTTGCCCTGCTAAGATCTACAGGTCTATTGCTCCCTAAAAACTGACTTTAAGTTGTTTAGAGTCATGGTTATTGAAGCTGCTTCTTTTCTCTGTGTTCTTCTGTAGTGTGTGTCTTTGTTCCCCATTGGGTGCAATGTCTTCTATTGGATCAGTAATATTAATGGCACGAGTGATGCAGAGTGAGGAGAAAAAGTCTCCTTCCATACGCTGCTTGGTATAGGTGTAGGTATCTCCTTTCACAATTGCCTCCAACTTTCAGACTTAATCTCCTTAACTGACGGATGGATGAATGGCTTGCTTCTTTTATAGATTGGTCAATAGGGCATACCTGGTTCTCTCCAAGATATTTCTTGCATAGTGTCACTTGCTTTTATCTCATGACCAAACTCCCATAATCCTTTCAAGATAATTAAGGAACAGCTTCACACAATATAGGTTCATAGAAAGACATTTTAAGACCTTTATACTCTGTGATTATATTCTGAGAAGCAGTCACCTTCTGTGACATTAAGTTGGGAAGAAGAAATTCCCTTTCTTGTATTCTTCATGATGAGAATGTTTATCACATCTACATATTAAAAATTTAGGGTGTATAGTATTCAGGGAAGACTAATATCTCTTGTGTGAGGGCTGCTGACTCCGTTTCAGGGCTGCTTTCCACCTTTGGTGAGTACCTGCCCACTGTTTATCTATGACTGTAAGAAGCTATAGCATATTCAGTGACCACACCCTGGTAAACCATTTCTGCATCCAGGCTAAACCAGATTGAGGGTAACGCAGGGGCATCAAACCCATCAATGAGCTAGGGAGGTGTCTGCCCCAAGCATGTGAAGACTTTCCCAGCAGAATGAGTGGATGTGAACAATTTGTTTCAACTGCCATGAAGACAGCAGAAGGAGGTGTTGTGCAGTGTGTTAGAGTTTGGTTGGACATTGAGGATGCCAGGGTCATTCACTATATTCCTGGACTATCACTGGTAATTTCTACTTTTGTTTTCATGCTAGACTCTGATGGCTTAGGAAGAGAGAATAAGACTGATAACTTTCTGTAACACTACCTCACTTAAATCCTATTTATGCATGACTAAAAAGACATCGCACACACCATTTTACCAATTTACCTCTCTCAAAATCCTGTGATTATGGGCAAGTGGTGAAGCAACAAGTGTGAATACATGGGAACTGTAGTTACAGTCCTGCCATAGGCAGCATGGACCATTGGGTTATCTTTTCACTGGACTGAAGTAACAGTGGCATTCAAGAGCCCCCTGGTGTTGAAGCAGCCTTAAGGACCATATTGCTCACCTTTTGGCATGAGGAATGTGCCTTCAAAATTTTCTGCTTTACCCAACCATGGTCTGCTTACTATATAGCAGGCAGGATCCTGCCCTGTGGTCAAAACATAAAAAAAAGTACAAAAACTTTTGTGAAGATAATTCTACTCACCATTGGTACATGAAATGTGCACACACTTAAAGACAGTATGAAATCCAGTAGACCTGAAAGACAAATAGCTCTTGTGAGAAAACTTAGAATGTATCACATCCAAAGAACAGCCCTACGTAAAAAAAGACTGTCAAATGAAGACCAGCTTACAGAGCTGAATATATGTTTTTCTAGAGTGGCCATAGTGATGGAGAGTGCTGTGAAGCTGGTATAGGTTTTGCCATCAAGGCTAATCTAGTCAACAGGCTTGTTATGCCTCCAAAAAGGGGCAACTGACAGCACATGACAATGCAGTTGTCACTTGCATGAAAGATCCATGCAGCCATCATTGGTGCATGTGCTCCCACCATGATGAACCCTGATGAGGTCAAAGAAAAAATTTATGAAGACCTAGAGAACCTCATCATTGATGTGCCAAAAGAGAACAAGCTTGTAAGTCTGGGTGACTTTAATGTCAGAGTAGGTACAGACTGTTAGACATGGCAGAGAGTCTTTGAGAGGAATGGAGTCAGAAACAGCAACAGCAAATCACTTACTACTAAAGGTTTGTGTGTCTCATGACCTTGTCATCAACAACACTGTCTTCCATTTACCTAAATACATAAAACTTTGGCAGCAAACATTAGCATTTAATAGTATATGTCATTTTAAGGAGAAGAGACATACAGGATGTGAGCGTGATAAAGGTGAAGTGTAGCACAGAGTGCTAGACTGATCACAGACTCATCCTCTCCAAGCTAAACATTCACATTCAACAAAAGTGGTGGCATTAAGGTGAGACAACCACCAGAAGACAATGTCAACAGATTAGAGCACTTCTCCGAGTGGGAACAATTTGTTGCTAACTTGGAGGGAAAGCTGAACCAACACATGGCTGGCAACAGTGAAGCAGAAAAAGAGTGGGCGCTTTCAGAGATTTGGTGTATAGTATTACATTTACTCATCTGGGCCAGATCACTTGCAAAGATCAAGACTGATTTGATAAAAATGATGGGGAAATTCAGAAGGTGCTAAATGAAAAGTGAGATTTCCACAAGTTTTACCAGTAGGACAGTTCATCTGTCTCTAAGAAAGAGGAGCAGCATTTAACTCCATCAGAAGTAAAGTGTAAGCAAAGCTTAGAGAGATGCAAGATTCTTGGCTCAGTAAGAAGGCAAATGAAATTCAGTATTATGCTAATAGCAACAACCCAAAGTCCTTTTATGATACCATAAAGGCTATTTATGGACCAAAGACCTATGGTGCATTTTACCTACTCACTGCTGATGGAATCACATTGATTAGTGGTAAGGACATGCTCCTGGATAGATGGCCTTCCATAGTGTTCTAAACAGACCATCATCAACCAGTGCTGAAGCTATCAAACATATGCCTCAGGTCAAAGTTGAACCCTCTCTAACTGAACTTCCAACTGAAAAAGAGATGCTGAATGCCATTATGATCCTCTTATATGGCAAAGCAAATGGTGCTGATTCTATTCTGGTTCAGATTTACAAGGCAGGGGGTCCATTGCTCATATAAAAGCTGACTGAAATCTTCTGGGTCATATGGCAAGAGGACATTATCCCCCAGGAGTTCAAGGATGCCTCCATTGTCCATCTCTGTAAAGGAAGAGGAAATAGATTGCCCTCTAAGAATCATGATAGTGTTGGTGGGGGTCCTCTCCCTTGGTCATTACTGGCAAGATTCTTGCCAGAGCCCTCCTTAACAGGCTGATCCTTCATTTGCAAAATTGTCCTCTACCTGAGAGCCATTGTAGCTTCAGAAAAGACTGAGGAATGCTTGATATGGTGTTTGCTGCCTGACAACTCCAGAAGAAATGCCAGGAATAGTACAGAGATTTGTACACAATGTTTGTCAATCTGACCAAGAATTTTGATACTGTCATTTGTGAGGAGTTATGGAACATCATGGCAAAATTTGGTTGCCTGGAAAAGTTCATCAATAATAAATGCCAATTTCATAATGACATGCTTGTACAGGTTCTGAATAATACACAATGTTTTTGCACTTTTCCCAGTCACCAGTGGAGTGAAGCAGGCCTGTGTGCTTGCTCACATGCTTTGTAGCATGTTTTCATGTTGTCAGATACCTTCAATGAGGATGAGGCATCAAGTTTAGCTACTGCATTGATGGTAAATTATTTAACTTGTAAAGGCTATGAGGCAAGACTAAAGTGTAGGGTGGTTGGTATATGACTTTGATTACACGTGATGGTGTACTGTACTTTGAGGCTAAGATGCAACAGACTGTGAATCAATTCTCTGCATCTTGTGTAAATTTTGGCCTGGCAATTAACAACAAAGAAAGAGATGTACTCCACCACACCATCCATACATGGAACCATACAGCAAATGAAGAAATTCTGAATGCTATGGATAAATTCACTCATCTTGGCAGTATACTTTCCAGGGATGAGTTTGATGCATGCAGTACCAGAGCTAACTCAATGTTTTGGAGTCTCAGAAAGTATGGGAGAAAAGTGTTAATAGGCTGCCTACCAAAATGGTTCTACAGAACCATTGTGCTCACCTCATTGTTGTATACCTGAAACACCTGAACAATATGCCAATGCTATGCCAGGAAACAGAATTATTTCCATTTGCATTGTCTTTAGAAAATTCTAAAGGTCACTGGGCAAAATAAAGAACCCTACACTCAGGTCCTTTCTGGAACTGAATTGCCAAGCACTCAAATTCTATCCTGGAGAACACAACACTGATGGGCTGGCCACGTTGTACGAATTCCAAATATATATTTTCTTAAAATTTTTTGGAGAATTCACACAAGGCAAGTGTTCAAACAGAGGTCAGAAGAAGCAATAGAAGGACACTCTTAAGATTTCTCTCAAGAATTTTGGAATCAGTTATGAGACCTGGGAGACATTGGCACAGGACTATCCAGCAAGGCATGCTTGCATGAAAGAAGACACTGTGTTCTCTGAGGAAAGCAGTATTGTAGTAGTTCAAAAGAAATGTGATACGCATAAATCTAAAGATAGCTCTACTTCAAATGTTTATATAGAGTGTGTATGCCTGACAATATAGAGCCCTCCAAGCTCATATTGGTCTGATCAACCACAGTTAGACACACTTATACGTTGACCCTGACATATCGGTGTCATTTTGGTCCTGTTTAAGCATGAAGGACAATAACCACATTAAAATTCATCATGTTTGAGTATATTCTGTGGAAGAGAAGGGAGGAAGCTCTTACCTTTTGTCCCTTATACATACTTAGGAACAGAGAGTTCAAAGCTTGAAGAGTTTGCAGAAATCATCTCATCTAATGCCTTTACTTTGTTGTTTTTTAGTTGCTCAGTCATGTTCAAGTCTTCGTGACCCTATGGACTATAACACTATACCTCATCTATCCTCAACTATCTCCCAAAGTCTGTCCAAGTTGATGTTTGCTGCTTCTGTAACACTCTCTATCCATTGTACCCTCTGCTGTAGCCTTCTACTTTTGCCTTCAATCTTTCCCATCATCAGGGTCTTTTCCAATGAGTCCCATCTTCTCATTATGTGGCCAAACTATTTAAGCTTGAGCTTCAGTATTTGACCTTCCAATGAATAATCTGAATTAATTTCTTTAAGTATTAACTGATTTGATCTCCTCCCTGTCCAAGGGACTCTTAAAAGTTTTCTCCAGCACCACAATTTGAAAGCATTGATTCTGTGATGCTTAGTTGTTTGTTTTTTTTATAGTTCAACTCTCACAGCCATACGTTGGTCCTGAAAAAAACAAACAAACAAACAAACATAGTTTTGATTATGGGGGCCTTTGTTGTTAACTAATTAATTGGTAACTACCTGCTTTTTAGTATACTGTCCAGATTTGCCATAGTTTTCCTTTCAAAGAGCAAATGTCTTTTCATTTTATGACTGCAGTCACCATCTGCAGTGATCTTTGAGCCCAAAATATAAATATCCTTGCTTTAAACACATGAGGAATGTAAGACCCAGAGAAATTGAGAACTTCCCAAGGCTACATAGGGGCAGCCAGGTGGCAGATGGATAGACCACTGGGTATGGAAATTCAAATCTGGCTTCAGACACTTACTAGCTGTGTGACCCTGAGCAAGTCCTTAATCCTGTTTGCCTAAATTTCTTCATCTGTAAAATAAGCAAGAGAAGAAAATGGCAAACCACTCCAGTCTCTTTACCAAGAAAATCTCAAATGGGATTATGAAGAATTGGTCACAACTGAAAAACAAATGAACATCAAGGTTACATAGGTGATAAGTAACAGAGATAGGGTTCAAAGCTAAGTTTTATGACTTACACACAACTATATTTCTGTATATTCTGTTTTGTGTTGTAGTAATTGTTAATTGTATTTGATCTTAATTTTGTATTCAAAATTGTTTCCTTCCTGTAGTTGCAATCATTATTCTTCTGGTGGTACTTCCTTAATTCTGCTCTACTTGGACACAAGTCTCAACATATTTCTTTGAATTCTACATATTCATGGTTCCTTAAAGTGCAATACACTTATATTATATTCACATATCACAGCTCAGCTGAATTTCTGGGCGTATAAATTCTTTATAACATTTCTCCATTAAAAATAGCGACCCCTTTTTTTTTTAAACAAATAGATATTTCTGGTAATCTCTATGAGGTACAAACTAAGCAAAGGATCACCAAGGCAAAGAGTACAAATGCTATTTTAACATTCCTTGCATAATTACAAATTATTTTCCAAAATGATTGGATGAATTAATGAAAAAGCATTGATTAAATACTTAATATTTTCTATGCAGTGTGCTAAACAATGAGATGCTAATGCAAGTAATCAGGTCAGTCCCTGTCATTTAGAAGTTTTCATTCTTATGGAGGAAGATAACCCATAAAAGGGGCCTGGGCTGGTGGGAGGGGTGGGATGCAGGACGTGGCAGTATGCTTTGAAAATGGCTGGCAACACAAAGCTAATACATTGTGCATGCTTTGACCCAGTGATACTAGTGCTATATCTTTACCCTAAAAAGATAAAAGAAAAAGGGAAAGCACCCATAGGTACAACAATATTTATTCAGTTATTTTCATGGTAGCATAGAATTAGAAACTGATAGATGCCCATAAATTGTGTAATGGCTGTAAAGTCTATCATCTCAGTACAAATATATTTACGTATGCATGTGTGTGCCAGTGAGTATAATGGTATATTATTTTGATATGAGAAACAATGAAGAGTATAGGTTCAGAGAAACCTGGGAAGACTCAAATGAACTAATGCAAAGTGAAGTGAGCTGAACCAGGAGGACAATTTGTACAAGGACGAGATTGTGAAGATAAACGACTTTGAAAGACATAGGACCTCTCATCAACACAATAACCAAGCACTCTTCCAGAGGAATCATGATGACACACGCTGTCCACCTCCAGATAGGGAGGTGATTGATTCAGAGTGCAGACTGAAACACATTGGGGGTGAGGAGGAGGGAAGTGGATAAGAATAATGTAGGGATTTGTTTCCTTTGACACTACGTATTTGCAACATGCTTTGTTTTTCTTGATTTTTCAGTGGATAGAGCAGGAGAAGGTGGGAGGGAGAGAATTTAGAACTCAAAATAAAATAAAATAAAATTGAATTTTAAGTGACAATGAAAAACCAGAAAAAAAAATAAAATGATTAGCATGTATCAAATGGACCTGGTTCTGGGAAAAATAAGATAAAAGTTCACAACCCAAGGGGCACAGTCTCAGTTCTGGTGGGAGGGAGAGGAAGAGAATTGCCAGAGTTCGGGCTGCATGGTTTACAAATGGTCCAAAATGGGTGGACCAATTCACCAGCTCCACTAGTAGTGAATTAGGGATCTTGTTTTTTTCCAAAGCCTTGGAAACATTGGATGTGTCTCCCTCTCCTTTCCACCATATTTCCCAATTCAAATAGGTAATATCTCAGAATTCTTCATGTTTACTTCTCTGATCATTAGCAATTCTGAATGCTTTTTCATATGCTAATTGATAGTATGTATTCTTTTCTTGAATTTTTTTTTCCCACTGACTGCTCGGCCAATGGAAATTATTAATATTCTAAATTTGTGCCAATTCCCTATAGATTTTGGATGTCAGAATTTTATCAAAGATAGACTTAACTCTGATGTTGACAGTTAACAACTTTCCTGAATTGTATGGGTACTTTTGCAAGAGTAGAAGAATACTTTCTATTTTGTTTGAAATATCTATGTGATAATTTCCAATATTCTGTTTGCTTTTTTGCTGACTATGGCATATTAAACCATAAACTTCACATAAATTGTTTACCTTGACTCATGGATCCCTTGATAAATCAGAAGTCACCACTTAACAACAGAGATTGGGTTATTTTTATCTTAAATGCTTTACCGTACGTTTATCCACATAGAAGTTCATTTTCCATCTTCTTCCCAATCACATAATCTTATTAGAACTTCTGGCATCGTTTTTTTATAATACGGGCATTTCATTTTCTTGGTCATTGTTTCAGATAGGCATGAAATATACTCTGAATGACAAAATCTCTAAATATGTAGTGAGGAAAAGACATGCAAAAAAATGTGGTAACTAAAAAAAAATGTTTTCCAACCTATATTGACAACAACAATATATTACGGAGATCAGGGGACATTGCAAGCCACTGAGCTGAACTGAAAAATGTTAATCATGGACAATCCTTTAAAAAATGAGCAAGAATATGTCTTGTTTCATATGGTTGGCCAGTTAGTCAGCAAGCATGCAAGTGCCAGGCACTGTGCTTAGTGCTGGGAAGACAAATACAGGCAGAACAAAGGATAATGCCTGCCCTTAGGGCAGTTCTGTTCTCAAGTGAGGAGAGCTTAAAGTTGTTGGGGGGAAGGGGCAATATGAAGGTATCTAGTACAGAGGCAGGTCAGACAAAAAGTCCTCTAGAGATGAGTCAGGATGAAGAGGATGGAAGATAGAATTGACCAGGCTATCCTCCTTAAAATGGGGCTTCTGGGAGAAAATGGACACTGGGTAATTTGCACAACCAATTAACTGCTAATATTCATAGGGCAAGGGTGGCACCAGCTTCCAGGGTAAAGAGGTGTCTGTGGTGTGAAAGGCAGAGTCCTGTGGAAATGGGTCAGGAAGGAGGGAAGGAACAGTAAAATTTCTAAGGTCTCAGATTCTATAGAGCCCTTATGTTTAAATTCTCTAGTTTTCCAAGTTAGTGTCAAAATTCTGCCAACTTCAGTAAGATATGTGTATATATGTTTATATGTGTGTGTGTATTAAATAAACATACCAAGGGGTTTCTTTCCTGTAAGTGAAAAACAAATGAGCAGTTATTTAAGTAACTAGCCTCTCCCTATCTCTCAGTTGCCTGTAAGAACATTTGTAGTAATAGTAAGATCATATGTCAGGTGCTACTGTAGGCCCATTAAAACGGAGAGCCTTAACAGATGTTAAGAAATGTTATTCTGATTTTACCTGCTGACATTTCGAAGCCTACTTATTATAAGCAACTGTTGAAAAGTATTATCATGCTGTTGGTAGTCGAGGCTGCTGCTGGCAGTTGCAATATGATTTGAGTAAACCTGCAATTACTATTTCATGGGTAATTCTAGGTTTTCGTTATTCAATCTGGTTATATCTAGGGAATGCACTGAGTTACAAACAAATATAAATGTACAATGCAATCGAATAATGAAATCCACTTCTCTCGTGCCAATAATATTGAGCATGAAGTGTTTCTGGGCCTTTGTTTTATGACATGAGCTAGGTTACTTAATACTTTTGGCATGTGTGAGCTTTTTCATAATTAACTAGTCCATTCATCAGGTCAACTGGAAGGATCTAGCCGTGTGAGTGTATTAATCTGTATGTCCTACCATTAGGAACAAAGAAGCAAAGGGGTCCTAAATTTCTTAAGCAATATTTTGTGAAATTATAAATACAATTGTCCATTTATTTTCATAGCAGTACCAACAGAAAATGTTGAGGTTGATGATCTACAGCTGTGTAGATTAAAATGGGAAAAATTCCTCAAACTGTGTTTTGTGGTTTTTGTTTTGTTTTTAATAAATGGTTAGTAGAGCCAAATTTTCCCACTTAAAACATATGGGGTATATGAATCACACAGCAAGAGACAAACAATATAAGGATAAAGCTCAAATTGCACAATTCACTACAGCCTATGAAACGTAGCTTCATTTCTGTGGGCAAAGAGAAAACCCTCTCAAGGACCCCTCTTGCTCCTAATTCAATCAGATCCATAGGATAAACTCATTTCATCCTGCAAGATTATTGGAATTATAGCTGGAGGAGATCTTTGAGGTTATAATCCAGACATCTGATTGTACATGTGATGAAAATAAGAAGTCAAATATTTGACATAAGATCTCTCACCTGATCAGTAGTAAAATTCCTGCCCTTCTCTCTCCAAATCCAGGGTGATGAAAAATGAAGGGAGATTTTTTGACTATCTAGTCCCAAACCATCATTATACAGATACCTCAGTTGAGGCCCAGAGAAGTTAAGATTTTTTTCATGACACTTCCCTGCTAGTTAGTGGCAGAATCAGGATTACAGCCTAGATTCTCAACTCCCCACCTACCTTGCAGTCACCATCAAGATTGGATATCCTTTAATCAGTACTTAAGCTTTGGTCGCTGAATTGTTGGCATCAGGCTTTATTTACACACACAATCATTCTGGATTTTGAAACCCACCAGGATCTGTTTGAATATGTACTTATTTAATAGGACTTTCTCAGGTAGTGGAGCTCTACTGGTATATACAGGTCTTCTACTTCTAGTAATTCCTGGGGGTGCTTGAGAATAGTGTACAGGGAACATAAGTCTGCCTGGACCTCTTATACCCAAGGAGTTTGATTTCAGGTTCTACTTGTTTATATGTGGAAATATTCTAAGATGAGGCATTGAACTAGCCAGCCAGTAAGCCCTGTTTCTTCTTAATTACCAGCCACACACTGGTTGTTTGTTTGTTTGTTTGTTTTTTTACAAGTTACAGATAGAATGTATATTGCTTCCTCTTAATATGAAATAGCTTGTTATCTGTTTTCAAAAATTTAAGTTATCTCCTGATGGAGGTTGCAATTCATTGCTCTCTGTTTTTGTTTATTGAGTACAACTTGAAAAAGGCACAGAGGAAAAGAGGAAAATGTTCTTTAATTAGGTACACTATGAAAGAATATCTATATCCACCTGTACCTATATATACATATACACACATACATTTATGTATCTATTTTGCTTTTGTTTTTTTGAGGGGGATGGGCAGGGCAATTGGGGTTAAGTGACTTGCCAGAGGTCACAGGCCTAGTTTTTGTGTTAAGTGTCTGAGGTCGGATTTGAACTCAGGTCCTCCTGACTCCAGGGTTGGTGCTCTATTCACTGTGCTACCTAGCTGCCCCCGATTTTATTTTTTCATTTTGCTTTTTTTTTTTTTACATTTATGTATCCAAATATAGTTATGTCATTGGATGGAGAAAAGATGTGTGACATGCAAAAGCTGCAATCATTTACATTCTTTGACTCTTCTTCAAAGAATTGCCCTGAGCTGGTGATAATGATAGCGGTGGCTCAGGCAGAAAGGGGAGACCACTGCCAGCTGGCCAGATTCTCTGCCTGCAGCCTTTTCGTCCTCTCGCTGTGCTAGACCTCCACTGTACCGCACAGAGTACAAGAAACCAGCTGATAGGGAGCGGACAACTTACCACAAAGCTAACAAAAGCAACTAAAAACCCAAGCCAAAAACAACCCCCCAGATCCCAAACCAATAGCGGCAAAAACCTGTTGGACAAACGCACGAAGTAACAGTGATAGTTTTTTAAATGTACTGGAGTTGGATGGTTTATGTAAATTCTGAGAAAAATTAATGCGTACTCCCTAGATTTTTGTAGCTGGATTTTTAAAAATGCGGTGGAAACTAAATCTAAAATTTTAGAAGCAGAAAATTTATAAATAATGAAAAATTGTTAAAAGATTTTATGATAAAATTCTCCCCATCAAATCCGTGTTCTTCATGTGAAAGATGCAATTTCTTATTATTTCGTCAAATCTTGTCTCTTCCCTCTTCTCATAAGGTGTTTCATTTAGTCCTATATATACATTTTTTAAAAAAATCAATAGCTTAACTTTGGAGAAATGTCAGCCATTAATAAAGAAATTCTGTTTTTCTTTTTTTTTCTCCTGATGTGTCATTATTAACATAAGTAGACATAAATAGACACCCCAGTCCACAGGGTTTCGTCTTGGATTCAGGGCCATTTGACCATTTAATCAGATGACTGAATACTGGGAAGGAGGGAAGGAATGCTTATTAAGTGTGAGGGTAAACATTTGAGGATGGCTAGCGCTTTGGAGAAGCACCTTTGAAACATGGAAGTACTTCAGTTAACTAGAGTGGCTCCCTATCGTTTACAAGATCAGATATAACGCTCTCTGTTTAGCATTTAGAGTCCTTCAAAATCTAGCCCCACGCAGCTTTTTAAAAACCGTATTGCACATTCCTCTTCCCACCCTCTAAGCTCTAACTAAACTGACTGTCTACCTATTTCTCATCCGTTATGTACCATCTCTTGTCTTGGGATCTTTTTGCTGAATGCCCCTTGCCTGGAATATTCTGTGCTCTCACCTTGTAGAAACTCTTACTTCCTTTAGAGCCCTGCTCAAGTGGTCCTTTCTTTAGGAAGCCTTCCCTGATGCTTCCAGGCGCTGCTGCTCCTAACTCCTAGATTGCCTTATTTTATTTTTATATGTATTTTGTACACACTTGTGTAATTTGTCTGCTGTTGTCTCTTTGATAAAATATCTGCGCTTTGAAGACAGTGAAAACCATGTAGTATTAGTGCTTGGCATATAGTGGGGACTTAATAAGTTACTTGTTCATTTATTGACCGATAATGGCCTTAGAATTTGGAGCACGTTTTCTACTGGCAGCAGTTTCTAGGATAGATTGGAATGTGAAGAGAGTAGGAGAAAGAACATATGGGAAGCAGATCCAGGTATACAGTAATGAGGCTTAAACCAGTTTCTGTTGGCTGGAGACACGTACTTGAATATGACACACAAAAGCCGTGTGCCACCCAGAGACTGTGCTAGCCACATCAACTGTTGTTCCTGGAAGTATTGAGTGTACGTAGACCCTTTTCCATTTCCTCCTTCCAACTAGCCTCTATTTCTTTTCTTGTTGCTGAGTCAGGTGCATAAGTAATTGTTTCACATATGACATTCGTATCATGCCTTTGGCTACCATGAAAGAGGAAAAAACTCACAAATTTAAATATGTGGTGATTGAATATAGAAATACTTAGCAAGGTAGGAAATCTTTAAAAAAAAAAAAAAAGGAGTTGACCGGGAGCAGAACTCCAGCATTAGTGTTTACACCATTCAGATCATAAAACTAAGAAGCACCTAACCACCTTTTCTTATCAGGCTGGCTAAAAAACATTGAGTGTCTGGAGTAGATTCTCCTTTAGTAATTCAGCCCTTGGAAATGTTTCTTGCTTTGTTTGGGAGCTGATGTTTTAGTGCCCTGAGCAAAAAAGAAAAAAGAAAGAAGACTATTTGTGCTAGCTCAAAATAAATTACATTGTTTTAAAAAAAATTGGTAGGGCCTGTCATATTAATTTTAAATGAGAATTATTTCCAAAATTTAAAATAATAAAGGTTATGATCTACAATGAACTTGTTTTTAACTTAAAGAAATTATATGTCTCCAGAGAGAAACCCTTCTAATGGGAAGGACACATATTTTAACATACGGAAGTCAACGCAGAAAACAATTGTTTGAAGTAATTGCTCAAAGTAAGACTACAGCAGTATTTAAAAATAATCATAACTGACCTGTCCAATAGTGAAAATAATACAGTACATTACTGTTCCTTATCAAAGCGTTACTTTGACTTTGAGGGCAAATTTTATGCACATTATTTAAAGAATGAGGTTATAAAATTCCCTTTGTATGTCTTTAGAAAGGGCTTCTTGATGATTTTTTGTATAATGAACCCCTTTGGCAGTCTGATGAAACTTATAGACCCCTTAAAATAGTATTTTTAAATGTATAAAATTAAATACATAACATTACAAAGAAAACCACTTGTTTTGAAATAGATTTTTTTCCTCATCCAAGTTCACAGACTCTCTGCAATCTAACCCCTTATAAGTCCTCGAACCCCAGATTAAGAACCTTTAGGAGACAGACCCACTCAGATTTTTTCTGGCATGTTAGATGGAATCTGCCTGGAGATAGGAGCCTAATTTACAGGAGTTATAACTGGTTTCCTACTGAGACAAGCTCTAGGCTGTTGATAAAATGCCCCAAGGAACCCAAAAGTCAGGCAGTTACTGGTTTATTTGGATCTTTGCTGGAGGCCGTGTCAAATAACTGGAATTTCAAAATGGATTTCCCCCCCTAAATCTACCTGGCTTTACTATTCATGTGAATGAATTTACTAGATAATTAGCCAGTATCCACTTTATTGCTTTGTAGCATTGTATGTGTGGGCATATGTGTATATGTGTGTGTGTGTGCATACACACATATATGTATATATCTGTATGTGTATATGTATAGTATATGTGTATATATATATATGTATATGTATATGTGTGCATATAAATATTGCCTTTCATATGTTTTCAGCTTCATATCTTTAGAACCACTAATCCCATTGCTTTGACCTTTCAGGATAGGTGTGATTTTCAAGGTATTAATTTTCTCTTCATATAATTATCAACTTGTACTCGTTAAGCATCCATGTACTTACCACGCTGTGATAGACATCATACAGTGAATGTTAAGTGTACATAAGATCCTTCCTTTAAGAGTGAATAAATAATCCCAAATGAAGCACGGGGACAGATAAAAAGATAGGACGTTGCCACAAGAGAAGAAATAAAATAATACCACTTTCATCCTTGGTATTTGAACATGGAGATGCTCCTCATGGTTGCATTTTCCAAATAGCTGAAATGTACCATTTAATTTTTAATTGCTTATTCTTAAATAGATATTTTATTTATCCTTTACTTAATACTCTAGTTTTATTAGTTTCTTCCATCAAGATCTGATACCTTCCTTTGCAATTTCATGAGACCTTCTGTGTGCTTCCTTTATTCACTTTCACGTTTTGTCATTTACTAGAGCGTGGGTACATCTTCTGCCCCATTCTCCATCACAGCATCAAAGACTGTCAGAATTGAAAAAGCCCTTAGCATCTAGTCCAACTCCAAACCATACAAGAATACTTTCTACTATATACCTGGAGTGCTTTGGGAATTTCTTGAGACAAGCAGTAATTTTGATATGATTTCATTTTGTGACAGCAATGATCATGTCTGGGAGTTTCTATTGACACTATGACCCACTCAGAATATCTGATCTCAACCAAATGAAACTAGGTTGAACTGGTTTTACCAACTTTAGATCTGTGTCAGTTAAATACTGAATGGTGGGCCATACCTAGTCATTGTTTTTTTTTATTATTGTGTTTTTTTTTAATTCTGTGGTTTTATATGTTTTTATGTAAAATTTACATATTTATGTATTTTTATAATAATACACATTACTCCAAGGAAATGTGCAAAAGTTTGTAGTGTAAAAACAAAGTAAAAAGTGTATAGCAGACAATAAAAGAAAACCTAAAAGGAAGCAAAGAAAGAATGGACAGCTTTCAACATATCACATAGTATTCAATATATAGACTTTCTTGAAATGATAAGTTGTTATGTATTCTGAATCCTTTCCTATGTTCTGCTGTGTATATGACATATTTTTTCTTTTCTTATTTTATATTTAAGTTTATAATGTTTCTTTTTCTTTTCTTATTATGTTTTTAAGTTTTAGTTTTTGTCTAAAATTAAAAAAAAAATTAAAAAGTTTGTAGTGCTTAAAAACCTGCCATCACTGACAGCTATTAAAATGGCTTTTGGTATGGGGCAATAAAGTATTTCCAGGTTTACTCAAGTCCCCAGTGAAATAGGATTAGCCAAACTGAAGCATGAAGGTAAGTGATATAAAAATGAAAAATACTAAGAACTGACAAACGATTACTGTGATACAGCTTAATTCATCCTCTGAAAATAAGCAAAATCAATCAGAAAGATTTGGCAGCTAGAGAACTTTTTACTAATTCATGCTCATTGTGGCATGGGCTTCTTGAAATTAAAAAAAAGAGCAAAGACTTTTTAGAAAAGCAAAATTTGATTTCAGAATATTTGTCATAAGTACTAAATATTGGAAAAAGCTATATTTCTTTACAGATGAAACTTACCTTTTCATTCAAAGTTTTATATCAAAACTATTGTGCAAATCATGTAAAATAAGTATGAAGCAAAAGGAAGACACATTGCATATTAAACACATTTTAGTGTTGTAGAGTTTATTGGGTATTGAAAAATTTAAATATTTTACTATGCTCCAGTTAACTTGCATGACACTGTAATACAGTGGTTCTCCACCTTCCTAATGCCCCGACCCTTTAATATAGTTCTTCATGTTGTGGTGACCCCCAATCATAAAATTATTTTCGTTGCTACTTCATAACTGTAATTTTGCTACTGTTATGAATCGTAATGTAAATATTTGATATGCAGGATGTATTTTCATTGTTACAAATTGAACATAACCCACAGGTTGAGAACTGCTGGTTTAATACATGAAAGAATGACCCATGATGCCTGACAGAATGGAAGAGAATAGCAAAGGAGTATTAGAAATCTTACAAGAGAAGAATTGGTGGCCAAAGTGCAAAAGGACCTAGCACCTGACAAGAAAGAGCAAACCTCAAATCCTGCCCCCTTGCTAGGGACCTTCTTCAAGGTGGCAACATAAGTCAAGTAAATTTTAAGTCACTGTTAGAGGAATCAGTTCTTTGGAAGGGGAACAGGACTTGACTTGTGACTCTCATGTTGTGAACCCTCTATTGTATCAAGGTGTTTTGTTTTTGTTTGTTTATTTTGTCTCAGCCAGTGTCCTACTGATGATATTAATATAAATTATAAGAATTTTATATATCCTTGGGGGTGGGGGGAGGTATTTCCCCCTTTCTCTAGTTAGATTTGTTCTCCATAAGTCCAGAGGGTAAAATAAAGAGCAAAGGGTAGGGGCCGGATAAGCGAAGATTTAAGCTCCATGTAAGGAACAACTTTCTTCTTTTTTATAGTTACTCAAAAGTGTATTTTCTAGGGACGTAGATTCAAATCCAAAAGACCCTTAATAGGATCTCAAGAGGGTAGAACTTAAGTCCCATGGACAGTGTGAGAATTGCCACAAATTCGAGGAGTGTCTCTTGACTCACTTTGAGCTTTGTATATTAGTTCTTTAATGTCCTTTACGGTAGAAGCAAAAAAAGGGTAGAGATACCCTTTGTTCCTTATTGCTTGTAAGGGGGAGTTGGTGGCTACCCTGGAAGCTGATATACTCACTCATGCTAAACTGTGACTGTCAAAAATCAATGAATGTTTGGATTTTAAAAGAATTCAAAGCCTTTAGTAAAAAGAATACATCTAACATGGCATAATTTTAATCATGAACTACATTGGAGTAGGACTTTTTTGGACAGAAAAGCCTTATCAGAACTCTGAAATCATACCACACAGACAAACCTCTTAATCTTAAGGCTGTCTTGTGAATGGAAACCTACTTAAATTTTCTTATTCAAGTTTTTATTTTGAATATTATATTGAAGGGTTGTTGTTATTTTTCAGTGTTTCTTCTCACTTGAAGAATAAAGCATAAGTGAAACATGGCTAGAAGGTCATTTAATTTAGTAAATATTTAGATAATTAGAACAAAAAAAACTCACTTTAGGAAATAAATTCCTTAGTGAATTTTAAAAAGGAAGAAAAAACTAGCAAAAGCTTGTTTGCTGCAACAATAACTACCTCCTCTGTGTTTTCACCTCTTCTGAGGCTAATAAGACTGTCAAATTGATGTAAAGCTTCCTGCTTGCTAAATTATAGCATCTCGATTTACATTACGGTAATATGTGCCAAAAATGAAATACTATCTCATTTCAAAGACTGAGTTTCCTTTATTACTTACAGGTGATTTTCTTGTATTCTTTGCTTCAACCTTCTTTCCACAGATTTTTTAAAAAGAAAAGCTATGGACATGTGCTCTCCCATTCCACTGTAACCAACTAAAGTGGTTAGGATTTTCAGGTTTTTCTTCTATTTCAATGCAATAAGGAGTATCCAACCTATTTCTCATTGTTTATAGGAAGGGGAAACATAGTTATTCTGAAGAAAGATGATAAACTTTAGTGATAAGAAAGAAAGAAAGCTCTGAAGAGTTCTGGTCTTTCTCACTCCCTCCTTGTGGTATAAAAACTCCTTTATTAAAATGAGCTGTGATAGGGAGGGAAGTCATGCGGTCCAAGTCGGGTTGTTTTTTTGTTTCTTTTTTTTGTAATTGAATGAAGAAGCCTTAGGTGATAAAGAAAACCACCAAAAATAGCAAAAAGGAGGTGTGGGAAAATGTGTGTGTGTGTCTGTGTGTAATAATAACATAACAGCTTGTCTTTATATACATCAGGAGCTGTGCTAAGCCCATTTTTTAAAAATTATGATCTCATTTGAGTCTCACGACAACCTTGGCAGGTAAGTGTCATTATTATCCCCTTCTTACAGATCGGAAAACTTAGGTGAACAGAGGTTAGACTTGCCTGGGATCAGATGGCTTGTAAGTGTCTGAAGTCACATTTGAACTCAGATCTTTCTGACTCCAGGCCCAATATGCTATCCAGTGTGGGCGGGACCAAGGCAGTGCTTAATGCAGTTCAAACACCTCCTGTCAGGAGCAAACAAAAACAAGTCTTGATGAAAAGGGAGGTGCCTTCCTGATTTTAAGAGGAAATCCACAGGGAACCTTTGGTAGAAAGACGCCAAGGACTGGAAACTACCTTGTCCTCCCTTCCCTGTCTTGCCCTTTTTGTGAATCAGTCCAGCTCCACAGTCTTGTTGGCCTTCCACATGCAGGGACACCAGTCCACTGTCAGTTCCTTAAATACAACAGTCCATCTCCCTGCTTGATACCTTTTCATTGCTTGCTCCCCCTGTGTTGGAATGCGATGCCTCCTTACTTCTGCTTCCTGGCTTCCCAGGCTTCTTTCAAGACTTGACTCCAGAGGTTTTTACTAACCCCTCTAGTTGTTACTGTATTCTACCTTCCATGTGATCTGCCCCATTAGAATCAGAGGTCTTGGAGGGCAGGGCCAAGCCTTTTGCCTTTCTTTGTATCTCTAATTTTTAGCATAGGACTTTCCCATAATTAACTCTTACAGAATGTATGTTGACTGAGACAGGACCTAAAAACAAAAAGAAAAGAAAAGAAAAAAGTTGGTCAGATTAGCGAATCAAAAACTACTAAGCCAAATTAGGTGTTAAAGAAATCCAAGCCAGAGTCTTCTCTCCACCCCATACCCCTAAGGCCTGCAATATGTAATTACAAAACAGGTTTTGTAAAGCAAGTATGTAGTTAAGTAGAGTTGGAAAAATGAAATTTGTGGTTGCATTTGTGTTCAACTGTGCTACAGGATGGCCTTGGAGCAAATCTTCAATCATTTATGGTTTTAACCATGTGATTTTGTTCCATTGCACATTTTTGTTATTTATTCAATTAAAACATTTATTGAGCCCTGTGCAAAGGCATCGTGCTGGGGGAGATGCAGAGGTCAGTCAAGTAGGAACCCACTACTTAGTGGCAGCTTTGCTAGAGAAATCATCAAAATCAGGAAAACTTGAGTTTCGGGTTTTTTAAAAAATTAATCAATTTATTTTTACTTTTCCGCGTTCACTTTTGTAAGGCTTTGAGTTCTAAATTTCCCCCCTCCTTTGTCTCACCACCTCCCCAAGATGACATGCAATCTATATAGGCTGTACATGTACAGTCATATTAAACATATTTCCACATTAGTCATGTTGTAAAAAAAGAATCAGAACAAAAGGAAAAAACACAAGAAAGAAGAAAAGAAAATAGTGTGCTTCAATCTGCATTCAGACTCTATAGTTCTTTCTCTGATGTGGCTAATGATGTGGATATAAATGGTACCTTAAGGGTTAAGCAGAATATTAAGGGTTACTTTTCCAGTACTTTGTGAATCCCCATAGCA
>CM053580.1:61245177-61263815 GCA_028627135.1 Pseudochirops cupreus | reverse complement strand
TAGTCATGTTGTAAAAAAAGAATCAGAACAAAAGGAAAAAACACAAGAAAGAAGAAAAGAAAATAGTGTGCTTCAATCTGCATTCAGACTCTATAGTTCTTTCTCTGATGTGGCTAATGATGTGGATATAAATGGTACCTTAAGGGTTAAGCAGAATATTAAGGGTTACTTTTCCAGTACTTTGTGAATCCCCATAGCAGAGCAGGCCCATGTTTGCTTACATGATAAACAAAACTCCTAATGGCTACAGAGAAGGGCTAAATGAATTCTTTCACACCTAAGCCCCCTCCCAAAATCTAACCGCAACAGACAGCATTTTCCATTATGAGTATTTTGGAATCATCTCAGATCATTGCATTGCTGATAAAAGCTGAGTCTCAAAACTGGTCTTCACACAATGCTGTTGTTACTGTGTACAATGTTCATGGCTTACTTCACTTACAATCAGTTCATATAAGTCTTTACAAGTTTTTCTGAAATTCACCTGCTCATTATTTCTTATGGAACAATAGTATTATATTACCTTCATGTACCACCACTTGTTCAGCCATTTTTTCCAATTCTTGGCCACCATAAAAAGAGCTGCTATATATATTTTTGTACATGTCGGTCTTTCCCCTTATTTTATGATCTCTTTGGGATACAGACCTAGTATTGGTATTGCTGGATCAAAGATTGCCCTTGGGCATAGTTCCAAATTGTTCTGCAGAATGGTTGTATCAGTATACCATTCCACAAAACAATGCGTTAGTGTTCCAATTTTCCCACATCGTTGTCCTGTTTTGCCATGTTAGCAATCTGATAGGTGTGAGTTATTTTAGTTTGCATTTCTCTAATAATAGTGATTTAGAGCATTTTTTCATATGATTATAGGTAGCTTTAATTTCTTCATCTGAATACTACCTGTTCATCTGACTTTCAGTTTTATCTAAGTCATTTCCCATGAGATCCCAAGCAATTCATGTAACCTCTACAAGCCTTGGTTACTCTATCTCTGAAATGGAAATCATAATACTTACCTCCCTGAGTAGTCTCGAATATCTACCTAAATTGATAAAATGTCTTGGTGGATAGACACCAAAACATTTTATCTCCTTTGATAGATATTCAGGTTTATCTTTGAAGGAAAATACTGTGGCGTGTGTGTGTGTGTGTGTGTGTGCGCATAGATCTCAAATGAGATTAAGTGTTTTCATGTGTGCATATATTATATATATGCACACACATAGCTGGTTACTGATTACACAGCATCTCCAGTGTCTGTCTGTCTGCCTCTCTCTCTCCCTCTCCCTCTACACACACACACACACACACACACACGTCAAATGATATGAAATGTGTGACCTTGGACAATTCACTTCTTCATCCTAGTCTTTTTCCTTCTTTTTTATTATAAAAGACTATTGTCCTAGATGACTTCTGCTGTTCTCAGCTCTTAGGCTCCTGTGATCTATGATTCTAAAGTTAAGCAGTTTGTAGAAGTAGAAGGTGATGATACCCTCTTGTGATATGCCTTTCACTTAACGTTGTCAGGGGTAACTCCTTATCAACAAGATTAACAGTAATAAGACTTTTGTTCTGGTAGTGTTGTTTCTTTCATATAATGTGAGCTAGCTTTGCCTTTTATACATTTATACAAGACATTTAAGAATTGTTAAGTGAGTCATGGCCCACTATATACCTGAACTACATCTTTGGAATTGTCCCTAGGAGGGCCAGAGAGCAGAATATATAGGACTAGAGAAATCAGAGCTGAGAGAAATTAAGAAAAGATGAGCTACACCAAGAGAACAGATTCAGTTCTCCTTAGAGAAGCCTATGCATCTACATGTGCCATACAGGAAGTCTTTTTTCAGATATATATGTTCTTCAAAAGAATAAATTGTGTATGTTGGGAAATATCTATGCTAATTTGGTGGAACTAATATCAGGGGTAATGGAGCATACCATTTTTTCTAAAGAAATAAATTATGATTGAATGATAAGCTTTTAAGTTCTGCATGGAGAATATTTGACTAAGAAAATTAATTATTCTTGACAAAAATAAGTTGAAATACGTTATTTGATACACCTTTATTATGAAAGTCAAAACAAAAATGAAAAACCTCATATTTGACTTGTAACTCAATATAAGCCACTATGCATTAGTATAAACATTAAACGGGAAATAACTTGTAATATAAAAACACAGCAGATGAATATTCTCTGAGTTGCAGTGAATTTCAACTAAATATGCACCCTATAATGAAACTCTGGAAGATGAAGCAAAATAATTAATTAGAAATAGTCAAAATAAAATAAATAATAGTCACGGATCTGTGATTTTATCAAGATAGATATAACCTCTTGTGATGCAAATTACAATCTGTTCAAGCATTGTTCTTGTCTGTATCCTCTCATAACTTCAGAATAAGTTATATCCTCCTTACATCTGATTTTGTTTAGGCCTGAATTAAAGACGGGTATATATGTTTTAAGATGAGAAATGATCCAGGGCTTAAGTAACAATGCTGAATGGAATGTTGTATGTATGTATCTCTTCAGTTTTGGAAGTTACAGATTCAGTTTAATAAAGTTTTTTTTTCCTCTACAAAAGATAAAACATTAGAATTGCTTATTTTGGGAAAAGTCTGAACAGTAGCTGAATGATTAAGAAACATTTAATATAATTGACACATGAGAATTAACCAGCATCTCTGAGCATAGAATCCAAAGGGAGGAAAAGTAGCAGTTTGAAAGGTGCATGAAGCAGTAGGCAAGCTTGTGCATTTTATATTTCCCTGGACAGATTTTCATATATATCCATCAGGCTTAAATACCGTCTGTTCAGTCCTTTGTAAAGAAAGAAAATGTCTTAAATGCCTTCAATTCCAGTGAACCTAATATCATTGTGGTACAAAGGTCTTTATTAAAAGGACACTGTTCTCTATTAAAATTTCTTAAAATAATTGGAATAGGTGAACTCTTTGGTTCTTTATAGATCAGAATAAGAAGAACTGATGTAAATTATATGGTGCTTTATGGTTTACAAAGCACTTTCTTTACAAGAACCCTATGACACAAGCAATGCAGTGCTTACCATCTCTAAAATACAAGGAGGAAACTGAGATAGAAAATTTTGTGATTCTGTAATTCTAAGTTAATTTTACTTTATGAGATAGTTATAGCCATCTCTAAAATGGAATCTGTTCTAGGAAAATAATCATTGTATTCTGGCTGCCTAGTGTGAAACTTGCATGTAGACAATTAGACTGGAAAGCTAACAGGGACCTCAAAGATTACTTAATCCAATATCATCCTTTTACATGGGGGAAAATTATGCTCAAAGAGATGAACTGAACTGCCCCAGATCCATATAGTTAATTAATGCCCCATGCTCTAGCTCAGGGCTTCTTAAACTTTTTCCACTTGGGATACCTTTTTGCCTGAGAAATTTTTACGCAGCCCCCAGTATACAGGTATATAAAATAGGTATACAAATCAAACATTTACTGAGAATAAATCATAAAGAAATTTATTTTAAAACAATTCTTTGATATACATATAATTTTACCATTCATTAAAAATGAAAGCAAATTTGCATACTAATGAAATGGATGTGCTTGTTTATTTTTACATAAAGAATTAAATCTGGCAGGATATTTGATACTGCAGGACATAAGGGCATCTTTAATGTTTTTCAGAGTAGATCAATATTTGATTTTATAATTGTCAAGGCTGAGAATGTTGCTTTGCATAAATTTATAATGTAAAATAGCAGAAGTTTGTTTAGGGCCATTTTAGAAATTGTTGGAAATTCTGTCTTAATCCCAAACCAAAATTCATTTAATGATTTTTTTTAAGGAAACTCAAGTTTTAAACCTGTGTCATTTGATAACTTAGCAAATTCTTCTTGAAGTTTTTAAAAAATATATATTTATTTATTTTTAGTTTTCAACACTCGTTTCCACAAGATTTTGAATTACATTTTTTTCTCCCCTCTTTCCCCTATGTCTACCCCAAAATAGCAAGCCTAATGAATATCCCTCCTCCCAATCTGTTCTCTCTTATATCCTCCCCCATAACCCCCCTAAATTTTGAGTAGGGAAAGATGGATTTCTGTACCCCAATGCCTGTATATATTATTTCCCAGTTGCTTGTAAAAAAAACTTTTTTTAAACATTTGTTTTTAAAACTTTGAGTTCCAAATTTTTTCCCTTATTCCTTCCTTATCTGCCCCCATTGGGAAGATAAGCAATCAATATAGGTTGTACATGTGTAGTTACCCAAATCATTTCCATGGTAGTTATATTGGGAAAGACTAACTATATTTCCCTCCATCCTTATTCTTCCTCCCACTTACTCTATTTTCTCCTTTGACCCTATCCCTTTTCAAAAATGTTAGTTTCAAACTACCTTCTCTCCTAATCTGTCCTCCCTTCTATTCTCCCCGTCTCATCCTCTACCCCAGTTTTCCTGTAGGGGAAGATACCCAGTTGAGTGTGTATGTTATTCCCTCCTTTAAGCCAAATTCAATGAGAATCAGGTTGTCTCATTCCTTTTCACTTTCCTACTCTTCCCCTGCATTGTAACAGTTTTCTCTTGCCTCTTTTTTGTTTTTGCTTTTTTGGAGGGCAATTGGGGTTAAGTGACTTGCCCAAGGTCACACTGCTAATAAGCGTTAAGTATCTGAGGCTGGATTTGAACTCAGGTCCTTCTGACTCCAGGGCCAGTGCTCCATTCACTGTGCTACCTAGCCTCCCTCTCTTGCCTCTTTTATATGGGATAATTTACCCTAATCTATCTTTCCCTTTCTCCTTCTCCCAATAAATTCCTCTCTCACCTCTTAATTTTGTTTTTTAGATATCAACCCTTCATATTCAACTCATCCTGTGCCCTCTGTCTATATATACATGAACATATAAATGCCCACACTCACATATATATTTATATACACATATACCGTCCTATACATACATATATATGTATACATACCTTTCAACTATCCTCATACTGAGAAAAGTCTCATGAATTACAATTATTTTTCCATGTAGGAATATAAATAATTCAACTTTAATAAATTCCTTATGATTTCTTTTTCCTGTTTACCTTCTCATGCTTCTTTTGCTTCTTGTATTTGAAAGTCCAATTTTCTTTTCAGCTCTGATTTTTTTCATCAAGAATGCTCAAAAATACTCTTATTTCATTGAATGACCATATTTTCCCCTGTAGCATTATATACTCAGTTTTGCTGGGTAGGTGGTTCTTGGTTTTAGTCCTAGCTCCTTTGACCTCTGGAATATCATATTCCAAGCCCTTTGATCTCTTAATGTAGAAGCTGCTAGGTCTTATGGTATCCTGATTGTGTTTCTACAGTACTCATATTGTTTCTTCCTGACTGCTTGCAGTATTTTGTCCTTGATCTGGGAACTCTGGAACCTGAATATAATATTCCTAGGAGTTTTCTTTTTGGTATCTTTTTCAAGAAGTGATCATGAATTCTTTCAATTTCTATTTTGCCCTCTAGTTCTGGAATAGCAGGGCAGCTTTGCTTGAGAATTCCTTGAAAGATGGTGTCTGAGTTCTTTTTTTGATCATGGCTTTCAGTAGTCCAATAATTTTAAAATTATCTCTCCTGGATCTCTTTTCCAGGTCAGTGTTTTTTCCAATGAGATATTTCACATTGCTTTCTATTTTTTCATTTGTTTAGATCTGTTTCATAGAAACTTGGTTTCTCATAAAGTCATTAGCTTCCAATTGCTTCAGTCTAATTTTGAAGCAGTTATTCTCTTCAGTGAGTTTTTGAAATTTCTTTTCCATCTGGCAAATTCAGCTTTTTAAGGCATTCTTCTTCTCACTGGCTTTTTGGGCCCCTTTTTCCATTTGAGTTAGTCTATTCTTTAAGATGTTATTTTCTTTAGCGTATTTTTTGGGTCACCTTTAGCAGGCTGTTGACTCACTTTTCATGATTTTCTTGCATCATTCTCATTTATCTTCCTGATTTTACCTCCACTTCTCTTACTTTATTTTCAAAATCCTTCTTGAACTCCTTCATGGCCTGTAACAAATTCATATTTTTTTCTGGGCTTTTGATGCAGGATTTCTGACTTCATTGTCTTCCTCCTACTCCATTCCTTGATCCTTTTTGTCCCCCAAAAAAGTATTCTATGGTCTGTTTGCGCTTCCATTGTTTGCTCATATTGCCAGCCAATTACTTGACTTTTAAGCTCTTTGTCAAGGTAGAACTCTACTTCCAGAATGGAGAGAGCTGTGTCCCAAATTGCTGGGGTTTTCACAGCTGCCAGAGATATTAGGAGAGCACCCTCTCTACAGCCTGCACAAGCTCTGGCTCACTGGCCACACGCCCCAGGGCCACCACCCAAGACTGTGATCCAGATCCAAGCAGGATAAAGCAATAGTGATTACCCTCTGAATGGTCACTTGGTCCCCTTATGCTCTGCAGGCCAGGAGCTCCTGGAGCAGCCATGGGGTATAGCTGCCACACCTCTGCCTCTTCTTGCCCTGGGGCCTTGGGCCAGACCACACTCTTCTGTCCCCTCCTGTTCCAAGAGAGTTCCACACTGACCTTTTCCATTGTCTTTGGCGTTTATGGGTTGATAATTCTGGAAACTGCCATAGCTGCTGGTGATTCACTGTCCTGAAGTCTCCTCTGGCCACCACTGGTCAGGGCTGCCCTTGGGCCAGAACCAAGCAGCTCACTGGAGACTGTGCTCAGCTCCCAGTGCGCTACAATAGATCTTTCCTGTCAACCTACCAGTCTGCCTTCAGCGGAAGATGTGTTTCTGTCTCCTTGTGGGTTCTGTAGCTCTAAAGTTTTAAAGTCATTTTTTTACATGTATTGAAAATGATTGGAGTGGGAGCGCACACCAAGTTTGTGCTTCTACGCCTTCATCTTGGCTCCTCCCCCCTCTTCTTGAACTTTTAATGGCAGATGACTGATGTTTTTTATTTCAATTGAGTATGGTTTATGAACCCAATTTAGTTTTTTACTATTAGAATTTTGAAGGGATGTGTGTCTGAAATTGTGTCTCCAAGGCACTTCAAATGATCAGTTATAACTCTTATAATTAAATCTTTGGGAAGATTATTTTCAATTTTAAAAAATCATCTGTAACTGTAAACATTTCTAAAGAATTATTTCCCACTCTATTCTTTCATATGATAACATTTTTAGTAAAACTTTCAATTTTATCTTTTAACATAAATGTTACAATTTTTCCTTGAAGCAACCTGTTTAAATAATTTAGTTTTTTTAATTGACAAATAATACAGTTTTTAAAGCTATAAGTCATTATAAAAAAAAAACAGAATTGGTTTTCTGCTCAGTTAAAAATATAGCTTCATCTTTCATTTTCAATAATCTATTTAAACTTCAACCTCTTGAGAGCCACTTTGCCTCTGTGTAAAGCTTTTGCAATCAGAGCCCATGTCTTTCCAAGGATTTGAAAAAGGAAGTTAATGATTTTGATAGTATCATGAAGCAAAATATCTAACTCCGGTGATATTTTCTTCTCTGCAAGTGCCTCCCAATGCAGTGAGTAAAAGTGATATGTTCATTGTCGCTAGCTGTAACTCTTGCCACATTCTTGCCCATCATTGCTCCAGCACTGTACAGACTCCAAAGCAATTTTTCCACTATAAACCTTCATTTGTGAAGAATTCATTGACTTTAAGATATATATATATATATATATATCTTCTCTTTTGTGCCCTTCTAAAGTGTCATGAAACAATAATTCCTCATGTATATTCCCTTCATAAGTTTATCTTTCATAAAGTAACAACTGTACCATGTTAGAAATATCAGTTGTTTCATCTAATTGAATTCCAAACCTGGAACTGGTCATTACTAATTTTATAAATTCTTTTGGAAACAGTATCATATGATAAAAGAATTTTGTGAATTTCATCCCCATACTTTTTCCCATGTACTGTTTCTGACATTTAATAGCAACGGCAACAAAAGATCTTCTATCATATAGTGCTTTTTAGTTTTTGCAAATAAGAAATTTCATAAGCTGCAAGTAAATACTTTTTGTTGACAGTAACAAATTTCTTAAAACATTTTTTTCTTTTTTTGAAGATTTTAAAAGTTGTTCAAAATATTCCTTTAGTTTATTGAAGTATGCTGCATGCTTGGTATTAAATGTCATTTTGGTTTGGCTGGCACCATGCTCTCCATAGTGAAAACTTCAATACAGATTAAGCAAAGAGATTTTTCCAAACCATCATTATTACTAGAAATAAATCCATATTGCAAAAAATGATTTGACATATTTTCTTTTTCTTGTCAATTTAGGTGTACTGCAACCTGGTAGTAAAGACTCTGTCATATTGTCATCAGTATTTTTATCTCTTCTATCTAAATTTAGCCACTTTTCTGTAACCAACATTTTTTATCCTAAAATATAAATAAATATTGCTAATAATTTCTCAAATACTATCTTTAGTGTATGGAATTGTATTTGTGCTTAATTTAAAAAATTGATGCTCACACTTACATGCGTATATAGCAGTGATAGTGGAGAAATATTATTGAAGGACTTTACTTGCTGCAATTAAACAGATGTTTATGTAAAAGAAGGAAATAACAGCAATTTTTAAAATCAAACATTCTAACACGATACAATCCAAAGATATACTAATTTGATACCTATATCCTGAGGAATAATGGTAGGAAAATATTAAAAGTTGTTGTTTTCCATAATTAAACTAACATGTTTCTGTAAGAGCAGAAAACTGTATATACAGTAAAAACACTGCAATTCATAACATACAATAGCCTTCGATCTGAGTTGAGGTGTTTCCGGCAGTGTTTGTTAGTGTAGCATGATATGATGACGTGTAGTGCAAAGTGTGCATGTCATATGTTTAGACTCAAGGCTGCAGTGAAATCACTTGATGCAACACGGGCAAGCATTGCCAGAAACAGCTCAGATTCATTATGCATTTTATTTTGAATTCATTTTTGGTTCATGGGGTTGTTGAGTGAAAAGCACTGTGTAAACTTGAATTTTGTTATCATCATGAAAATTATTCTTGTATCAGGATCTTATTTGGATACATAATAGAAGATGACCAAGCAGACTATCATATAATAAGTGACAGCCTGAGAGAAGAAAATAGTCGTTTTGACACTCTTGTACTGTTTGGAACTATGAATGCAGCACTATATTCTTGCTTCATTTAGGACAGTGTGAGTGGAATGGAAAATTTGCTGACTCTTAAATTAAAAACAAAGTTTTTACAGTTTTTTTTACCCAGTCATTTTTAGGAATGGAGGGTACATTTAATGTCTTAGCTCCTAATGTAAATGTAATGAATGGTAGTTAGAATCTTTGAAGAACTGAGCATCCTAGTTTGGTCATATTTAATTGTACTTGTAGAATTATGAAGGGCAACTTCATGTTCAAAGATGACAGTTCCTATCTATGGGTGGTTGTGGTTAAAAATTTCAAAGAGGTGACTGCTTACATGCAAACTTTGATAGAAAAAGGCCTAACGCAATGCCTTCTATATGGCATGTCCGAGCCTTTGACCTTGGATAGCCCTGTCACATCACCTTACTGATTGGGTCTACTATAAATTCATGTTATTTAAACTGGAGTCTCACTGATGCATGAAATATTTTTATTATTCCTTGATTGAAGAGATCCTTTCCCATCAGCAGCTATTTACAATTATCTCTCATCTCTTTTCTTAGGTCCACCCCCAAGTCCTTTCCTGTTACCAAATGTGCTCACTACTTTGCTGAGAAAGTAGAGGACATCGGTTATGAGCTTCCTCGTTTCTCCTCTTTTAACCCCCTCCCAAGTAATTTTATTTCTTTGCCCCCTCCCTCCTCTTTTATCCCCATCCCCAAGGAAGTGATGACTCTCCTTTTCATCAAGGCAACTGCTTTCCCCATCCACATCCTTTACTTCTCTCTTGAGTTTTGACCACTCTTTTCTCTGTCTCATCATCAGGGTCTCCCCATCAAGTGGTTCTTTTGTTAATATTTATAACCCTGGTCAGTGCTCCCTCATCTTTAAAAACAAACAAAATCTCCAGTTTCCCCTTGTTGCCATTATTCTGTATCTCTCTTTTATGTCTAAAACTGAATTCAATATCTTTCTCCCTAAAACCTCCCCTCTTCCAAACTTCCATATTTCTTTCAAAGGCATATCATTCTTCCAGTATCCAAGTTTCACAACCTTGGCATCCTTCTAGATCCCTTCCTTGCTTTCCCTCACTTCACATATCCAATCAATTGCTCAGTATTGTTTGTACCTTTACAGCATCTCTGGCATGTGATCCCTTCTCTCCACTCCCATGGGGACACCTTGAAAGAATGGAAAAAAAAGTATTTTTTTTAGGCACATGATTTATTGTTTGACCTCAACCCTTTTTACATTTCCATTCTTCTTACACCTTACATCACTTCACATATCTTGCTGTTGTTCCACACACACAACATTCTATGTCCTAACTGTAGGTATGTTCATTGGCTGTCTTCAGGCTTAGAACAGAATCCCTCTTCATTTCTGCTTTCTGTTTCCTGACTTCCCTGTACTTCTTGGTACTCTCTCTCGGTAATCTTTTCTGCTCCCACAGATTTAAATATTTCTATGTAGATAATCCCTAAATTTCTAAATCCAGCCCCTATTTACTCTTTCAAGCTCTAAGCTCATATTGTCAACAACCTGCTGTATCTCTGTTGGAAGTGTTGTAAGCGTCTCAAATCTAAAGTGTTTAAAATGAAAATGCTTGTCTTTCCCTTAGATCTACTCTTTTTCTAAATTCCACTGTTTCTTTTGAGAACACTCCATGCACTGCCCTACCCCACCCCCTACTCCAATCACCCACATTTCTAATTATGGCATTATCCTACACTCTTTCCTTTCCCCTATCTCTAATATCCAGTCACTTGGCATGTCCTGACTATATCCACTAGTCAAGTGGTATATCCATAATAGCTCTGCGTCTTTCTTCTTTCTTCCGCTCCAACAGCTGCTAGCCCAGCCCAGAGTCTCCTCAGTTCTCTCACCTGGATTATCACAGTAGCCTTCTAGTTATTCTACTTGCTTCCAGTTTCTTCTCTCACCATACGTTGTTTATATGACTTCCAAAATAATCTTCCTAAGACACATTTTGTGCTCATGTAATTATACTGTTCAAACGTTTTTTGATGATTTCCCCATTGCTTTTAAGATAAAATACAGTTTTTAGCCTAGTATTTCAGGCCTTCCCCAATTAGGCTCCATCCTCATCCTTCTAGCCTTATTTTCTATTATTTGTCTTGTGCAACATGTTCCAGTCAAAGTGAACCACTATCTATTCCCCAAACTAGACACTCCATCCCCCATCTCTGGGGATTCACACCAGTTGTCCCATGCCTTTAATGTCCTCCTTCCTTTTCCTTATCCTTTAACCATCCTTGTGTTCCTTCAAGGATCAGCTCAGATGCTATCTCCTTAGTAGAGCCATTCCTGATCACCTCCCACCAAATATTAGTTTTCTTTTCCTCTTTTGTTTTTCTTAAACTGTATCTATTTTCATATATGCCATCTTCCAGTTAGTAGAAAGTAAAGTCCTGAATGCAGGGAATTTTACACACACACACACACACACACACACACACACACACACACACACACACATGCATACACACACATATGTAAAGTCCTGAATGCATATACCCAGTGCCTGCACCATGCCATTGCACATAGATGCAAACAAGATCTCTAATTTCATTGATATAAGGAACTCCTAGAGAGTAAACTCCCTCTACCAATGTTGGTTTGCGACTTCTCTGCAAATACAAGCATTTCTGCTCTGCCTGGAGCACTGAAGTTTTGACTTTCCTACTGGTGACATAACTAATTACACCAGGAGCAGAGCTTGAAGCCAGATCTTCTTGACTCTAAAGCATGTTTTTAGTTACAACTCCATGCTCATGCTTGCTAAATTAAATAGGAATATTGGTTTCCCCAAAGCACCTGGCAGAATATGCTCTACCTTATTACACTTTAGTAAATGTTTATTGAACAATGAATGAATGATTTTGTAGCCTTCCCTGTCCTTTACTGTTCAACAGAACTTATAGGTGATAGTGATGAAAGTAATCAGTGAATCATATATGTCACATGGTAGAGGTAGGTCTCCCAGACACATGCATGTATATGCTTATTCATGCATGTGTACACATATTTATATGGTATTCTGAAAGTTTATTAGTTTAAAACTATATCATACTAAGGCTTTTGGACACCTTGTATACATGTATATGAATGTTTATGTATGTACATCTAACACACAATGAACACACATAGATATGTATGTACACACATGAGTGTATATATAGAAATGTGTATTACTTCTCTGTGTAGACATGTATGTGCACATATATATCGTGTGTATGTGTGCATACATGTTTATATATAAATATCTATCGATCTAACTATATATATATCCAAAACAATAACAAGTATTGCCTCTCTGTGGATCAGTGGTTTGATGAGGAGACACATGACATGACAGCAAATGCTGTCAGTATCCCAAAGGGCATTTACTCGTAAAAACAAAAGAAAAGCATATACATTTTATTTTTCATTCCCTATCACATGCAGATAGTTGGTTCATGACTGCATAATGCTCCAATTTAAAAAAATTCCATGTGTCAAACCTGTTGCTTTTGATGATGAACTCAATCAATGTGATGAGGTTATAATACTTAGGTTGTATAACAAAAAATATATTTCAGATACAAATGCAATTTGGAAATCAAATTGTTCCATCAGTTTCTCTCCCATTTCTGTTTTATGTTTGTTTTGTGAAGATGGATGAAAAACTGGAGTCTTGATGCAATTCCAGTTTGCTCTATATGAAAAGAAAATTATTTCTGTAGTTGAACATAGGGAATTGAATACTAAAAAATTGGAATGGTCATTTTCATTATGATGTCTGTGCTGGAGAATTTAAAATTTCATGCAATTATGATGAAAAATGAACGAGTTTTTCTACAATGAATTTATTCACTCATTAGGTTTATTTTCTTTGAAGTTGGAAGATGAAACCATCCTCTCAGCAATGTATAACATGCCATTTTTGGCTTAATTATTGCACTATTCAGTGTGAATTCTCATCTTTAGATGTTGGAATAAGCCTTGATTTATTCTCAATCATTTCAAATGAATTTAGTATACATGTTTTGTGTCTCATTTATTCTTCCAGCATTATGTTCATAAAAATATATAATCAGTATCTATAGTGGTCGTTCATAACTGAAGATGTTACTTTTGATAATAATTACCACTTAAAATTCCATCGGGGGATGTAGCCACTATATTCTTCCTATAATGCATCATAATTAGCAAGTGTAGGCTATCTGCTCAGGCAAGTTTGCCATCTGAGAGCCAGCCTGGTGAGTTATGGCACCAGGATAGCTATCGAGTAGTAATCTTTTTGGCCATTTAAAATCTGGAAAACCACCTAAGAAGTCTTAGAGGGGTCGTAGTAAGAGTCGGGAGGATTCACAGCTATGAAATTAATGAATGTTTCAAATATTGTGAATAACAAGTGAAAATTTTGACCATATGTCCTTCCCTTAAGTAAAATTAGGTCTTAGATCACTAGTCTTTGAGTTTTGATTGTAGGTGTTCTTTGCAGAGCTTGACAAAGACTTTTATTCTATCCCTTATTCAAATTTGCTTGAAAGAAAGCACATACCCTCATCATCCCAACTCTGATGGTGGGGAGTTGGAGCCCCAAGCTCTGTCTAGGACAAGAATCACCCACAGACACATTAAGTTGCACCCTACCTATAGGATTGATCTCTGTGATCACTTCTAACTCTAATTCTATAATCCCATGATTTTAGGAAAGATATAGTCCATACACCTCTCAAAGAGCTAAAATTAATAGCTAACATTTGTATAGCATTTTAAGGATTGCTGTGCTTTACTTATGTTATCTCATTTAATCATGCCAATAACCCTTTGAGATTGTCCTTTTTTTTTGCTTCTCATTTTATAGATGAGGAACCAGGATGGGAGAGGTTAAATAATTTGTCTAGGGTGGCCCATCTAGTAAGTGTTTGAGGAAAGATTCAAATTCAGGTCTTCCTGACTGCACGTCTGGCTTTCTATCTACTCTGCTGCCTAATTATCTAAAATAATTCACTACCCTTGCCTGACATCCCACAAAGATTCTTTCCTTATTTCAATAAGGCTTTTTGATCACCATTATAATGCAGATTTCTCTGGGAGGACAACAAAGCCTTATAAAAAATTTTATACCCTTCTGTGAATGAATTTATCAGAGGCTTTCCTGAGACTCTGCTTTGATGGGACTCAGAAGAGAACAGGGTCATATTGTATATCCATAAATGGGAGGGGTACTGATTGAGAAAAACCCTACAAAGGGAAACACTTAGGAACCAAATAAACTTTTCCTCTGTCGGAAGCTTGTCTTGGGGCTAGCCCTTAGTAGGACACATTGTTTGAAGTTGCACTCCAGCGTGTCTTAAATGAGATTCTTCTGCCTGTTTTGTTTGTGATTTGTCCCAGATCAACTCATCGTAGCCCAGCTGCCTGAGGATTTTGCTTTCATCTAATCTCTGCATAGCTAAATTAGAAATGTAATTTTAGATGAAAATAGCATTTAAGTGTCTGTTGAAAGATCCCTAGTGGCTTAATTATTACTGATTTCTTTAGTAACCATTTGAAATGGTCTCCAAATGTTGGTTAATTTAGCAATAAGTTTTCAGTGGAGTAGGCTTGGCTATAAGTGTTAAAATATTAAATAAGCTCGCATGGGTATTGGGTGGTTTTGATTCCAGAGATGTTTTTAGAGTAGAACTAATATAGAAGACCATAAAGTTAAGTCGTCTTTTTTGAACTCAAACCTTTATTGAGTTTTCCTTAGTGCTCTTTTGGATCATCCTCTGGAGACAGCCAAAGCTTGTCAGAGGCCAGGAGTACTTTGTGCATAGCCTTGGGTTTGTGCAGAGATGCTAAACTCTAGACCCATGACTGCAAGCAGAGAGCAGAATTCTTGAGTGTAACCTAAACCATGTTAAAATGTGATTGGGAAATGTTTAACAAAATATATAAAAATACAACATAAAATAGATTATATCAATTTACGATTTTCTAAGTCATCATGCATCTCACAGGGATCCATTTCAGTTTTAGTTAGACACCATTATTTTAATGCCTATAACATTATTAATAGGTTGAATAACATGATAAGTAAGTAGATACCACACAGATATTTAATATATCTTTTTTTTTTTGAATGAGATTAACAGCTCTGTAGTAATCTGGTCTCAACTACCAAGGACATAATCTGAATTTTTAGTTTGACAAGAGCTTAAGGGATATACAACCTAAGAGCATTACAGAAGTAAAAGGGATTAGTGAAAGGAATTGTCTAGAGCTAAAATTGATGAGATAAATTGTTGCCATTCTTACCCAAGAAATGAAGAAGCATCTTATTTCTCACAAATGTGACTTTCATTATTTTCAGCCCTAAAAGAGAACACACGTTATACTTCTAAGATATAGTTGTATCTTTTTTTTCCTAAAACATATGATTTTCAAAATGTAAAACAAAATTTATGTAGATTTTTGTATGTTGGCATTCCTTATTGGCTAGAAGGATAACGCCATGTTAAGGATAGAAATGAAAGAAACTCTGAATCCTTTGGGTGCACATCTCATCTCAGCAATGTGATAAATTTTACTATATTCAATCAAAGAGTCAGAAAATATTTTTTAAATGCCTACTATGTGTCTGGAACTGTGGAAGTGCTGGGAGTACAATGAAAAGCAAAAGACAGTCTCTACTTTCAAAGACCCTCATGGTCTAATGGGAAAGACAATATGCAAGTAAGTATGTACATATGATATACATGATGAATAATCTCTGGAGGAAAAGTACTAGAATTAGGGAGTATTGAGAAAGAATTCCTGTAGAAGGTAGGATTTTAGTTAGAATTTGAAAGAAGCTAAGGGAGCCAGGAGGAAATAAAGAAGGAGAATATTCCAGACATGGGGGACAGCAGGTGAAAATATCTGGAGCCAAGGGATGGAGTGTTTTGTTCAAGGAAAAGATACCAGTGTTGATGGATTATAAAGTTCTCGGGCATGGGGCGGGGAGGAAAGGTGTGGGAGGAGGGAGTCAGGTTACTAAGGACTTTAAAAGTGAAACACAAGGATTTTATATTTGACCCTGGAGGTGATAGGGAGCCACTGTGATGTTTTGATTGAGGGGAAAAAGGAGGGAGTGATATGGTCAGACCTGTGCTTTAGGAAGAGCACTTCGAGAGCAAAGTAGAGGATGGACTGGAGTGGAGAGAGACTTATGGCAGAGACTCATCACAGAAGGCTATTGGAATAGTGCAGGGGTGAGGCATTGAGGGCTAGTGGTAACATCAGAGGAGCAATGGAGACAAGAGGGCATATATAAGAGATGAAACAAAGGAAAAATTGACTCTGGGTTTGTTTTTTTTTTTTGCATTGTTTCTAATAGATGTTCACTCAGGCTCTATCCAACACTGAAATCCCATGATTTTGTTAGTATTAAATTTGCTATACTTCTAAAATAGATTTTTAAACATTGCTTGGTGAAGGGAACCTAGATCGCTAAAACCCAGCATTTGTTCACTAAGAATATATCTTGTGAGATAGATGATAGGGTTATTGGATTAAGGAAATGTTGTAGACATAATTGTGTTTATCTGAATTTCAGAAAAGTATTTGACAGAATCTGTCATGACACCTTTATGAACAAGGTGGAGAATGTAGTTGATATAATCAGAGGAGGTATATGTGTAAGTAGCTAGTTGGAATGTAATAACTAAAAGATGTTCACCAGTGAATTAGTATCAGCCTTGAAAAATGTCTTTTATGCTTCATTTTAATACTCAGTCTCATAGTCTGTCCTGTTGAACATTTTAAATTGTTACTTTAGTTTAGAATTTTGAAAATGTGCTTATCAAATTTTCAGAGTACTGAAAGGGGTAACTAACATGTTGGTTGATAGATTCCAGAGCCAGAACATTTTGGCATAATGATGGCCTAAATCTAACCAGATATAGTATATTTAGTCCTGTACTTTGAATTAAATAATTCTCTACAAGTACATGGTGCAGGATGCCAGTTTTAACAGCAATTCCTATGGAGAAAGATTTAGGGATTTTAATTAACTATAAGCTCAGTCAACTATGTGACAGGTCTGAAAAAATAAAACTAGTAGAATTAGAAGCATTATAGATGTATTATGCCTAGGACCAAGGTATGTTTATCATATCATATCATGTCCTATTCTATTATGCCATCATTTTTCTTTTGGATGGACTTGTCATTTCGTTGGTGTAGGAAGCTCCCAATAAAAAAGTTCTTAGTAAGGCACTTGCTCTATCAATGTAGATCAGCATCTTCTATTTAATTTATAGTCTTGGAAAGTTGCTTCAACATTTCAGAACAGAAAAGATGGTACAGAAATGGAGGACAAATGATTTCAAAGAAAGGTAAGAGAATAGAGTCTGAAAAGTGCAATCTGCTGAGGTTCATTTAAATTCCTAGTAGAATACTAGAATGTATATTGAAAGTAAGGTTAGTGAATGCTTAAAAAAAAAAAAAAGAAGAAGCAATAATCACAAAGAGCCTACATAGGCTTATTAAGTAAGGTAGAGTCTGCTTTAACCATTTTTTGATGGTGTAGTGCAGGGATGGGGAACCTGTGACCTCGAGGCCACATGTGGCCCTCTCCATCCTCAAGTGTGGCCTTTGACTGAATCTAAACTTCACAGAACAAATTCCCTTAATTAAAGAGTTTTTTCTGTAAACCTGCACTCAGTCAAAAGGCCGTACCCCAATGACCTTGAAGGCCACATGTGACCTTGAGGCCATAGGTTCCCCACCACTGGTGTACTGGATGGAACACTAGATGGATGGTCAAGATGAGTTCAAATCTCATCTCAGAAATTTATTAGCTACATGACACATATGGGCTATGTGGTCATGGACAAATTAACTTCACATTGTCCTAGGAAACAGAAGAGTTTCATATATGCATTGGTAAAGAGAGTTACCTCATCAGAAATTCGCTATATCAATGAACCCCCAGGTCTATACGCCTGAGTGCCTATACTCTTCCCAGGGAGGATCCTAGACTCAGTGTTTACAGGTAGAAAGAGTTCACAGAAAGCTATATTTGGTGTTATGAGGCAATAATGTTTAAACATAGAGAAGGGAACAGAAAAAGAACCTAGATTAGAGAGGTAGAGATTACTGAGATGAGAGAACTAATGGTTGGGTGGAGATAATGTAAGGAGAGAATTCTGTGTTATCAGTAGAAGACCATTCAGTCTCTAGTGGCATGCCAAAGACTCCACAGGTTAATAAAGTAGTAATGCATAGCTTCCATGTATCCCAATTCTTGGTTCCATTGAGCTCTGATGCATATTAACCAACGTGTTTCCTCCGCCTGATAGCTTTTTTGTTTGTTTTTCGGTAGATTCATATTTGTGCATATTCATGAATATGTTTTAAAAGATGTTAACACTAGCATTAAAAGATTTATTCTATAAATTTGTTGAAAAGAATACATACAAATATTTGAACATCTCATAGTTGTTTTTTTTATCATAACTT
>CM053580.1:61225924-61244677 GCA_028627135.1 Pseudochirops cupreus | reverse complement strand
CAAGTTGATGAACAATTTTACAATTACTTATCCGCTAAAAAGTTAAAGTCATCAGTTTTTGTTTTAACTTCTGTTATTTATCTCTTCATTACATAAGAATTGTTCATTTTTTATTCGTTCATTCTGTGCCTCTATACTTTTTGAATTGTAGTTGCCTAGCCAATACATTTAAAAAACTCTTTGCTCTGGGCTGACGGTTTTTTTTTTTTTCCTTCTGAAAATGAAAGGGTTAATCAGATTTAAATAATTAGAGAAATATTAATTGTTTATGGGTAGGCAAGATCAATATAACAAAAATGATAGTATACCTATATATATATTTAATATATATATATTGCCTATATATATTTAATGCCGTCCCAATTAAATTGCCAAAAATATTTAATAAAATTCATTTGGAAGAACAAAAGGTCACGAATATCAAAGGAAATAATGAAAAAAATGTAAAAGAAGGAGGTTCAGCAGTACCATATGTCAAACTATATTGTGATTTATGATATATTAACTATATATGAACTACATTATGATACCATAAGAAATAGAAAGGTAGATTAACGGAACAGAGTACACATACAATTTACAATAGGAAATATAGTAACATTTTATTTGACAAATGTAAATATTTAAGATTTTAGGGTAAGAATTCATTATTTGTTAAAAAAAACTGTGGGAAAACTGGAAAGCAGAATGACAAAAATTGGGCATAGACCAATACCATTTACCAAGATAAGGTCGAAAGAGATATATGACGTACATATAAAGAGTGAGGTTACAAGAAAAGTTGGAGAATATGAAACATGTTACTTATCAGACTCATGGATAGGTGAATAATTTATGAATAAACAAGAGAGGGCAGAGTAAGGTATAAAATGGATACTTTTCATTATATTAAAAAGTCTTCGTACAAGTAAAACAAACGTAGCCAAAATCAGAAGGAAAGCAGAAAATCGGGGTAAAAAATTGTAGATAATTTCTCAGAGAAAGGTCTCATATTTCAAATATATAAAGAACTGCATCAAATCTATAAGGATGTCAGTCATTCCTCAATTGATAAATTGTCTGAGGATATGAACAGGCAGTCTCCCGATAAAGAAATCAAAATAATTTATAGTCATATAAAGCCTTCTGAATAATAATTGATTAGAGAAATGCAAATGAAGATAACTCTCAGATACCACCTCATACCTATTAGATTGACTAAAATGATTGAAGAGGAAAGTGACAAATATTGGAGTATATGTGGAAAAATTGGGGCACTAATTAATTGTTGGTTGAATTTGAACTGATCCAACACTTTTGGAGAGCAATCTGGAATTATGCCCAAAGAGTTATTAAACTGCCTTATACCCTTTGGTCCAGCAGTACCACTAATAGGTCTATTTCCAAAGTTGATTAGGGAAAAAGGAAAAGACCCTATATATTCTAAAATATTTATAGAAGCACTCTCTGTGATGGTAAAGAAATAGAAATTTCAAGGATACCTGTCAAATTAGGAATGGCTGAACAAGTTGTGGCATGTGATTGTGATGGAATACTGCTGTGCTATAAGAAATGATGAGCCTGGTGATTTTAGAAAAACATGGAAAGACTTGCATGAAATAATGAAGAGCCAAATGAGCAGAACCAAGAGAATGTTGTATACAGTAACAACAGTATTGCTTTAAGAACAACTTTGAGTGACTAAGTCATTTTCCTTATTTTAAAAAACCGAAATTAACTACAAAGGAAATATAAAGGAAGATGCTATCTACATCCAGGAAATGAACTGATAAATAGAAGCATGCCTAGAATGGTTTTACACACACACACACACACACACACACACACACACACACACACACACATGTGCATATGTATGCATATGTGTGCATATATTCGTGTTTATGTTTATGGTAGCCATAAGGGGTAGTGGGGAGAGAAAAAAGAAAAAAAAAGAAATTTATACAATAAATTTATTTAAAAGGAATAACAAGGTGTATGTAATAAATCATAGTATCATGTGCAATCATATTTTTAAAAAAATATACTATATTATGGAAATACTTATTTTATTCCATAAATTAAAAATAAAATAAAAATTTAAAAAGGAAAAGAGAAGAAAATGAAAGGGTTGGACTATGTTGTCTCGTGGGTCCTTGCCAGGTCTAACTAATAGTATTTTCTCCTAATATAATCAAGTCTTCTCTGTTTCCATGAATTAACCATTTCATGGTAGACAAATATATCTACAAAACCAAAATGAAGTCCAAATGGCAATTTTGGAGGACTAGATTTCCTGCTCTATTTTGCATATTTCAGCTGTGTTTTAGATATCAGTTTTCCCAAGTATTTTCTCATTTTTCTTTGAAAAGAAAATAAAGTTTTAAACCTATCTCACACTTTTATACATTCATACATAGTTAAATAATAAGATAGTTTTCAATGATTTTATGATAATTTAATTTTGAACTTTTAAAAATGTCTTTGTTTTCCCCTACTTATTGAACCATGTCTTGTAACAAAGAACCAAAAAAAAAAAAAAAAGGGAAAAAAAGTCACCAGTAAAACAATCCAAGCCATTCACAGTCTGGCAGGATCATTAGTGTTCCAAATCCACATTTCCTGCTCCTTGCATGCAGTGATTTTAATTGATGCTTTGTTAAGAAAAGTTATAATAGTGAAGAAGATCCTGTCCTGTGTTGATGTCTTCTTTTCAGTATGGGTTCAACTCTCTTTTTTAAATTTATTTTTTTTTCCCAGTTAGCAACAGTGAAAAACTATTTTTACCTCTCTTCCCGTATGTATGTGTATATATACATACACACACACAATAACACACACAAATGTGTATGCAGATATGCTTATGTGTACATGTATATACACATGTAAGTATGTGTATGTACAAACATATATGCATATGAAATGATAATCCTTAAACATCAATTTTTTGGCCAAAGTCTGAATTAATCATATAGACTGCTTTGCCTTCTTTAAAAATGCCTTTTCCTGTGTCAGCAACTCCACAGACCAGATAAGACTGGAAGTGAGATTTCTCCCTATCTTGGGACATACTACATCCTGAGATCATAAATTCCAAATGGATCCTGCTTTGTCTTTGCTCTCTGAGTGAGCTTGGGGAATGCCTCCTCTTATGTCAACAAGCCAGACGAAGCTTACTTTATGGCCCTTAAGGATGAGACCCTTAACTTGAGGCATTAACTTGAGTAATGGGACTTTTTCTTATCTTAATATTTTTTGGGCATATGCTATGTTATGGAATGTTAATGGTAAAGAAAACACAGATATCCTGAGTCATAATTTCAATTGACACTTTTTCAACTCTCCTATTTTATTGTATTTACTATCTATTCAATTAAGAAAATTCCTTTCTCATACAATGATTAAACATTTATGGAGATCATAAATTTGTGTGTCACAGACACCCTGAATTGGGATGGTTCTAAAATGTATTTAAGCTTTCTCATTCCTTTGTTCAGGAGTTAGAACTCAGCTTCTAACTCTTTGTACAAGTCCACTAGTCTTAAGGGAATAAATGCTGTAACTGTATGTGTATCACCTAGCCTGTTGTCTCCTTTAATCAAATTTTTTAAAGGTTAACACTGCACATACATACATGTATAAACTCACAAATCATGTTGGACTCTCCATGACCCTATTTGAGGGTTTCTTGGAAGAGATACTGGAGTGGTTGCCATTTCCTTCTCCTGCTCTTTCTATAGATTAGGAAACTGAAGCAAAGAGTGTTAAGTGACTTGCCTAGGATCACACAGTTAGTAACTGTCTGAGGCCACATTTGAACTCAGATCTCTCTGATTCTAGGTCTGTCACTCTATCCCCTGAGCTATCTAACTACATACATACTCGTGTGTATATACATGTGCACACAGATACATAAATATATGCCTGTATTATGTATTCATGTATGCATTATGCACACACATATATACACATATAACTATGTACATATTGAGAGACAGAAGTAAAAAAAAAATTAAATATCTTCTAGACTTCTGGAAGTCTATTCTCATCTTTTAGTGCAATTGCAAGCTAAGCAGTAACCAAATATTACCCAGTAGTTGAAAGCAGTCTGGCTCTAGCATAACTTTTCAGCCTTACTTAATACAACTCTACTTCACATACTTCATGTTGCAGACACACGGGACTATAGCAGAGAATTTCCAGTGTACTTCATAACTTGTATTTGTGCGCGCCTTTGTGGGTATGTCCTGTGTGTTCTCCCAAGTCTGGAATGTTGTCCTTCTTCATCCATACATCTAGAAATCCTTTCCTCCCTTCAAGTCTTATCTTCCTCTGTTCTTCCCTGATCCTGTTAGCTAGAGGAGATCCCCCCTTCCCCGTTCTCTCACAAGGTTGAGTTTGTCCTGTCACATGCACTTCATTCATTCTCATTTCTGTTTCGATGATTGGTGTAGATGTTTCATTCAGCTACTGAATTAAATGCTCCTTGAGGGCAAACATGTGCCAGTTTTCATCTCTGTTTCTTGGAGCAGTCTTGGGAATATAGTAGGTGTTTGAGACGTATTTGTAGATTGAAATTGAATTCCCTTCTCAAATATTTAGCATGCACTGTGTTTGCTGAGTCTTTTGTTCATAGAATCTGTCTATCAGCTTCTTATATCTCATCTGCAATTCAAACCATTAAAAAAACCCAAACATCTATCTCAAAGTGCTATGAAACCTAATACAGGTTCCACACCTTCCCCATGCTATGTGCTTAAAATACAAGGATATTGTGAGTTAATGTCAGAATATTGTTAACTCTTCATTCTATTCCAATTCAGAGCATAAGGTAATACCAGGGAATTATTTTGATGATTACCTATTGTATTCTAAAAAGAACCTCAGAGTTCAAGCCAAAGATAATGTAAGTTAACAGGAGCAACACCACCCACATAGTATGTCTTGTTGGCATTTTGCTTCCATAAGGATTAATTCAAGTGGTGGGATCATACTGGGCATCTGATGTGCATATATTATACCTTGGTATGTAATTAGTGAATCAAATCACAGAGCCCCTTTTGCTGAAGTAATTTTCAAAGGAGAAAAAAGACGCTGTTAAAAACTAAGTCATTGAGCGATGACTTTCTGTCTTTAGTCATGTTTAGTCTCCTTTTCTTTGTTCTTTCATTTTCTTCTATCTCTTCCTTTTTTCTCTTCTTTCCTTTTTTCCCCCTACATTTTTTTTTCATCACACTTTTCTTCCTCTTGTAAAAGCACAAAGATCTGTTGTTGTTCAGTAATTTTTTCAGTCACGTCCAACTCTTCATGAGCCCTGTTGGGGCTTTCTTGGTAAGGATACAGAAGTGATTTGCCATTTCCTTCTATAGCTCATTTTACAGATGAGGAAACTGAGGCAAAGAGGGTTAAGTGATTTGCCTTGGGTCACACAGCTATTAAGTGTCTGAGGCTTCATTTTGAGTCTTCCTGACCCTGGGCCCAGGATGTCATATGCTATTGTGCTACCTAGTTGCCCATAAAGATTTACATATGGGGAAATTAGTGGACACAGAGGAGCCCATTAATATCATTTAATGCTGAGTGAAGAGTATATGGTGTGCTTGCTCCATCCAATCCATTCTAGATAGTCCATGCTAGTGGGAAGATATATGATAATAATGATGAGGTCCAGGTTCTGGGAGCCCCCTTGAGCTCTCCTTGAATCTTCACACATAAGGCATTTGCCTGAGGCCATAGGCCTTTCATTGTGGCTCTGCCCAAGTCTTTAGATAGCCCTCTTGTCCAGCAACTTCCCACCCTTGATCCTCCTGTTCCACCCTTGAACTGGCCTAGACCACCATTGTCTGTGGTCTCCAGGTAGCCTCCAGCAACTTCCTACCCTTAATCACTCATTACTGGAGTCTCATCTCATCTGACTCCTGAAGACTCTCCCCAAACCACCACCCCTAGATTCCCACAACCTTTCTGTATATACAATTCCATCTTCCCTCCATGTGGTGTGAGAACGCCATAGAATGACCTAGCACAGACTTGCTCTGTGAGAGCACCATAGAAGGACCTAGCACAGACTTATTCTTTGTCAGATGATTCTGGCATGATTGCCCAATGCAAGCCTTACAGATACCTAGGCTCCTTAAGAGTCTACCCAATATGCCACACTTTTAATAAACTTTACTTTTCTTTGGCTAAGAGAAGACTTGAATCGAATTCTTTCAGCAGGAGCTGGTGTGTTGGTATTTTGAGGTCTCAAGCAACCCTAAACCTCTTTATGGGTAACCACATCAATATATTATTAAATTTTTAAAAGTCCTGTATGATTAGTGTGGGGATGTTTTTAAAATAAACTTAATAATATTAATTCATTATGCTAACTGATCATTTATTAAATATTAAATTAAATAAGTTCATGTAAAATATTAATTTAATTTAATATTAAATTGACTATTAAATTAATTTAATGTGAAATTATATTAAATATTAAAGTAGATGTTAAATATTAAATTCAATTCATTTTTGTTACTATTTGTAAAAACACCAGGCTAGCATCTGAGGACAGCCACATAGATATAAAGCAGGTCCAGTCCTGATCTTGCAAAGCTTATAATCATAAATTGCAAGCAATGTTTGATAAGTACTAGAAAACTGAAAGTATGAGAAAGCTTGTGACTAAAATTTCATACTGCTAAATTCTGGAAAATATTTTTTTTTCCTCTTGATACTCTTTATATTTCTTAGAGGAAAAAAAATGAAATTTAGTCCCAGCTTGCTGGGATAAAACTGATCAACTATTGTTACTATTTCTATACTTTTCCATTTTTGCTGCTCAGAAAGCCCTGCAATTCAATTGAACAAAAACTTATTAATCAGCTGTACAATATATGGCATTATAATAGTTCCTCTTTTTTTTAATGAATGGATTTAATAAAGAAAAAATGAAAAAAGAAAATTTCTCGTGTACAGTAAAAAAACAAAACAAAACTACCCTAGGTAGAAACTAGAAACTGATCTTTATCTGCTGATTTATCCACCTCTCTCTTGTTACATTTGCTGTTTCTTGTCCAGCAGAGCTGGATAATTCTTTAAGGAATGTATAATTCTTTAATGAATATGTCTACCATTTATGACATCTTTTATGTACATTGTAGAACATTTAGTCTATCCCTAAATTACTCAAGTAAGCATTAAGAAAAATCTTCCAAGTTCAAGAATGCACAAATAGGGTCTTTCAGTGTTTTATAATACTTATTATTAAAGAATTCATTCTGACATATAGTTATTTTTTTTAAGTTGATTGTCACTTATATCTGTCCTGGGAAATTTATCAGAAGTTGTATTTGTCATTGTAGTAAATATGCCAAACTTTAGACTACAACAATGAAAAAAAGAGGGCATGGTTTAACAAATTCACATACTATATTTCCTTCCCTTGACCTTGTTACAAAATACCTCTTTCTTACCCAGACTCATCACCATTTTCTTTCTTCAGTGACTAGGAAGAACTCCATAAACAGTTTCAGTTCAGTGAAGTGACAATGCACAGTGTGTGGCATGTATGCAGTTTTCTTTGGCTTTGTGTTTTGCTTAGTATTATGTAGTTAACAAATTTTTTTCTTAAATTGCATTTTCTCATCTTTATCCACTGCTGAGGTAATTGAAAATAAATTATTTCAAAATGTCTCTTGTTTCTTTGGTTTTTCATTTCCTTTTTTCATTAAAGTGCCAGGAACCATGGCTTGGGAGGGAGATGGGGTGGAGAATACTGCTTTATATCCCATCAAAATCTTTCGTTCTGTACTTTAAAGACCATCTCTTCTTGCTGTATGTATATATTTAATTGATGTGGAAAATGGAAAATTGCCATTCTCATTATTTGCTTCTGTTCGCTTGTAGTCCCCTCAAGTTCCTTCTCGGGGATAAATTGTCCCAGTTATTTTGCCCCTCCATATAAATCATATTTCTAAGTTTTCGCTCACCTTGTACAAGTTGGTATCACCTGCATCCCTGGTGTGTAGTTTCTTTAAAACTATCATTAAGGTCCTTGATACAGTGATGAAGTAGCCCTGACAACTGACCTTTGAAAACATTTTCATGAAAATAGGTTTGTTTTGAATCTTTGATTCTGGCCTTTTTATTTTGTGAAACTTTTTTTTTATATCAGAAAGCTAATTTTTACCAACATATCAGGTGTCTTATCAAAGTTACCATACATTTGAAACTTCCTTTAGTTTCATAGGTCTCTTAAAAATGGTGAAAAAAAGGGAATTAGTCCAACAAAATTTATCTCCAAAGTCAACATGGTTTTCTTTCTATTGCTTTACCCCAGATACTGATTTCCATGTTTCTAAACCCCAGACTGTGAGACTGACCCAACTCCTGATTGTTCTTTGCTTGACAATTTCTAAAACCAGCATGATTTTGAAGAAAATAAATCAAGTGGTCCCAATATTCTATGCCCTTTTAGATGACTTTATGTAGGTATATCAGTCAAGATGACAAGTGTACAACTTTCAGGATGCCTTTTTCTTCTAAAATATAGGTAGTATATTACAATTTCCACCAAAGTTAAGTCAAAATGTCTACATGAATCTATATAAAACGTATATATGTGTGTGTGTGTATATATATACATAGAGAAAGAGAGAGAGAGAGAAAGAGAGAGAGAGAGAGAGAGAGAGAGAGAGAGAGAGAGAGAGAGAGAGAGAGTAAAAGGAATGGGCTTGTTCCCTTTTTAATTGAGCCAACTATAGTGAGTGGAATTATAAGACCACATTCATTAAAAATACTCCAAATAATCAGCAAAAGAAAAATATGGAATTAGAATTAAAAAGTGGAATTAAAAAGTTGTTAAAACAAATGGGTGACAAGATCAGCATTATAAAAGATCAAGATGAATTTGCCAAGCAAAAGGGAGCATATTGGAGAACAGAGCCATTGCTAATTCAAAATCAGGAACATTAAAGTTCAAACTTAGGTTGGGGTGAAAGAGTAAGGCCAGGAATATTGACCCTGCCAAGATTCTGATAATATCTAAAAGAATAACTTACTGATTTGGAATCTTTACAACTGAAGTTATTCAGAAGATTATGTAATTTTGTGTAGTGACCTTGTGGCTGTTCAAAAAATTATTTAGAATAAATAGTCCATTTTTCCCCCTGGAGTTTATGTACCTCAAGAAACAGAACTCTTGAGCATAAATAAGCATAAATTAAAACTCACAGATGCAAAGGCTGGAAAGGAATGACCTCTGAAAATTCATTACCCTTCTGAAAGGCTAGAAAGGAGTCATCTCTACAGCTGAGAATGAAGAAGGTGGTGAAAGAATTTACTGTGCTTGTGGGAATTAAGAATCTAATGTTCTAATAGTACTTACGGTACCAAAGGAGCAGTGACTAGAGGATGTATCTTCAACTTCCATTTCTCTATTCCAATCTCTATTCTATATTTAATTAGAAACTACCTCCCCTAAAATTCATGCTGTGTGTTAGTGCTACCATTTTTTTTGTCTCTTATTGTCTTTGTCAATTTGATAGGCATGCATTAAAATCTTGTTTTAAATTGCACTTCTTTTTTTATTTGTGATTGTAAGCATTTCTTCATGTGATTATTCATAGCTTGTATTTCTTTCTCAAAAATTGACTTTTCATAATGTTTGACCATGTATCCATTGAGGAATGGCCCCGATATTTTCCCCTATTTGTGTTAATTCCCTTATATAGCATGGATATTAAGCCTTTATCAGAGATATATGATACAAATATTTCCCCCAATTAACTGTTTTCATATAATTTTAATTTCACTGATTTTGTTCAAGAAAAAGCTGTTTAATTTTGTGTGATTAAAGTGATCTATTTTATCATCCATGATCACTTTTTTATTTGTAATTTTTTTAATTTTAAATATAAAATAAGAAAAGGGAAATGAATACTAAAACTAAAATAATACAAAATAAGAAATGAAAAGAAGCATTGGCTTGTGCACAGCAGAATGTGAGTGGATTCAAAATATACAGCAATCAGTTTCCATCTCAAGAAAGACTACATAATAAATACTATGAGTTGAATTGAGAGCTGTCCATTGTGGCTTCCTTTTAAGTTTAAGTTTAAGGTTACAGTTAAGGGAGATACACACGTGTGCACATGTGCACATATATACGTATATGCACATATAGATACAAAGATAGACATATGCACATAAGCATACATGCCATAAATACATACATTTACACATATGCACTTAGGTGTCAATAATCATAGTCATATATACACATATACATTCATTTTTATCTATGTAAGACCATACTTTACTTATTATTTCTCTGAGGGTAGATAGCCTCTTCCTTCATAAGTCTGAGTCTTACCATTTTTTTCCAAGTTCACCAACTTTTCATTTCCTATACTACAGCAATATTCCCACCTTATACCATCTAGTTGTTTTAAAAAGTCAAAACCAACGTAGATAAATATCTTTGACACATAATGTGATTTCCCAATTTTTCCCTTTTGATTAAATCTATTTTAGTCTTAACTTTGTCCAAGATTATGTTTATCACCCCTGCTCCTTTTTCCCTAACAAATTCTACTCCTGGTCTTTATTTATGTTTGTGTATTATTTCTTATTTCCAATCCCTCCTGATTTCTCTACTTGACCTCTACCCTCTACCTTGCCCTCCTATTACTTAACCTAGCCCCCTTCCAAGCATGCCTCTTTTATCCTGCCATTTCCATCAATCTAAACACCTTCTTTCTGAATTACTCTTCTAGATGCATCCATGTTGTTCTCTCTTGAAACCATTCCCTATGAAAGTAGGGTTCCAGAACTGCCAGCACGCCTCCCCCATGTAATTTGTGTCAGTGTTTCCTTTTGCACCTCGTTTGTAAAAAATGCTTACTCTTTTTAGCTGTTCCTAAATTGTTTTACTTTTTGAAATCATATTATACTCGTAAATCATATTATACATAATATTTATATTATATATAATACATATCATATTACATATCATATTATACCAGTCTTTCTTGCAATTTACACAGTTACTAATAGCAATCTTAGATGCACATTTTACATGCAAAAAAGGTAAAGAGCCTGTTCTTATTGAGTCCCTTGTTATTAGCTCTTGTATGTCAAATGTTCTGTTAAGTTCAGGTTTGTTTGTTTTTTAAATAAAATCCTGAAAGTCTGACAGTTTATTAGATGTCCATTTTTTTTCATTCAGGAATATGCTTAGTTTTACTGTTATAATATTTTTTGTTGCAACACTAGTTCTTTTGCTCTTTGATATAAAGTGACCTACAGTCTTTTAGTGTTGGCACTGCTAGGTTTTGTGTGATTCTGACTATGGCACCACCATATTTAAATTTATTTTTCTTTTTGCTCATACTATTTTCTCCTTCACCTGGGGGTTTTGGAAATTGAATATTATGTTCCTGTGGGTTTTCTTTGTAGGATCTCTTTCAGGTGGTGATTAGTAGATTTTTTTTTTCTATTTCTACTTTCCCCTCTTGTTCTAATGCTTCAGGACAATTTTCTTTAATTATTTCCTGTATTCTTCTATCAAGATTCTCTTTTTGATCATCACTTTCAGGTAGTCTGCTTATTCTTATGTTTTCTCTTCTTGACTTGTTTTTAAGATCACTTGTTTTTCTTATGAGATGTTTCTTATTCCCTTCTAGTTTTTTTCATTCTTCATATTTTGGTTTTATTATTTCTTGATCTCTTATAACTTCACTAGCTTCCCTTTGCCTAATTCTGATTTTCAAGGAGTCATTTTCTTCTTTAAGATTCTGGATCTCCTTTTCTAATTGGTTGACTTCCTTTTCATAATCTTCTTGTTTTTCTTGGATTGTTTTTAGTGTTTGTTTTCTCTCAATCTCATTTGATTTTAAAGTCTTTTAAAGTTCTATTCCTTTTTTTGGGGCAGGTTGACCATTTAAAATTACTCTTTAGGAGTATAAGAGGGTTTCTTTACTTCAGTGTCCTCTTCTGAAGAGGAACCCTGATCTTCTCTGTTCCCATAGTCTCTGTGGTTGGATTCTTTCTCCTTTGCCTGGTCATTTTTAAAAAAATTTGTAGCAGCTTAGTTTTTGTATTCACCTCTAGCCCTGGGGGATGGGGGATGTTGCCTCTGCTCTCAGGTATCCCTTCATTTCTCGTCTCTGGCTGGGAACCAGAATCAAGACCTACAACCTCCTGTAAGTGCTGACAGCCAGCAGAGTCCACTTCTGCAGTCACCTGGCCTGTGCTGGTTCCTTATTGCAGCAGGGTGCATCTTTGAAGCACAGACAGGTCTGGCATTCCTTGTCAACACAGGTTCCTTTGATCTTTCCCAGCTTAGATGTCCAATGCCTCTCACTGTCCCTGGGGGTAATAGTTCCTGTGGGTGGGGTTGAGGCAACCTCCCAGCCCAGCTAATCCCAGGGCTCACCTCTGGTTAAGTGGAAGTAGCCTGGAGATGTTTACTCTTCACAGGCTCCAAACCTCTCCTGGGATTTTTCTTCAGATCTTCTCTGATTGTCCCAGGAGGATCCCTGTTCTGCCCCAACTCTTATTTATTTTTACCACTCTATGTTTGCCCCAAGGTCCTATTATTATATTATTTGTGGGGTAAAATCTTGAGAGCTTGAAATTTTCTGCTCCACACCACCATCTTTCTGGTATCCTCTCCCCCATGATCACTTCTAACTTTTAAAAGATTTACTTATTTAAGAATTATGACCTTAATCATGGCTGTACAAAGTGCCTTTTTTCATTCTGACCATTGGTCCTTGTTATCTGATATGTTTCATCCTAGAACACTTATTTTTTTTTCCCCCTTTGACCTTGAAATTTGTCAATTTTACAAAATTTGAGTTTTCATTCAGGTAATAAAACTGTAGATTCTTTCTGTTTTCAATTTGCTCTCTGATTCTAGTACTTCTGGGAAGTTTAAATTTGTTATTTCTTTAGACAGAATATCCAGGTTTCCTCAGTAAAATTAATAATAATATCCAGGAAATCCTCAAGGCTCTTAAATTACTTTTCTTTGTTTCATTTCCTTTGCCATTTGTTTATGATATTAAATAAGTCATATATTCCATTTTTTGTTTCTTTATTTGATTTTGCTTTACTATTTCTTATAGAATTGATTTTTTTTCTTCTCTTTTCTCTTGTTTTTTTAGAGTATTTATTATTTTGGTAACACTTTCCATCTTCACTTCTAAGCTATTGGAGGGATTTGTGGTATAATGAAAACATCATTAGCTCTGGTGTCAGAGGACCTGGGCTCAGATTCTACTATCTGACCTTGAACAATTCCATTAACGTCCTTGAATCTCATTTTACTTACTCAGCTGTAAGCAGATGACCTCCAAGGTCTCTTCCAACTCTAATACTTGATTATGAATCTCTGCATATATCCTTTTATAATAATTTAAATATAATTTTTTTCTTATTCCAATTCTTTCTTCATTTCTTCCAGGCACTGAATCCCTGTGGCTAATACATTTCTTTTTGGGTTTTTTTTTTTGGCTTCTATTTGTCATTATTGCAGTTTTTTTTTCTATTTCCCGAATTGTATCTTAGGATTCTCTTAACTTAAATTATTTCCTTATTGTACTATTAGTCGTTTTCTTCTGCTTGCTTATTTCTTTGATTTTTTTTTTAAACTGGGAATGACTTGATTTTAAAGGTACCACTCTTTGTATTTCTTTATAACTTTCTTTTAAGGTTTTACAAAGCAGCTGGGTGGTACAGTGGATAGAGAACTGTGCTTGGAATCAGGAAAACTCATCTTCCTGAATTCAAATCTAGCCTCAGACACTTACCAGCTGTATGATACTGGGCAAGTCACTAAATCCTATTTTCTTCAGTTCCTCAGATATGGAGAAGGAAATGGCAAACCATTCAAGTATCTTCGTCAAGAAAATTCCAACATGAAGGGGCTACTAGGTGGCATAGTGAATAGAACACCAGGTCTGCAGTCAGGGAGACTCATCCTCTTGAGTTGAAATCTGACCTCAGACACTTACTTGCTGTGTACCCCTGAACAAGTCACTTAACCCTGTTTGTCTCAGTTTCCTCATCTGTAAAATGAGCTGGAGAAGGAAATGATAAACCACTGCAGTATATTTGCCAAGAAAATCCCAATTGAGGTCACAGAGAATTGGACACAACTGACTAATGACACAACTAATGTTCTTCACTAAAGTGAAGAACACTTGTTAAAATCTAGTGTTACTTCTCTCTCTCAGTGTGAGACCTCAGACAAGAGTAGAGAGATTAAAGTAAGAATACAAGCTTTTCCTCCTTGTCCTGTTTTAGGGCAAGTCTGGTTGGTTATATCCTTTTTGACCTTGTCCCCTCTGAAGCCTTGGTCTAGGACCCTGTAGCAGAGATTGTGATCCTGAATGAAGTGGCTGAGTTGACCCTGGCCCCTCCTACAGTCCTAGTTATGGTCATTGAGGTGGGTCATGATGATTCCTGGACTCTGCCCCTTCTGGCTTTCACATACTGGGACATTACAGTGGATTGGGCATTTCTCTGTCTCTTCTGGTCTGTGGACAGAATGTTGGCACAGGCTCTGCTTTCTGACAGTCTTGGACAGGCTGAAGAAGCAGGGAATCTACATGTCTCTCATCTTCTTCTCCTTTCATTAATTTGCTAATTTTCCTCTCATCTCATCTTTTTGATGATTTGGGAACAGTTTTCATTGTTGCTGACATAGTTCTAGAGGAAGCTGGGCCTGGCTGGCACTTCATTGCCATCTTTGTCTCATTTCCATACTCTTTCTAATGACCATGGTGCTTTACACTTAGGAATCCTGCAACCTCCTGTCTCTGTGTGTCGTAGGCAGCTAGTATGGAGTCTTAATTGGGTTGACATATGGGGTCTTTCTTTTTTAAAAATACTTGAAACATAGCTAGATACAAATTCTTATGATTGCAGCTATACTGAGGTACCTGTTAAAAACCCATTAGGAATTTTCTGGTCCACTACCATGTTTTATACATCTACTGAGATAACTGATTATGCTTTGAAGAGAATTGGCTGTGAACAGTTGAGGATTTAGAAAAACCAAATTTCCTGGCAGATATTGAAAGAGAGATTAATTTTAAAAATCTTTTTTAGAGAGGAAAGATGATCCTATAAACACTTGAGCCTGCATCTCTAAATCTAGTTCAGAAATGTATGGTTTAAAAGAGCTGTTCTCTCTTACATAATATTTTCTCAGTATTTTTAGGTAAGTTGCGATGAAAATTATAAAGGAAAAGAAATACAATAAATGTGTATTGTTATCCTCTCCATAAATTTTCTCTGACCCTATGAAATTAGAGAGAATTTTTAAATGAAATAATTTACTTCTTAAATTATTTTTTGGGGAAAAAAAATCACCTAGCAATCTTTGAATTACAGGGATAAAATATGGCAAGTGGGCAAGGTAGTTTATGATTCGCAGTCTTCTTTCATACCCACTTTCCAGTATGTGGCCATTATATTGAATTATTTAAAAGACTGACCCTTCTTTTTCAAATAAATTCTTCATCCTGAGATGGCTATCATTCACTCATCTGAGCATTCTTGTCCAAGTGTTCCTGGTTCACACAGATACTATGCACCAAGAAGAATATGGGCATAGAAAAAAATTGTACTTAAGGATGAAGTCATGAATCTGACCTCTCAGTCCCACAGTTTGATTTCTGTTTGAACATTTCCCAGTTCAGTCTCTGCCCTGCCTTCTGATGTTCCCTGACCATCTCTGCATTTCAGTGATTTTTATCACTCTATCAAGAATCCCTGTTTCCCTGGTGTGAAAACATCTGACAGTGTCAGTCACAATCCATGGATAATTTAGGAGGTAAAATCTTTCTAATTAATCTGAGTCTCTGAGAAGGGAATGAGCCTTCTTACAACCTGTGCCCAGGTCATCTTAATTCTACTTCATATACTCCCCCTCAGGGTCTCTCTGCTTTACAAACTCTGACAGTATCTAAAGAATGGCTAAGGAGAAAAAAACAAAACAAAACAGGATTTTGTAAGAGACTTTGCACATATGGATTGTTCTTTTAATGTTTAAAGCACAACAGAATGTTTTCTATAATTGTTATCGACAGCAGGTGCTGCTCATACACCTCCAGAGGTAAAGTTACAGAAAGGGCTCCATATAGTGAGGATTTTTGTGACTATTATTTTTTTTTAATTTATTAAGCATTCATTTTTTTCCCTCCCTCCCACCTCTCCCCAACCATGGAAGAAAGGGAAGGAAGGAAAGAAGGAAGGAAGGAAGGAAGGAAGGAAGGAAGAAAAGGAGGAAAAAAATGAACAAAAGAAGGAAAGAAGGAAGAGAAAAAAGAAGAAAGAAGGAAAAAAAAGAATCCGTGTCACCTAAGCACAGGCAAAACGTATTCCCACATTGGTTTTGTCCAGAAATGTGTTTCTTATCCTTCATTTTAGTCCACAGTTGTCTTGTCATGAGGTGGTCTGTTTTGCTTTTTCATTCTGCTTTGTCATTCCTCTGGAATGATGCTTAATCAGTTAGCCTATCAGAGCTCTTAAAGTCATTCAGAACTGTTTGCATATTAATGACATTACCATGTAAATTGTTATTGTGGTTCTGGAACTCTGTTTCAGTTCATACTGGCCCTTTCTTATATCTACAGCATACTTTAGTCCACTGTAGGATACTGTCTGTTGGCAAGGCATCAGTAAAGTAAGATTGGAAATCATAATAGTAGTAATAACTAACATTTATCTAGCACTGTGCTAAGTGCATTATTATGATTGCCCTATTCTACTCTTACCATAACCCTGTGAGGGAGGTGTTGTTATCCCTTTTTTACAGATGAGGGAATTGAGGCAGACAGAGGTTAAGTGACTTGTTCAGAGTCACACAGCTTGTATGTGTTTGAGGCCAGACTTGAATTCAGGTCTTTCTGACTCTAGGCCTGGTGTTCTGTTCAATGCCACAGCTAGCAGATCCTCATGCTAGCTGCTTTCTAAGTGTATACTTGTGGTAACTCCTTTCTTATAATACTAGATCTCAGCTAGTCTTATTAAAGGTCTCACTGTACTCATTGGCAATACAGAGAGAACATCAATCTGCCATTGACCTTTGTTAGCATACTGCTAAAGCATCAGGTAAAGGTGGCAGAATTCATTGAGTCAGGAAGGTCTCTGCACTCTGTGTGACACAAAACAGAACAAAATATGATGCCAGTGTAATATCAAGTCCAAATTAAAGGCCCATAGGATAGTTACACTGTTAACCTTCTATAGACCTATGAGAAGAATCAGAGATTTTTTTATGTATTTCTAGAAATATACTAGAAATTTACACAGATAATTTTTTATCTCAAAAGGTTTAAGTAAAAAAAAAAAGCCACAGCATACATATTTAAGCACATACCATGGATAATGAAATTATGCTAATTTCAGGAAAGAGACACCTTGTCAGCAAGCATATTTCTCATGTCACTTCTACTTCAAAATTAAGCTACAAGCTCAATATGATTTAGAGGTGTGTGTGTTTTGCATGGGTGCATGCCTGTGGGTGTGAGATGGGCAGGAAAGTGAGGGCCAGCGTAGGCCATGGTGAGAAGTAAAGCATCCAGGTCAAGGGAGGTAAGGGTTCCACTCTGTTCAGCCTTCTCTGATAACGTATTCCAGACCACTTCTGGAATATGGTACTGCATTCAGTTCTGGACCCTACAGTTTAGAAAGATAAAGAAAAGCTGTTAGTTATTTAGAAGAGCACTAGGTGATTTCCAAGAGCATGGGCATCCCAGAACATGTGCCACTGGAGGATCTGCTAGGGATATTTAGCATGGAGAAAATAAAACTTAGGGGGTGGGAGTGGAACATGATCATATTATGTGGAAGGGAGAGAAGGCTTTTAAAAATTTTATTTATTTAAACCTGTCCCTGAAGCACAGAACTAGTGCAATTGGTGGAAGCTGCAAAGAGGTTGATTTAGGCTTAATGTTAGGAAGAAGATGCTAACAATTGGGGCTTTACTGAAGTGAATGGGGGGCTGTCTACTCCAAGCATGTGAAGACTTCTACCAGTGGAGTAGGTAGATAAGAACACCTTGTTCCAGTGGCCACAAAGGCGGCTAAAGCAGGCACTGTGGATTGCTTAGAGCTTGGTCAGGCATCAGAGATGCCAAGATCATCCACTGCATCCCAGGCCATAGGCAGTCATCCAGACTTTTGTCTCTCCACTGGACTTCAAGGATCTGGAAGAGAAAGTGAGACTGGTGGCTTTGCACAATTCTACTTCGCTTAAATGCAATTCATGTGCAAGTCAAGACATCACCTGCGATGTGATGTCATTGGTCCTCTTTGAAAGTAAGGACAAACAGCAACAACAACAGTGTATCCTCTCTAGTTGATGCAGAGCAATGCACAGAGAGCAGTGCAAGACCTACACGTGAGACTATTCTCAGAAGGAAGCAGATTGAGGACAAGATTCTCCATCAAGAAGTTACTTATGAAACAATGGCTTCTCATCAGTGGAGGGACATTTCATGACTCTTTAGACACTACCCTCACATTTTTTATATTGCTTTTTTCATTCCTAAAGAACAAACTTGGAGACAAAAAGTGGCTTTCTTTTTTTTTTTTCCTTTTTGGAGGAGGGAAGGCAGGGCAATTGGGGTTAAGTGACTTGCCCAAGGTCACACGGCTAGTAAGTGTTAAGTGTCTGAGGTCAGATTTGAACTGATTCCAGGGCCAATGCTCTATTCACTGTGCCACCTAACCAGCCCCCAAAACCAGTTTTCTGACAACAGAAAAGAATTTTTTT
>CM053580.1:61206913-61225824 GCA_028627135.1 Pseudochirops cupreus | reverse complement strand
CAAATCTGCCCTCAGACACTTGACACACTAGCTGTGTGACCTTAGGCAAGTCACTTAATTGCCTTGCATTCCTCCCTCCAAAATATATGTGTGTATGTATACACATATGTATATGTATATACACACATGCACACACATATGTATATATACACATATATTGGGTAACTATTTCAAAATAATTTATTTCCTTTGAAATCCTATGTAGTTTATTTTGTGCAATTTATGACACTATTCTGAGGAATGGTTCATAGGCTTCATCAGACTGCTAAAGAAGACCATGGCACACACACATATGTAAGAATCCTTGTTCCAATCAGAGGACCTGGGGCCAAATCCTGACTTTGTATGACCTTGACAAGTCATTTAACCACACTAGGTCTTAGTTTCTCACCTTTAAAATGAGAGAGTTGCGCTTGATCAGGGATGGGGAACCCGTGGCCTCACCACATGTGACCCTCTAGGTGCTTAATTGTGGCCCTTTGACTGAATCCAAACTTCACAAAACAAATCCTCTTAATGAAAGGATTTGTTCAGTAAAACTTGAACTCAGTCAGAAGGCCACACCCAAGGACCTAGAGGGCCATATGAACCCCAGGGCACAGGTTCTCTACCCCTGGGGATCATCCAACGATTATATTTACGTTTGCAAAGCACTTTTCTTATATTATCTTATTTTAGATATGTCAAACCTCTAGTTACTGGGTGCGGTGAAAGAAGCTAATAACCAAAGGTTAACGACGGATCTTGTTTTTGCTTATTGCTGACTATTTTGTCTTCTGTGAAAGAACTGTTGTGCGTACTTTAAAAAAAATAAGCAAATTCAGCTGGTGCCGTGGAGGAAAGTATTTTCGCCCGAGGACAGACGCGTTCACTGCCTGTCTTCACAGCATCACCGTGTTTGGTGTTAATAATGATCTCCTCATTTGAAGGGTTTGGGGATGGTTTTATTTGTAAAATGAAGATGAAGCCTTGTTTTGTATAAGTGCTAAGTTGTTTTATTACTCTTTAAATCCCATAGAAACACAGGTGCTTACTTTAAGAAACTACTATTCATAGCAGATTGTCCTTTGTATAACATTCCAGAAATACATCTGTGCAAATGTTATGGCTGAAGAGAATGTCAGAGTGAAAATAGGCATTTCTTATTTTCAATTTGTCAAAATATTTTAAAGAAAAACTTGTAATAAATCAAACTATGATAGATTTCCTCATATTTTCTCATTAGCATGTCTTAGCTCAACCTGGAGTATCATCCTTTAAGGATGAACTAGAGCTCTTTTTCTATTCCATTTTCTATAAGTTGAACATGAAAGTCCACAAGCTTTGCAGGTTATATAAGCTTCTTCTGTAACTGTTGGTGGGTATATGGAAAAGCCATTGTTGGGCGGTTGATACTGAGCATTTAAAAAAAATACAGTTCTGAGAACTAACATCCATCTCAATAGTAAATTTATTGCTATATTCATTGCCTTTGTTATCCAGAGAACTTCAAATCAATTAATAAAGATCTATCAAAAAATTTCACTTGAAATCATGTATCATCAGTTAGAAGTATAATATCAGAGAACTTTGGGCCTGAAATGGACCTTACAGGTAGTCTGACCTAACTTCCTGAGTTCTTTATAGCTCTTCGGTGTTAGGTCAAGCTGTGATATATTGATATAGGTATCCCTTCCAACTCTACAGATAGTAATCTATCCATACCATGTCATCTTGTTCTTGTTCATCTTCTTCATGTTCAATGATTTCTCCTCTCAAGAGTCCACCTAATGTTCTTGGAGCCTTTCACTAAATTTTTTTGACATTATACAGGTACTAATGGAGTAGGTAAGCTTTACTTTGGATATCCTGTGCTTTCGCTAACTGATCTTTCTCCTTCATTCCTTGTTACACACATCCTCTTACATCCTTTATGCTACTTCTCTTGCACTTTCATTGACAACAGGTTTTACTTACTCATAATCACCCCGTGTCTTTTCCTTTTTCATTGGATGACATACAAATTTAAATTTTCAAAGACTGTGGTATTCCATGACTTGTAGTCATACAGATCATCAGATGAATATAAATGGTAGAATGATAGATCTTTCTTTTAGAGAGAAGCTTACTGTTATTAAAAATGCTGTGAAATATGCTGAAGCCAATCAAGCCTGCTCACCTCCTCCTTTTCGATTCTGTATTTACTCTGTTGACCATTCTTAAGGTTTGTCCAAGATACATGTCTTGACTGACCAGCCCTATGGGGTGTCCACTTACCTGAACAGATAATAATTGTTTTTCATCCACTTTTGAGTGATTATGGGTATCATTTAGAAGGTTCTACAATGTTCCTAACCTTGATGAAGTGTGCACCATGTCTTCTACAAGGGACCATCTTAAAAACTTCATTGTCTCTAGGGAAGCCCATTCCCATTTAGAATCTGCAGTGTACATCCTCTGTAACAACAGCAAACAAATTTGGTGAGCATATGTCGTCCTGTTTATGTGTCTCTTAATATTATTAATCAGGAGAATCATTAACAAAAGTTATCAGCTATTTTATCTATAAAGAAATCTATGATTTTGGCATATTCATGGTTGGAAGGAGAACCTTTAAGGCAGGGATGTACAGGATAAATGTTTAGCAACCAGGTTGTAAAAGAAAAAAAAAAAGCATTTACAGGCATTTGTAAGTTTAAACAGTATTATTAACACTTTCTTAAACAGAGATAATTAACAGAACAGTACATCAGCCTGTGGTTTGTAGCAATCGGTGCATGATGAGAATTGAAAGGAGACAGCTCAGATTGGCAATTAAGAAATTATTGTGAATTATAGGTAGAACAGTTGAAATTGGGTGGTGAAGTAAGAAATCATATTGCATATGGAGCGTGAGTAGAGGAAGGGGAGATAAAATATAAATAGTTTGGGTTTTTTTTTTCCTGAGGACCTACACTGAGAAAGGGACAAGATGTATAGTATGGGCACTGGTAGAGAAATAGGGTCTAATAAGGTTTTGGTTTTTAAGGATAGGAGAGATTTCAGCATTTCAGCATGTTTGTAATAGAGAAAGAATCAGTAGTTAAAAGGAAACTAAAGAAGAAAGAGAGAGAATGGAAGAAGATGGAAGGAAATGAGATCAAGGGTACAGGTAGCAGAGTTGTTATTCAGAGACAGGAGTACAGGAACACAGAAAAGCTGTTTACTAAAGAAAAACTTCAGCTGTTTTACAATTTAGAGCTCTAGAATCCTGATCTCAGCTAGGTGAGGTCTGAGACCTTGCCATTTAATAAATTAAAAAAAAACTGTATATTTAAAGGATTTCTTGGTTTAAACATTACATATTTGTGAACAGCCACACCCCAAAATTCTGACTTATACACAAGTTTTTCTTTCAGATGCATGGTTCTGTTTCTTATCATGTTTTGTGCATTTCAGTCTTGGTGATTTTCTGACTCTTTCTACACTTCAATGAGATCAGTAAGGATCAAAGCAAAATAATAATGTGATCTTATGGAAACCGCAAAATCAAATACCTTGCACAAGACAGGACATACATTCTAGGTAAAAGTTTATTACAGGGCTGGTTTATAGTTTCCATTTTATGAATATCCTTCCACTTACTTCTACTCCTCTGGACCATTTCATTCTTCAATAAGTGTAGGTTAGGGATAAATTAAAAAAAAAAGTTTTAACATATTAAACTAAACAGAAACCTAGAAGTCCTGTAGTACAATCCCTTGACTTATAGATGAATTTCCTCTGTGACAACACCAATAAGGGTTGAATCACAGTGAAATCATATTAACAGAAGAACATCTCAAAAGAAATTTTTTTAAATTAAAATTTTAATAATAGAAGGAGGGGGAGAGATCTGTCTATGATTCAAGACTCCCTAACCAACATTTCTTTGTAAATAGAGTTCTCTTCAGAATCTGAGGGTTTTTTTTATTTTTGAAATATCATCAATATCCATAGTTCTAAACACAGGGTAGAATTGAATGTTTATGTACATTCTCAGATTATAAGAAAACACTAATCTATTTAAACATTTGTTCTTGAGGTTTATTTGTCTTTCTTGCAAACTTTCAATGCTCTAAAAATTCATTCATATGTAAGACAAATGGAGAATTGTTGTCATGTTGTGTGTCAAGCATGAATGTTGATATATAAAAATGATGATGCCTTTGTTAGTATGAGCCACATTAGTATGCATATCATTTGGTGAGAAATTCTCTGTACAACTTGATAGAGCTTTGTTCTCTGGCAGATACCGTGTTTAACATTTACTGTTTTTTCGGAGAACAAAAACTACACAAGATATTGAGGCTTAATTCATGGTTGTTCAAGTTATTTTTACTTTGTCAATAACAATGTGAATTTAGCTTTTGCTACCGCCACCAGATGGCAGGAATGGCCATATGCAGAGTGGAGTGGGACTGGAAGATGTCTCAGGTATTTTATCAAGCAAGATGAAACAATCAAGTTTGCTTCTTTTAAGCAGTCCTTGTGAAAAGTTTGGTGCTGAAGAGGATGAAAGCTATTTCTCAAAATTAAATTTGAGGATTGAATTTATCACCATGGATATTGATAAATTCTCTAAGTCTGTTGAAACTCTTTGTCTGTAGAAACACTCTCTGGGTACATTCCACTTTTACATTTTTCTCATTTGAGCTATCTGAATTTTTATTTGGTTGGTATACCATAGAGAAAATGTGATTTAACTCTTTTTTTTTTCCTTTTAAGATGCGTGTGTGTGTGTGTGTGTGTGTGTGTGTCTGTGTGTGTCTTTGTGTTTGTTCTGAAAAGTGTCTTTGGAGGTGTCTCCCTGGTTATGAATTGATTCCTGATGCTAAATTGTTTTCGAAAATTAAAAAAAAAATAAAAGTAAACATCCTGCCACTTTCCTCCTATTCATTTCAATAATAGTAAAATGAGTTATATTTACATCTTTGCAGCAGTCCTGTGAGGTAATGGTATAAATATCAATACTTCCATTTTATATATAAAGAAACAGAGGCTGAGAGGCAAAGCTGGAACCCAACTAGAGCTAGAACTCAAACTAAAAGACAAAAACAAAACCCTTGGAATACAGGCTTAAGCTGCAAATAAGTATAGGCACATAAAACAAGGATTGTTACTATTGAAAGGTGTTTTGATAACTGATGATAACTGGAGAATTTCAGTGTCTGAGCTATTATGCTGTTTTGTTTTTTTTTTGAGATGTAAGAGATCTTTCTCTAAATCCAAGCTTTGTTCCAGGTATTCAGTAAACACTTATTAAGTACCTACTATGTGCCAGGCCTTGTGCTAAGCACTGATTTTTTTTTTTAAAGGCAAAAGGTAGTTTCTGTCTTTCAGGAGCTCTCAGTCTAATGGGGGAGACATCATGGAAACAAATGTATGTTTCACATATGTATATACACATGTATGTACACAGACACGTATGTATATACACACACATGCTGTACACAAGATAGATAGGAAATATATAAGAGATGGAAGGCACTAGAGTTAAGGGGTTGCCAAAGGCTCCTTATAGAACAGTGTTTCTCAACCTTCCTAATGCGGCGACCCTTTAATACAGTTCCTCATGTCGTGGTGACCCCCAACCATAAAATTATTTTCATTGCTATTTCATAACTATAATTTTGCTACTGTTATGAGCCATAATGTAAATATCTCATATGCAGGATGTGTTTTCATTGTTACAAACTGAACATAACCCATATAGGTTGAGAACTGCTGTTATAGAAGATGGGATTTTATTTGGGCCTTAAAGGAAGCCAGGAATGCAGGTAGGTGGAGTGGAGATGAGGAGAGAGAGTATTTCAGGTATGGGGGACAGTCAGAGAAAATTCCCAGAGCTGGAAAATGGAATGTCTTATTCACAGAAAAAGGAAACCAATGTCACCAGATCAAAGAATAAGTGGTGGCTCTGAATTATGATGGGCTTTGAATGCGAAACAGAGAATTTTGCTTTTGACCCTTGAGGCAATACAAAGCAACTAGAATTTATTGAGTAGGGGAATGATATAGTAGCACCTGTGCTTTAAAAAATATAACTTTAGTGGTTGGATGGAGAACAGGTTGAAGTAAAGAGACCCTTGAGGCAGGCAGACCTAAAAGCAGCTAGTGCAGAGGTCCAGGTCTGAAGTGATGAAGGTCGGCCTCAGGATAGTGACAGCATCAGAGGAGTGAAGGAGGTGTATTCAAGAGGTGTAGCAAATATGAAATCCCACAGGCCTTGGCAAGAGATTGGATTTTGGGGGTGATAGATACTGAGCTTGTGAGCCTGAAGGATTGGGAGGATAATGTTTGGCCTCTAGTAATAGAATAGAACCCTGGGGCTCACCTGCTGTTGCAGGACATGATCTGGAAGAGGTTCCAGCCAAGGAAACTGAGAAAGAGGCATAAGGTAGGTAGCAGTTGACCCAGGATAGAGTGGTGCCCTGAAAATGTAGAGAGAAGAGAGTATCAGGAGCAGAGGGTGATTAACAGTGTCAAAGGCTGCAGAGAGGTAGGGAAGAATGGGGCCTGAGAAAAGACCATTGGATTTGACAACTAAGAGATTACTGGTAACTTTAGAGTGAGCTGTTTGAATGGAAAGATAAGATTGGATGTCAGATTGTAAGGGACTAAGAAGGGAGTGGGAGCAGAGAAAGTGGAGACACCTAGCAATTTCATGGAGTTTAGTTGCAAAGGGCAGAAGACATATAGGACCACAGTTAATGGGGATGGAATGAGCAAGTGAGGATTTTTTTTCACAATGAGCAAGACCTGCCTGCGGTGGGGATGGAATCGGTGGACAGGGGGAGATTAAAAATGAGTGAAAGAGTGGAGATGACAGAAAATCTATTGGAGGAGATGATCATGAAATGAGATCACTTGAGTAGGTAGACTGTTCCTCCTTAATAAAGAACAGGGCCACTTCTTCACGTGAGACAAGACTAAAGGAGGAGATAGTGACAGAAGGCATCTGAGTGACAGGAACTGAAGAAGAGGGACAAGGAGGGAACCTATGGTGCATGTTTTCAATTTTTTCTGTAAAATAAGAGACAAGGTTCTCATCTGAGAAGATGCGGACAGGGGTAGCCGTGGGAAGTTTGAGGAAGGCCATCTGGTGAAACATTTTTGTAGTCATCACAACTTGTAGAAGCCATAGAAAGCGTGCGGTCTGCCTTGGCAGCAGGTAACGGTGTGACCCTGGGTAAGTCAATTAGCCCTGTCTGCCTCAGTTTCCTCAACTGTACAATGAGCTGTAGAAGGAAATGGCAAACCGTTCCAGTATCTTTGCCAAGAAAACCCCAAATGGGGGCATGAAGAGCTGGACACAGCTGAAAAATGACTGAACAGCAACTTGCCATCATTTTTAAAGAATATCACTAAATTAAAAAAAAGCTATTAATGTAACTCGTGTATTGTATGTGTGTGTAGGGGGGCGGTCACTGTGAATTTTGAAGAAGAAAGAAAAACAGCCTGCTTTAGTGGAAAGGTGGGTGGGGGCGGGGCGGCAGTTAAGTGGCACCATGGATGCAATATCAGCCCTGAAGTCAGGAGTACCTAAATTCAAACCAGCTGCAGACACTTACTAGCTGAGTGGCTCTGGGTGAGTCACTTAGCCCCAATCACCTCCTCTCTCCTCCCTCATGAAAGAAAAAGAAAGTACGTAGGTATCTGGCTCCAGTGCCAGCCATATCTCAAAAACCACCTCAGGAAAGTCTCTGTGCCCCTCTTTAGGCTTCATTTTCATTCTCTGTAAAATGACAGACTTGGTCTTAATGATCTCTGAGCTCCCTTCCAGAGCATGGTGGTGACTGGAAGATAAATATCAATCGGACAAGTTGTTTGACTGAATTTACTTTTTTTTCCTTCTGAATGATTGACAGAAAAATTGATTTGGTTATGCATTTAGACCTATTCTTTGTTTATGAAAGAAAAAAATAGTGTAGTCAGTCAGTGATTTGCTGGTCATTAGAATCTTAATGATATTCTAAATATTTTCACATAAAATATAGAATTCAATATATAAAGATATACAAATTGACTTAGCAGGTTTTTTTTAAATCATTTAATCTAAGCTACTGAGTATATTGTCTAATGACTAGCACTGATTGGCAGCTGTAGTATACCCTGCTTAGCCAAATCTTTATAAAGGGAAGTGATGACTATATAAATGCAGTGCTTGTATTAAACACAAAAGGATTTGATATATAATGAACCTCTAATGTGTGCCTAGGACTGTCCTGAGTGCTTGCTAAAAAGCTGGTATGCATATGGGGAGTATAAAAGAAATGAGACATAGTTCTAGCCCTTAGGGTATTACAATCAGTTTAAGGGGAAAAGATTAATAAGCAAAAAGCAATTATAGAAAATACAGGACAGCATATGTTAAAGTGTTAATTTAAATATAATCTAGTGCAAAAATATGTACATTCAGTAAAAGCTATCAGCAGTCAAGAAGGGAAGAAATCAGTGTTGGCTAGAGTTACTGGAAAGAGCTTTAAGCACATGCAAACTGAATATGGAAATGCTGAGGAGATGTGGAGTATAGAGCAAAAAGACAGCTATGGTTCTTCACAAAGAACCTCCTAGAAAATTAGTACTTCAGTGGATCTAGGATCTTATCAATACTAGCACTCTTTCTACTGATGCACATCACAGCCCATTCATGTCTTCTCACAGAGTCATTGACCATATCCTATTCTTATGCCTCATCATGAGGGGAAAGTGACCTGGAGAGTTCTCAAAAAGTAAGCCAGCGGGATACAACTTTTGGTAGCATGGTCCTACTACATTAGCACAACTTAAGGTATGGTATTGGGGAGGGTCTATATCTTCTTTTAGAGTGTCAGACAAGCTAATTGCTGGGGAAGGGGAGATATTCAGCAATAGATTGGACCTTAATGAATTCTCTAGCCAATGGCAACTCATGAAACAGAAAAATACCAAATGTCCCATGGTCCTTATTGGTTCCCTTCTGCTTCCTACAGAAAATAAATTTTATCCCAGTGATTACAAAAAAATTATATTACTATAATCGCTTGTAAGAGTTCATGGTGGGATTTTAGATTCTCAAAATCCATCTTTAGACCTACCTCAATAACTATGACTTTCTTCAGCCATACAATATCATGATCACACTCTAGATCGTAGCTCACAATATATCTCCATCATTTCTGAGATTCTACCTTTGAAATCCTGCAGTATAACTACATCTTCATCCTTATAAGCCTCCTACATTCCCATTTACAACAGATCCTCATCATTGCTTTCAGCCTTTAATCCTTCCCTGCTTTCCTGGTACATTTCATATAGTCTGGCTTCATTTATATGTCTAGCCTTGATCCCATGATCTTCCAGTTTAATGAAGGCAACCGTCACCCTAGAATTCATTGCCCTACTGAAGTTCTGTAAATCCTGAGCTGATATTTCTTATCCTTGGGTATGTCTCATAGTCTAATTTCTTTGCTTTTGATCATAGGCTGCTAAGCATGACTGGAGAAAGTAATGAAAATGAGGTGATTAATTCAGTATAAATACATGCTGTATTACTATGGTTGGGTCCTTGATACTGCTTGACTGCTCAGCATTGCTTCCACTTCATTTTTCCCCTACATATCATTCTTTTCCCATAATACTTGTTCAAAACCTTTTTCTCTCTCATCAGCCTCCCTAACTCCTCCCCAACACTTTCACCAGATTACCTTAGCTTCCTATTTTTCTAAGACTAAGGTCACTTAATGGTTCATCTCTTGACTCTCTTCCCATCTCATAAAGATTCTTCCTATATTCTCCTTCTAATTCCTCTGCCTATGGCTATGTCCTGCATCTCATCAACTTCTTCCCCCTCCTCCAGTTAAGCGCTATAGCGATTATTCCTTCTCATTCTTAATTTCTCTTCAGTCTTTCTCCAATTACTCTTCCCCATTTATCTATAAACAACCTCATCTTCCTAGTCCAAAAAGTCTACCATTGATTCTCTCTTCAACTATCACACCCTCTATTTCTTTCACTTCACTGCTAAACTTCTGGTAAACAGTACCTATCAATGGCTCCATGTCTTTATAACCCTCTTTCTCCTCAGCCTTTTTCTGTAGGATATATATCACCACTCCTATTAAGACACTGATATCAGTAATTGCTTTCCCATTTCCCAAATCTAATGTCCTTTAGTAAAAAAAAAAAAAGTTCTTACCACTCTTAACATCTCTGCAGCAATTGTTGCCAGACATTGCTGACCAGCACTGGATTCTGAATATACTTTTCTCCTTTGTCTTCAGAGATAACACAAGTTCCATGTCCTTCCATTTCTTTAACCAATTCTTGTCTGTCTTCTTTGCTGGTTGCTTGTCTTCTCAGGCCCTTAAGTGGATATTTTCTGATGTTCAGAACCCCTTCTCGTAATTCTCTAATCTCTCAGCAATTTCATTCATTAACTTCTATACCTTCAATTTGATGCAGATGAGTCTGAAATCAACATCTCTGGTGCTAACTTTTTCTCTGTGCTCTAGTTTCACATTCACACCTTCATGTTCCAAACAAATTTAATCTATCCACTATGATAAGAACAATTTATCGGAGAAATTGCAGAATATTATGGTTGGAAGTCACCTCAGAGGATATCTAGACAAACCCATAGATACTCTTTTCAACATACCTAGCAAATGCTAGTCCAGCTTTGGAATGAGGACGTCCAGAAAAGAGAACCCTTTGTTTCTTGAGGCAACTCATCTTGTGTTAACTCTAATTGTTAGGAAGTTTTCTCTTTCTTTGTGCCTACAAAATTTCCTGCCCTTTGCTCATTTCTCTTACTAAACCTCCTCTTCATTCTAACTTCATTATTTCTGTCAATACATCACCCTTCATTTGGTCTTTCGCATTTTAAACCTTGGTGTTATCTTTTATTCTTCCCTCCTCTTACCTGTCAAATCAAATCAATTACCAAGTCCTATTGATTCTCCCTCTGCAGTTTCTCTTGCATCAGATTCTTCTTCTCTATTCCCACCATCTCCATTCTAGTATTTATTATCACTTGCCTGGACTACAACAAAAATTTTATTATTAGCAATAACCTATTTATTAATGACTATATTTTATCTTTTCAATTAAAAATATTTCCTTACCTTCCCACTACCTCTTACCCCCAATGAGAAAGGAAAAAAAAGCCAAAACTTTTATAACAAATAGCAAGCATTAAAAAAAATCCCCTACTCGCCATGTCAAAAAAAAATGTGTGGGTAGAACTGAAAAAATATATATATATAATAAAAACAGCTTGGAAGAGCAACAGTACCTTATGGGGCTTCTTATTTCCTCTTTTCTCTTACCACCCCCAATCAATCCATGATTTAGCTTCTTGCCTATCTTATACAGAAATCTAGTCATGTAGTTATCTAAAAAATCTTCCGTGGTTCCATATTGCCCACTGTGAAAAATTCAAATTCCTTTGCCTGGCTTTTTGGGTTCTCTATAATTTGGCTATCACTTTAGGTTTTGGTTTTTGTATATACAAATGTATGTATGCATATGAATATACATACCTAATCTCACGCATGTGTACATACATATATATGTATATTATATGTTTATACATGTGTATTTCATTCTTCAGCTAAACTTAAGTATTCATTATTCTTTGAATACACCTTAGGATTTTCTTCCCCTGTCCTTTGGATCATACTTTTCCTTTTGCTTGGAATGTCCTTTCTGTACTACTTCACCTGTTAAATTCCTACTCATTCTTTTTTTTTTTTTCCTTTTTGGTGGGGGGAAGGTCAGGCAATTGGGGTTAATGACTTGCTCAAGGTCATACGGCTAAATAAGTATTAAATGTCTGAGGCTGAATTTGAACTCAGGTCTTCCTGTTTCCAGGGTTAGTGCTCTATTCACTGTGCCACTTAGCCACCCCCTACTCATTTAAAAAAAAAATTAGTTCAATGTCACCTTCTCCATAATCTCAACAGTCTAAAATGACCTCTTCCTCATGACTTCATTTAAATAATACTTTATTATTATTTCTTTGGTATAATTAGCATGTTATTTTGTATTATTTATGTATATGTCATATTCTCTGACTAGACTTTAAGTTCCATGACTATAGTAAATCTGTCATATCTAAACAATCTATTTCCCCCACTCCATAATATATGCCTCTACACATAAAGCTTGCTATACTAATGTTTATGAATTTAATTGAATTTCTGTGCTACTCCCCTTTTGTCCTTATTAGGTTACTTAGGGTATCCCAATATCTCAGAGTTTAAAATTATTTCAGAGACCATCTTGTCCATTATAAATTTAATCAAAAAAAGCCTTTCCCTTAACATACCTTTGCTTGAAAAACTAAAGTGCTTATATCTGCTTCTGCAGCTTCTGCTCTTTATTCCTTGCTGTCTTTTTGAACTAATCAGAAAAAGCCAATTCCCCCTCTTCCATTTGATAGCCTTTCAAGTAATTGAAGAAAACCACCGCGTCTGATAAATCATGTCTTCTCCTAGTTAAAAGTCCTCATTTCTTTTCACTAGGTCACATACAGCATGACCACTCCTTTTTCATCTCTTCATTCAGTGACTTCTATATGCGTACTGCTAGTCAGGGCATGTTGTTTGATGCTGTTGTTCAGTCATTTTTCTGTCTTATCTGACTCCTTGTGACACTATTTGAGATTTTCTTTTGCAAAGATACTGGAGTAGACTGCCATTTTCTTCTCCAGTTCATTTTACAGATGAGGAACCTGACGCAAAGAAGGTTAAGTGACTTCCCCAGGGTCACACAGCAGTGACTGAGGCCAAATGTGAACTCAGGTCTTCCTAACCCCAAGCCTGGTGCTCAGTCCACTGTGTGACCTATCTACCCAGGGCTGGGCATATGTTATGGCACAAGATATGATCCTCATCCTCAAGGAGTTTATAGCCTAGTTTGGGAGACAAAATCATAACATAAAAAACAGATAATTATGTACTATAATTATGGATGACACTGTAAGACCCATGGGTATTTTGAAAAGGGAGAGTATAACATAGTCTGGAGCAGTCATGGAAGGCTACACAGAAGTGTCAGGGGTTGACTTAGACCTTCATGATTGAGTAGGATTTGACTAAGTAGAGAAGATGGGGAGGAATTATATTTATGGAAATTTAGTGCTTATAAAAATACACTGACTTAGAGCAAAATAATGCATCATTAATTTATGAGAAGGGGAGTAATGAGGCCCAAACTCTGCCTCAAGAATTTCAAGAGTTCAGAGAACTTCTCTGGTAGTTACGTGAAGGATGGATCAGAGGAAGATGAGAATCATTGAATCCAGTATGTGGTTTGTTATGATACACCAGGTAGGAAAGAGTGAGGATCAGAATTAGGGTAAGGGTTGTCTGAGTAGGAAAAAAAAAAAGATGCTGTGGAGGTGAAATCGACAAGATTTGGCAACTGATCAGGTATGGAAATAAGATGAGGGTGGGAGGAGAGTCAAGGCTGATATAGGGATTATCCAGCCAGGTTACTGGAAGACTGGTGTACCCTGAACAGAAATTGGGAAGGATGTAAGGTAATTGATTATGTGCAAATAGAGTTCTAGAGAAATATTATAGCTATGTATATAGACTTGGAAGTTTATTGATTAGAACAATATTTTGGCTAAGTATATTAATATGTATCCTTAAAGGCTTTTGATTGCCAAGCTATCTTCTAAACATAAATGTACGTGATAAGAGATTTATTATAAATATGACCATGGAGATATCGGTGTTAAATGATCTATTCTTTATGAATATCAATTGAGGCATGATATGGAAATGTGTACTCACACAAAGATGCTTGCCACTGTTATGAAGTCTTTCCTTTGTGGACAGTACAAAAGGAAGGGTGACAGTGAGTTTCCTCCAAATGATTCTGTTTGGGATGGTTTTATGCCTATTGCATCAAGTCTTGGAAATTCTATGAAAGTTCATCAATGAGATCAACAAACACTCAGCATAATTATCTACACAGGAAAGACTAAAAGGATGAAGAAAATGCGTTGCCCAGATTATGGAATGTACCTATAGGCAGCTCATTGAGTTAGTTTATTAATATATCTATCTTGATTAAACACTGCAGATGAATTGTGAGTGGGACCCAGAATTGAGGAGAAGTTAAGTATAGGTTAGATTGCATTTGGAAAATTGTGCAGACAATAACAAGTTGCTCCTTAAATTCCACGTCTATCCTTTGCAATATCAGTATTCTCTAAGCAGCACTGAATCAACCACAACCTTGAAAGGGTCAACATTGAATGTTACCTAAAGGATGATGGAGAGCTATATGATAATCAGTTGACTACAGCTTGTTACCAAGGAGTTACCTTGTCAGTCAGAAAGCATTTATTAAGTACTTACTGTCTGCCAAGCCCTGTGCAAAGTGCTAGGGATACAAAGACAGGCAAAAACAGTCCTTGCCTTCAGGAAGTTTACAGTTTAATATACAATATACAAACAACCATGTACACACAGCATAAATTCAGGATAAATTGAATGTTATCTCAGAGGGAAAGTATTAGAATTAAGGAGGCCTAAATAAGTCTTCTCAGAGAAGCTGAAATTTTAGCTAAGACTTGAAGAAAGCCAGGAGACAGAGATGAAGAGGGGAAAACATTTCAGGCATGGAGATAGCTAGTGAAAATGCAGAGTTAGGAAGTGGAGCATCATGTTAGAGGAAGAGCAAGGAGCCCAATATCACTGTATCAAAGGGATGTTGTGGAGGAGAGTAAAGTATGATAAAACTAGAAAGGTAGGAAGGGCTAGGTTATAAAGGGCTTGAATAACCAGAGGACTTTTATGTTTTGACCTGGAGGTAACAGGGAGCCCCTGGAGTTTATTGAATAGGGACATAGAACTGAACTTTAGGAAGCTCATTTTGATAAGTGAGTAGTGGATGAACCAGGGTGGGGAGACATCATATAAAGGATATTATCTAGGAAATATATGATCAGAAAGTGAAGTAGCCAAGTCATGTAGAAAGAACAAGAGATACTATGGAATGTTAAAAGTCCCAGAGGAAGACCTTTGTTGTGTTGGATAAATGCTCTGTTAAAAATTAAAAATAGTTTTAAAAAAAGTCTTACTTAGTTTTTGCTTTTTCCTGGATGATACCTAATAATCATACAGAACAAAGAGGGCATGAATGGGTTTTGATTTACACTGCTGGAGAAAGTAACCAGTTGATGAAATCACACTGCTGGACTTTTGTAGTATAAGAAATTTTTCAACTACAGCTCATGCTAACAAGAATATGTTAAGCAGTAGGCATAATAGGGGTACAAATTACTTAGAGCCCTGGTTGTCTCAAAATAAATGTGATATTAAAGCAGCAATATCAGTATGTAAAAGTCCATCTACAAAACCTTTATTTACAATTTAAAATATTTTTGTTACTATTGCTCAGCATACAAAGGGGACTTAAGCCTATTTTTTTTCTCCATAATGATTTAGTCAGTGGCTTCCTGTTGAAGTGACTTATGTATAATGCTTTTCCTATTATTTTACATGAAACTTTATCATTGAAAATGCATTCAATTTTTCAATTTTCAAGACTAAGTAAATAGGATATTTTAAAATGTCAGTGCATTATTATTAAAATATTTGGTCACTTAAACATTCATTTTGTTTTCATTTAGTCATTTTTTAGTTATCTCCAGCTCTTTGTGACCCCTTTTGGGGTCTTCTTGGCAAAAAATACTAGAGAGGCTTACCATTTCCTTCTCCAGCTCATTTTATGGATGAAGAAACTGAACAGGATTAAGTGACTTAACCAGGGTCACACAGCTAGTAAGTCTCTGAGGTCAAATTTGAACTCAGGTCTTCCTGACTCCAGGCCTGGTGCCCTATCCATTGTGCAATCTAGGTCAAACATTTATTCAGTACACATTATATATGAAAACACTCATTGTTCAATTAATATAGCCTATCTTTGGTGATTTTAGGACTGGCAATTTACTAACATTTACTTTCCATTCTAATATCTATAGATTTTTTGTTGGGATTTTGTTTTTTTTGAAACTGAATGTTAAAACCAGGTACAGAATTGAATTTGCAAGTTATAAGCTGTAATGTCATTGCTCTGATTGCTACTTACAATTCACATAAAGCCCTAAATAAATATATATATTATAAATCTCTCTGTGTAAATTTCATTTGGTAATTAAAGCTATAACTTATAGATTTAATATTGTATTATTGTACTTTAAGAGCTTATTAGTTTCTGCTGTTTCCTGGATGATACCCAAGGTATGCTAAACTAACACAGAAAGGGATAGATTATCCTTCTCACAACTCAGATGTTTCACATACTAAAAAAAGGGCACTACATCCCCTATTAACATTCATGCTGGTCCATGGCCTGGCATTTGGGATTAAATATCCATACATAGTCTTTAAATGCAACGTAGAGACCTTCCTTACTAGATAGAATAAACGAGACATCTGTGAATAAACATGAAGTTGAGCAAATGTCTGCATACTAAGAACTACTGTTAGCAACTTCATTAATTATAGTTTTACGTGTATACGAATACATTTCATCTAATATCATCTAGCTAGCTAGTTGGCATCTTGCATCTGCCCCTTCTTTTTCTTCTTTTTCATGACAAAAAGTTTAGAAGGAGCCTTTCCTACCGCCACTTCTTTAATGCGGACTCAGCTTTCAGTCCCTTGGAAGCTGGCCTTAGTCCTCACCACTCCACTCAAACTGCTTGCACCTAAGTTACTTATTTGTCACCAAATGCAGAGGTCTTTGAAAGGCTTTATGCTTCTTGACCTTTCTTCAGCAGCTGACCTGGCTGAGTATCCTTCTTTCTCATTATGCTGCCTTCCCTTGGCTTTGGTGACACTGGACTCATCAATAGATATTCTTTCTACACACTGACCTCATGGGTCTCTTGATTCTTTGACCCTCTCCTACTCTGTATTCTGTGCCAGTTCTTCACGGTCTTTTCACAGCTTCTATGCAGGTATCCCAAAACTCTGACCTCAGTCTTCTCCTCTTCTATTCTTTCATGATATCATTATCTCTCATATCTCCATTCGTTCTCTCTATGCAAAAGACTTTCAAATGTATTTCTCCAGGCCTGACATCTCTCCACAATTAGATTCTTGTATTTATGATCACTTGCTGGACGCATTCACTTAAGTACACCATCACCATCTCAAATTCAGCATTTCTAAAACTGAACTGATGATTACTTTTGATGACCTATTCAGGATCCAGAAATATTTTTATAGGCTAAGACATTGTACTTGATCTAAGATGACAGGTAATTAAGATAAATGTCTTATATTTGGGTTCAAAGAATCAATTTCTCAGTTTCATAAGTAAGAATATAATCAGAATAAAAGAAAAACACCTGGGAGTCTTCAATTCACTCTGTCCCTTGGCAAAATCATATCTGAGCCTTTGATTTCTTCTTCTAGAGTGGTAGGAATTAATATCTCAATTTAAAAAGGCATGAAGTAGAGCAAATCTTTAACAGGGGGAAGCATCCTAAACTATCCAACAACAGTGGACTCAGGAGTCAGAAGACCTTAGTGTTGTCCTTTTCCATTTATATAAAATTGAGTAAGGTACTTCACTTCTTAAGGTCTCAGTTTGTTCATCTGAATCCTATTTACCATTGCTATGAATCTCTCCATTTCACTTTGGATCGATTACCTGCTGATTTACTTCTTCAGAAACTATGGAGTTCTTTCCATGGCTTACATCCAGGAAGAATGGGTGTTTCTTTGATTTGGACTGTACCTGAAATTTCCTTGGTGGAGGGAGAAAGTGATAAGAGGCAGGTTAAATGGATAATTAAAAGGATAAGCTCTTATCAGTTTCTCTTTAAGTTTTAGAAAATGGCTTTTTGCTGTTGTTGAGCAGTTTCAGTAGTGTGTGACTCTTTGTGAGCCTATTTGGGGTTTTCTTGGCAAAGATACTGGCTCACTTTCACAGATGAGGAAATGGAGGCAAACAGGGTTAAGTGACTTGCCGAGTCTGAGTGGGCAAGTCTGAGTGTCTGAGGCCAGATTTGAACTCAGTAAGATGAGTCTTCCTGACTTCAGGCCCAGCACTCTATCCACTGTGCCACCTAGCTGCCCCAGGAAGTGGCTTGGCTACACATTAATGCATTGTTAGTGGAATTGTAAATTAGTACTACCATTCTGGAAAGCAATTAGGAATTATGCTAGTAAAATAACTACTATATCCACACCCTTTGACCCAGAGATCCCATCGTTAGGCATGTTCACTGAGGAGATCATTGATAAACATAAAGGCTCCATATACACTCACATATTTAAAGCAGCATTTTTTTTTTGGTGGTAGCAAAGAACTGGAAACAAAGGAGATGCTCAGCAACTGGAGAATTATTAAAGAAATTCTGCTACGTGGTTGTGATGGAGTGCTACTGTGATATAAGAAATAGTAAACTTGATAAATACAGAGGAAGAAGGAAAGACAGGAAATGATACAAACTGAAGTGAGCAGAGCTAGGGAAACAACATGCAGGGTGATTACAATAATGTAAATCAGAACAGCATCTCCAAAACAGTTTAAAAATTAATGTAAAATTATAAACAACCCGCTTCTTTCCAAAGAAGAAATATAAGAAGATACCTACTCTGGCTTCTTTATAAAAATAGGGATGGGTTCATATAATATCATTTTTAATGTATTAGTTTTTCTGGATTCTTCATTCTAACTCCTCATTTTTGTTCAGTCTTTATTTTTAAGTTGTATTTCTTATAAACACTAGATTTTACCCACATAAATCCTCAGCATTCTTATATATATCCAATGAAGTCCAACAGCAAGAGACCGTAAGAGAAACCCCATTTAAAGTTACTGTAGACATTATAAAATATTTGGGAATCTACCTGCCAAAACAAACCCAATACCTTTGTGAACACAACTACAAAACA
>CM053580.1:61125358-61206413 GCA_028627135.1 Pseudochirops cupreus | reverse complement strand
ACGCATCATATGCTGCAAATAGGGCTAACACTGTCTGATTAGTCTGAGGCCTTTACTAGAAATGAAGCTAAATAAGGAAAGAGTTGAAACAACTAACAGACAATTCATTTGAACAGTAAAGATAAGTAAGAGAGAAGAAAGCAGAGATATGGGCATTTCTGTCTTTCAGAAGCATCTACATTAATTCTCTGATCATATTTTTGAGTTGTTGAAAATATAAAGATTTCCCTAAGAATGTATACTTTAAAAGATGGAGAGCAAAGTAAAAAATGAAATCCACACTTCCCTTTTATTGTGGGTAAAGAGGATTTTTTTTTAATGTTAACTGTCTAAGAAAAGCTTCCCTTATCCCACCCCAGCACTTAGTTCATTTTTCACATTAATTAGGTGAATTGACAGATGGCTTCATAAATTCTCCCAATTATGATGGCAAATATGGGATGTGAAGGATGATTATGATCCAGTCCTTTCCATTTCCCTATGTGCTGAGCACTCTTTTGACAAGATTGAATGGGATTATCTTCAATGTGCCCTTGGGGAGGCATCTGTCTTTAGAATAAAATGTTTAATTTAAAAAAAAATATATACAGCTCTTTTATTCTGTGTAGATAGCACTATACTTTTCTATTGGCTAAAAGCAGGCTGGATTTATGCATAGTCTATCTCCTACATTTTACTATTTAAGGGGGCACACAAAAAGATCTCCCACCCCATCTAAAATATTTTTCCCATAGACTCCCCCAGAGTACCATTATTAGAAATCTCTGCCACTAGAATAAAACATTTGAATTCTGTAGCAGCAGTCCCTTAGCCCCAATCTAAATTGTGTTCAATTTCCTTGTAGTTTTTATTCAAATGAAATGCCATATGCTATAGAGGCAAGAGTTCTGGGGTTGTAGTCAGAGGACCAGATATAATTCTGGCTCTTTATTTTACTGCCTATGTGATACTAGGCAAATCACTACACTTCTTTGTGACTTCGTTTCCTCTTTTGTAAAACATAGGACTTAGCTTAATACTAAGATCCCTTTCAGCTCTAAGTGCATGAACCCATGACAAAATATTGTGACATGGAAAACATGAAACTCCTTATTAGAAATGAAAAAAACATTTAATGATTTATCAATTTGAAGAATGAGACCACTTGATAAGCTAGAGAAACAGAATGAAAAGATCGGAAGGATAAAGGAACAGACAGAAAGAGGAATAGATGATTGCTAAGGTTCAACTTCTTTCTACTCTGAGACCTAGTTCCTTATTATTGAGTGGAACCATGGTGCGAGGGCATAAGGAATGACCACGCCATCCTAAAATTGTTTATAATAGAGAAGAAGAACAGCAGGCATGTTCTGAAATATATTCTAGACTTTGAGAGAAGAAATTTCAAAGAGTCCAGAGAAGAAATCAGAAGAATCCCATGGTCTAATATTTCTGAAGGGAAGTCAGTTCAGGACCAATTAGAAGCTCTCAAAAATGAAATCTGAATGGCACAGTAATTCCAATAAAGAAGAAAAGGCAGCTATGACAAAGTGAATATGGAGTTGGCCTCACAGTCCAGAAGGTCTGTGTCCACGTCCCACCTCCAACTTGGCCTTGACTACATGACCTTGGGCAATTCCCTTAACCTCTCTATGTTCTAAGGAATTTTTTAAAACTGTAAGTCATGAAGATGCTGACATGCTTTGGTAGAAGAACAGGAAGATGTTTCTTCATCTGAGATTTCAGTATCAATGAAATCACAAGTCTAATTCCTATCCCTAAAGAAAGTCTTAAGAGGGGAATGCTCCAAGGAAAATTTTAGAATACTCTAAAAGCTCATTGACAATCACTGATAAAGCGCCTTGCATCACCACCTTCTTCCCACACCCCCAGCTACCTCTTGTTTGCATTTATCGTTCACCTCACTGTACTGATTCCAAGCTCAATCTTTCAACAATACTGACTCTACATGAAAATATTTGTTGCAGCAATCAAATGCATCCCTAACGATATCTTTCTAGTTCTTTGTGTTTGCTGTCACCCCTCCAATCACTCAGGACCATGCCTCTCTCCCTATACTATCACCTCAAATCCAGTAAATTATAAATTCCTCTTAATCCTCCCCTACCTCCATGTATCATATCCATGGCTTTCTCTCCATTCATATATAGTCACAACCACTCATCCAGGTTTTCATCATCTCTCTTTTGAACTATTGCCATCAGTTTCTAATTGGTTCCCTGTTTTCCAGTCTCTCTTCTAAATTTCATTCTAGAAACAGTTGCCAAAATGGTCTTTCTAAGTCATGGGTCTCATCATATGGTCAGCTTCTATGAACTCTGAGAAATTTTAGGATGTAGTGAAAAGAGATGGAGTTCAAAAATCCCAACTTCAAATCCTGACACTGATAATCAGTCACTAGTCCTGTGACCATGAGTACATCATTGAATCTGTGTCAGAAAGGACCTCAGAGTCATCTAGTCCAACCTGACTAAGAATCCTATGTCATTATGCTAGAGTAAAATTTCAGTGTGTCTGACTATGACCAATCAGACCAATATGAACTCAGAATGCTCTACCACAGCTCAGACACAAATAACCCCTTGGGAACATTTAGGGTGGATTCTCTAAATTTGTGAATCCTGCATGTCCTTTGAGCTGTTTCAATGCTGCTTTGCTCATCGAGCACAGCACTTTCTCTGATATGGGCAAGCCATGCTTACTGGTCCTGTGCCAGTGTCTCCCATGTCACACAATCAATATCAAACACAAAAGAAAACTGCAAAGAATGGGTGGGGGAACAAGGTTGTTGGTGAGAAGACATCCAGGGAAGCATCTTAAGTAAAAGGGGTAGAGAAAGGAACAAGCATTTATTAAGCCACAACTATGTGCCAGACACTGTCCTAAGCACTTTGCAAAATGTCATCTCTTCCTCACAATAGTTCTATGGAGTTGGTGTAATTATTATTGCCTTTGTACAGTTGAGGAAACTGAGTCAGGCAGAGGTGAAGTGATTTGCCTAGTAAGTCTGACAGAGTTAAGTCTGAAGTCATATTTGAATTCAGATCCTTCCTTGATGCAGACCCAGTGTTCTATACATTGTACTTCTACCTAGCTGCCTATGAAGTGAAGTATGATTGAGGTCTCTCTTGACATAATGCTTCATGCAGGTAGTCACCCATCTGAGATTGGGTCCTCTGGGTGGATGTTTCTCCATGGCGAGAAGACAGCTAGCAATGAGGATAAAGAGGGTAGAACACTATATGACAGAATCTCAAAACCATTTAGTCGTATTTAATTTCAATTTCTTTTCTCTGTAAATAATGGAATTAATAACATGTGCCACCCACCTTGTTGGTTTGTTTTGAGGAAAACATTTTTTAACCTTAAAAACCTGGACCTGACTTATCATAGACTCACAGTTCCTGAGTTGGAAGTGACCTCAGCATCCATCTAGCTGTCTGGTTGACTAACAGGAAACAGCATAATCAGATATGTACAAAACTCTAGTAGATGCACAGTCATTCCTCTCTTCTCCAGGTTGCTTCAATAGATATCTATTCGACACATATTCCAAGGCCCTTTGATATCCAAGTTGACCCACTCTGGACGCTTTTCATCTTATCAATGTCTGTCTCTAACTCCAGTGCCTAGAACTGAACCCAACACTACAGTTTGACTGTTTGATTGGGACAGAATACCAGAGGACTCTAGCTTCTTAGTCCAAGCAACTATATTAATGGAGCCCAAAATCACATTCATTTTTTGATTACTGTATCACACTTTTGACTCATATAGAGCTTGCAATCCACTAAAACCTCTTCCCCCCATTTTTTAAGGCAAGCTGCTATTATCATCACTGCAACCCTAGATGACCGTGGGTCAGAAAAGCACAAAACCCTGGAGAGACATGTTTGACAATTTTCCTGACATATGTTGGGAGCAGGGCAATCAGTGTTAGCAAGAAGAAGATTCTAAGACCCACAAACCACCACAGCCGTCCTGCCCAGCCTCATCCCCTGAGCTTTATTTTGCACTTGTGCAAACACTATCCTTACACAAAAACATTCTTTGGGCTACATATTTATGCCAGTTAATTTCCTAAAATTGAACTAGCTGTTTTTACCCTGATCAATTCCTTTACTAATTTGTATACTTACCAGGACCACTACTATCCATTTCTCCCACCAGAACCCCCATCATTGCTCACCATAACCCAGAAAGAGATGAAAGCTTTCAAGACCCTCTTCTTTATGAAGCACTTCCTGAATTTCCTTGTCTTCACTCTTGTTACTTTCTTCTACCCTTACTGAAACCTCAGCCATGACCTCCCTATCAAAATGTCAGCAAATACTAATTAAGCTAGTTTCTAAGAGATGTCAATTCTGGAGTAAGGGGATGTTTATTACTTTTATAAATGTGCTTTCATAGTTATGCCTTAATCATTTCACATTATTTATCTTGCTTTCATTTAGTCTCCTTCCGGCATAGCAGATACTTGAAACATGTTTGTTTTATTTAAGAAGAAAATAAAATTCATTCATATAAATATAGTTTATCTTATTTTAAATTTATAATTTATATGAATATTGATGGAAGGAACAGGATAGAAGAAAAGAGCAGAACATGAATTAAAATAATATTAATTGTGATAAAGAAATGGATAATGAACACAAAAAGAATCCTGACCTCAAAGACACAGAAAAAATAAATTATAGAGAAGAAAATGTAGGTGAATTTTGAAAAGTGTTCTGTATAAAGATTCAGAGTTTTAGTTAGATCTGATCTTGCAGTAAATCTTTTGATACTTATCTTGAAATGTTTTGGAATTGTTAGCAATTTAAAGATTTTTAGAACAAAAAAGATTAATTCAGATTACTTATAAAAATAGGTTGCTGATATCATAGTGCTATGGAGACCAAGTTTTAAGAAGTGAAATGAAAGAGCTCCATACAAAATCTGATCCATCAGAGATAGGTTTAATTCTGTTTCGTGGGCTGTTTCAGGCTTGTGTTGGTTAGTTTTCCAGTATGACTGGTTATATTGCAAGAGTGAGGCATAATAGATGAACAGTCCACATGCTCTATTGATACTCACCTAAGAGATCTATAGGAAGATCCCAGCAATAAAGTGATCCCCTTATGGAAAATTCATGGGAGGACATGGAGAAGTGTCACCTAGTGTTAGAGGGAATAGATTGTGGTCTGCCTTATTTGGAGAGAATATCCAAATTGATGAGAACACAGATTCCCCCCAAAATAATCAAAAATGCTAACTTTTAGCACAATGAATCATTCCAAACACAGTGAGTGTAAACTGAGAAAAACATTGAAAACCTGTCTTTTATATGTAAGAAAAAAGAATTTCAATGGAAGAAAATCCTATAAAAGTATCTTTTATTTCTAGAGATAAAATGGAGAATATACCAGTGGCCCTAAAGGCTGATATTTATCTTGTAGCACAATTGAATTGAACATATCTTGGAAGCAGGGCAAGGATAAGATTTGAAGAACTATTATTGTGAGACTGATAATATGTGCAGCCATCTTAACTATTGTTGCTTAATAAAAATGTGAATTTTTCCTTTTTAGTCATAGTTAGCCATAATAATGAAAAAAATTGATGATTTTACTTTTAGCAAGCATGCAGTACAAAGAAAAATGTTCAGTCACCTGCCAAATAATACCACATTTCTTTTTTAGCCCATGCAAAAAAGCAGCTAGTTATGTACAATACACAAAGTGACCTCCCCAATAGAGGAGAAAAGGCCAGAATAGCACTTTTCTACTTTCCAGGATGTAAGGGAGAAAAAAAATGGTTCTTTTAAAGAATGAACATTTGGGGTTAAAGAGAGAAGTACAGGGGAATTCTAACCTGGGTCGAAAAATTAAAGGATAGGCAGCTTCCCTTTCTCCCCGCCCCTGCTTCTGCCAGGAGTCTGAAGTGGAAGTCGCTGCTGCACAGGATGCTTTGCGGGTCCAGGGCTGGGGTCGGGGAGCCCAACGAGGCTGATCGGCCGCGGTGGCACTGAGGCCCGAAAAGGCGTTGTAGGACTTGGGGGCCACGCACCAAGCAGTGGGGAGCCAGCAAAGCCATGGGTGGCTTTTTCTCAACTATTTTTTCCAGTCTGTTTTGAACTCGAGAGATGAGGATTCTAATTTTGGGATTAGATGGAGCTGGAAAAACAACGATTTTGTACAGATTACATGTTGGATAAGTTGTTACTACTATTCTCACCATTGGTTTCAATGTTGAGATGGTAACATACAAAAACCTTAAATTTCAAGTCTGGGATTTAGGAGGACAGACACGTATCAGGCCATACTGGCGATGTTATTATTCAAACACAGATGAGGTCATTTACGTCGTAGACAGCTGTGATCGAGATAGGGTTGGAGTTTCCAAGTCAGAGTTAGTTGACATGTTGGAGGAAGAAGAGCTAAGGAAAGCGATTTTAGTAGTGTTTGCAAACAAACAGGACATGGAACAGGCCATGACCCCTACAGAGATGGCAAATTCACTAGGGTTTCCTGCCTTGAAAAACAGTTTGATGGGCAAGTTCTAATCTAGTGGAATGCCCCAAGGATCTGTCCTTGCCCTGTGCTGTTCAACATTGTTATGAGTGGCTTGAAGGTGTAAATGACATGCTTACCATATTTTCACATAAAACAAAATGGAGAAGAATGAGTAAGACAGGATTATAGAGTAAGGCTTCAGAAAGATTCTGACTAACATGGGACTAAATTACAAAGACGAAATCTATAGGGGATAAATGTTAAGTGGAGAGGTTGCATTCTATATTAATGGAAGGAATATTCATAGCAATGAGATCAAAGATTCATTTGAGGATTTGAGTAATGAATGAAGAAGCATATATTAAGAACTTATGATATTCCCAGTGTACTAAGCACTGAATATACAAATACAAAAGTAAGCCAGTCTTTGCCCTCAAGGGGCTTATATTATAATAATAAAAGGAGACAACTTATATAGAGGGGTATTTTTATTTGTGAAATTGAGAGATATGAGTGAGAACTCAGGTGAGTTTATTGATAAACTGTTTCTAGTAGCAATGGCAGTATTGACTTGATTTTACTTCCAGTACTGGAAAGCAGAGAGTGGGCAGAGGCAGGAGAAGGAGGAAGGAATCTCTTTTGCCTAGCAGAAGATCTTGCCCTTAAACTATTCTTAATAAATGCTTATTGGGTTTGGTTTTGTTTGGAATGGCAGGTGAGGCTTAGAAGAGGAAACCTTGTAGTCTGTAATTATGAATAAAGTTTGGTCAAAAACAAAAAATTCTCCATGGCAAAGTGATAGCTATATGACTTAATTACTTTCTATGGATTAAAAGAGATTTCTAGTTATGTCTAATTGCAAATGAAATGTTTATTATTTTTTTTCAATAGATGCTCTTAAAAGCAGAACTATTTTTAATCTTACCAGGTCCTTTTCTTACTTTGAGTGGAGATAAAATTTATTTTTTAGCTCCAAAGAAAGTTCAGTGCAATGGACAGAGCGTTGGCTTTGGAACCAGAAAACTTTTGTTCAAAATCTCTCTTCCCAGTCTAGGCAAATCACAGCCTCCTAGGCATTTAGCTTCTTCATATGTAAAATAAGGTAGTTGAATTAAATGACTTCTGGGATTCCCTTCAGCTCTTTATCTGTGATCCTAGTCCTAGTTGTATAATCATCTAACCAACTATACATGATGAAAAGTTGAAGAATAATCCATATACTGAGAGCCAGTTTCCCCTAGTGTACGAATTGCCACTCTAGTGACCTATTAAAGAAAGCTTTCCCAAGTGTCTTAGTTACTTTTGGTGAATCCAATTCAACATTTACATGGAAGAATTTGTTTTTAATTACTTAAAAAATATTTACTTTTCTTACAGATTAGCAGGCTTAATTTCAACTCTATTGAATGGGTCAACGATTTCTAAAAATCCAATTTAACATCATCAGTATTACCATATAATAATATGGCATAATCCTGTAGCATTTTATAATTAAAACAAACCTAAGAATTTAATTCTAAATAATATTTTGAAATAACTAGTGAATTTATTGCTTTTAGAAACCCTCTGTATGTTTCTAAAAATATTAGAAGCAATATTTTATTTCTAATATATCATTTTAAATAATAATAATTCCATTCTCATAATATACAATATTATTATACTATATTTCTTATATTTCTCATAATAAAATAATAGAAATAATATTTTCATATTCCATGAAACATATACTTGAACTAATAATGTGAGTTTTCCCATTGAGTGAAATATAATATTCGGCCTTTTAAAAAATAGATATAATGGAAATAATTTTTATTCAAAACTTGCTTTTACATTGCTTACATTTTCCATGTCTCACTTTTGACAAAGAATCAAGGAAAAAATGAGAAAGAAAAATATTAAGCAAAACATTTGAAAAAATTTCATATGCATTGTTTCACACCTACCTCTAAAAAGGAGTAGAGAGATGTCTCTTCTTGTATCTCTTGTTTAGGAACCAAATATGGGATGCCCTTTCCTTTTACATTGTTGTCGTTATTATGTATATTTTTTCCTGCATCTGTTTACTTCCATTTGCATCAGTTTTTCTGTGATTCTCTGTATTTTTGTTTGCCTTTTTTTTTTTGCAGCACAATAATATTCTCTTGTATTCATGTACCAAAATGAATTTTTACTGTCATTAATTGATGGAACATACTTTGTTTCCAGTTGTTTGTTGCCTCAGAATTACTGGTATAGCCTCTCTTTTTGTCAATGACTACCTTGGGGTATATACTTAAGCAGAATCTCTGGATCAAAAGATATGGACATTTTAGTAACTGCATAATTAAACATTTAATGTGAAACTGATCACAGCTCCAAAAGTAACCCCTTATTGTGCTAATATTCCCACAACTCTTCCAAATTGGTGATTCCTACTTTTGTCATCTTTGTGAATTTGCAGAGTGTGAGGTGAAACTTTGAGTTTGTTTTGATTTTCATTTCTCTTATTAGTTGAGATTTGCAGCATTTTTATATGCTGGGTAATAACTTTCAATTCTTCTTTTGAAAGCTGTTTGTTATCATTCTGACTGCTTATCTTTTGGGGAATGGCTTTTGGTCATATGTATTTCTGCATGTTGTCTGTAAATCTTTGATATACATACATATCTGAGATATTTGATAAAAAGGTATATTTTCACCATTTAACAGCATTCTTTCTTATCCTAGATGCATTGATTTTGTTTGTGTGGAAGCTTTTAATTTAATATAATAAAATTATACATTTTTCCTTTTTAAATTGCATCTATGCCTTATTTATTAAGAATTAACTTTATATATAGTTGTGAAAAGGCACAAAATCTGCTTGTATTCTAGTATTTTATGGTATGATCTTCAATATACATGCCACATGTTTATTTTGAATTTTTTAAATAAAATTGAAGTAAGATATTTATCTAAACTTAATTTCTACCAAACTGCTTTCCAATTCTCCCAAAAGTTTTTATCAAACAGAATGGTTTTTGTTTGGTCATTTATGTTTTGATGTTGATTGAATATGGGGTTAACAATTGTGTTATTTTTTATTCTTTTATCTAATCTATTCCATTGATCTACATTTCTATTTTTAACCAGTTCCAAATGATTTTGATGATTGTTTCTTTTTATTGTGAAGTCTGTAGGTTCTATTGCCCTTTCATTCCTATGCGGAAAAAATATTTCAATAATGGTAAATTCCCCCAGTAGCCATTGTAAATGAAATTCTTCCAAACTATCAGGATGACTTCTTTTGGAAACAAAAGTTTTACAGTGAAATTTCTAATTCTTCAGCTCCTTCCAACCAGCAGCTTTATGTATGCTGGAATAGGGAAACTAATCAACTGATTTCTCTGCCATCAAAGAGTTTTTATATTTCCTATTTACTTTAAACATTGCTAATGTAAAATTCAGCATGACCAGGCCCCTTTGAAAATCCTTGCTAATATTTCAAGGATTAATTAGGGCATTTTTAAAGTGATACTTTGTCAGTTCTGGGTTGTTGTTTTTTTTCCCCCACTTTTGACCACATTTGTCTGTTTGCTTCAGTATAATTGATCTTGTTTCAATGTGGGCTTAAATGATCCTTGAAATGTTTAACATCTGCACACCAAAAGCCTCTTCAATATTTTTAACAATTATGGAAGTGTGCTTTTTGAAAGTTACAACTGCCTTTTTTTTAGATATCCTTTCTTAAGAGCCACAAAGCTAAAAATATTTTTAAAAAAGCAATGAAACACATCTGATACAAAACCTAGGACTCAGCTACACTGAAATATAATTAAAGGTGAGGAAATTAGCTCAATTTAGTTTCATGTAGGCAAGGTTAAATCAACCTAAAGTAAGTAGAAGCAAATACACACACCCAAACACACTGATGTTATAAAACGAAATGAAAACATTAAAATTTCACTTAAGTAATTCACCTATCAACATCACTGTGTTCATAGACATATATGAACATATATGTGTCTATATCTATAGGTATAGATACCTATTTCTGTTTATATCTGTATCTGTCTGTCTGTCTATCTAAACAACCAACTCCATAGATTTTCAATTTAACTGCACCTTTTTCTGAGCAAAAGGCATCTACTTTGTTAGACCAAATGCCTTAGAATCATTATGGATTTCATTTAGAAGTCTCTGAAATGTTTCAGGGTTTCATTTAAGTAAAACAATGTCATTCACAAATAGGAGAAGCTGGAGGACTTTCCTCTCCTCTTCTGCCTTCCCCACCTCTTCATTCTTTCTCTTTTCTCCTTCTTTCTCCTATGGTCATTGTCACTCGGTGCTTTGTTCATATTAGAATTCTGTAGTACTTTTGATTTGCAGGTTAGTAATGATAAAGTCACAAGACTGTGTGTGATGTGTCAAAATTTTTTACCCTAATATTTTGTGACTAGAAAGTATTATATTTAAATCATCTCTCATATTAAGGGAGGAAGATAATTTATCATGAAATATAGAGCACTAGCTAGACTTTATATAGAAGGATTCTAAATTTACTCTTCCAACTAACATGTACACTAGCAGATCCTCCAGAGGGAGATTAGTTACATTTCCCCCTCAGGCCTCAGAGACATTCATCCCATATGTTTTCCACAATGTTAACTATCAACTGTCATTGATTAGCATTCAGTTTCATTTAAACAACTAGCATCTATTAGATTTTACAAAAGGCTATTTATTTACTGAGGAGATACAGCAAAAACAGAAGTTTAAAAAAATTACCCTAAAACGTTGTAGTACAAACTCCCCTTTACTATTTTGATCTTTGATTAGAGTAGGCTCTGATTCAATATGACTGCTAAAAAACTTGTCCCATCAAAATCACTTCTGTATATGACATAGGTGATAGATAAATCACCATTGCTCTGCCTTGGCTTCCTTGGATCTATATTGGGTCTAACAGGTCACTGAGGGCTTCAAACCTCAAAGGCTGGAACAAAAGTCAAATAGATTCTGGCTCCCGGGTCTCTGGCAACTTACTGTCCTGATCTTCAGAGACTTATAAGGCATGATCTGTCTTTAATACTGCTTCATTTGAAAGTAGGAAAGGACAAATGTGAAGAGGGAAAGAACAGAGGCCTGTCATTCATGGATGACACGTTGATCTGGGGGTAATGACTGAGGCTCTTCCAACTTCAGCGGCTTACAGCATGGCTCTCTCTTCAATACAAGCAAGTAAAAAGGAGGAAAAAGAATGAGGTTGAATTGGCTGAAGAGTGCCTTTGGAATAAATTTCATTTTAGGTTCAACAGCCAATCAACAGTCTGTTTTCTCACCATGGGATAGTCAGCTTGGAATCAATTTCAGAATGTCTGAGCATTTTCCAGATAAGGGGGCAGGATCTTTGATTATTTTTTGTCATGCCTTTCTGGAAGTTAGATTCCCCATCTCTTCTATGTGGGTTGACAGTGGGCAGAGTTTGCCGGCCACTGTTATACTTGGAATCATTAAGACCTCTGTTGAAATTCTCCCTGTGTGATCCAACTATGTGATCACAAGGCAAGTCACTTAAACTCTTTGCACCACAATTTCTGACTCTGTAAAAATGACATTAATAATGATCCTATCTAACAGGATGATTGTAAATTCAAAGGAGACAATGTCTTTAAAGGGCTTTGCATACCTTTAAGTTCTGTATAAATGTCAGCCGTCATCACTATTGTTAGTTATTATTATTACTGTTATTACAGACAAACAGATTCTACTGCTTCTATCAATAGTCCATGTCATTGTTTCATAATCCTTAGCATGAGAATTTTTCCTTTATCTTACAAAAGCGTCTATTTTCAATTACCAGCACACTAAAGGAGATAGAAATGAGACATTTTATATTCAGAGCAACGCAGAGTTCTTCTAAACTGCTGAAACATGAAATAACCAAATAAACTTTATTATTTAAATGGATCTCTTAACAGCACAAACTATATAATGTAACTTTTTAAACTTGTAAAGCCATAACATACTACAGCAATTTCACATCATGAGACAGTGTGTATAAAGCTATGTAGCATTAAAGTATTCAGCATTTAAAGTATTAGTAAGATTTTGTTAGATACATTGGTAACTATGAAAGTAGTCATCTTGATTTCTTAGCCCCCTTACTCTCAAAGAGTGGGACTTAGTTTCTTCTTTTGGATGATTATAAATATATTTCAGGATCTGTGCTTCATATATGTGTGTGCATGCATGCATGTATACACACATACACATATAGTACATATATACACACATATAAACATGTGCACATACACATAGACATTATACATACCTTATACATATACATATACTGCTTTTCAGTTGCATCTGACTCTGTCAGCCCCATTTGGGTTTTTCGTGGCAAAGATACTGGAGCAGTTTGCCATTTCCTTCTCCAGATTATTTTACAGGTGAGGAAACTGAGGCAAGCAAGCCACAACATCTAGTAAGTATCTGAAGCTGTATTGGTATTCATGAAGAAGAGTCTCCCTGATTCCAGGCCCAGCGTTCTATCCATTGTACCACCCAGTTGCCCTTATGTATGTATAAATGAATGTGTATGTAGACACACATGTGTATATATGTGTATATATGTATACCTAGATACATAAATATACATGCATGTGCATGTGCATGCACACATACATATGTTCTACTTCTCCCTTTCCCTTTCTCCCAGTATATCCCACTTTCTCACCTCTACATTTCTTTTTTGGAGAGTGTCCCAATATAATTGACTCACACCCATGCCCTCTGTCTATGGAGGCTACTTCTAACTGCCCTAATAGTCCTTAGGAGTTATTTGCATCTTCTTCCCATATTGGAATGCAAATTGTTGAACTCCATTGAGTCTCTTATGAGTATACTTCTTTTCTTTCTTTCTTTTTTTGTAGGCAATCAGGGTTAAGTGACTTGCCCAGGGTCACACAGCTATGGCCAGTGCTCTATCTGCTTTCCCACCTAGCTGCCCCATGATTATTCTTTTATGTTTACCTTTTAATGTTTCTGTTAAGTCTTCTGTTTGTCAAAAATTTATTCAGCTCTGGTTTTTTCATCAGAAATAATTGGAACCCCTCTGTAATACCCCAGTGTTACAGACCTCCCCTGCATACTTCTTGAGATATCTTGGACTGGAAAACGCCTCTCCCTGACTTTCTGTTGGATCTGGCCACTCCAAAATTTGATTTGAGGCATTAAGGTTTTGGTTTTTTTTTTTTTGGGGGGGGGGGGAGGATTGTTTGAGGAGAATGTTGGGAAAGTTCAGCAGGGTCCCAGCCGATACTATACCATCTTGGCTCTACCCCTTAATATCAAACTCTTTAAGGTCAAGTGCAGATTCCTGGGAGAATAAACTAAAGACATTTCTAAGTTGACATTGAGTGTTAGTGGCTACTCTTCAGGCAGCATGAGAAACATTATCAGATGTCATTGTAAAATCTAGGTGAACTATAACTAAAATCATACACTGATCAACTGTGCCAATCTATCAACACTGTCAGCAAAGGAAATGAGGCTAATCTGAAATTATCTTGATGAAGCTATTCTGTATTTTTGTGATAAATTTGTATATATTACTCTTATTCTTTAAAAATGGGACAACATTTGTCCCTCTCCTGTCTTGTGGAAGGCTACCTATTCTCCAAGATCATTATTTTTTTTTTAAGTCCCTGGATCAGCCCCTCACACACTGACCACTAGAAAAACTCTTCCAGGTTCAAGGAATTCTGTGGGTCATCACTACATCAAATCTATGGCTCAAGAGCCTCCACCAATGTTTATTTTTATCAACACAACATTAGTTCAAAACCAAAAGAAATTTATGCAGCAGTGTTATATATGAAGATGACTCCTTCCATGCAAATTTGAGAAAGGAGCCTCTAGTTAATAAGAAGGTATGAGAGCCTAGGCTTGGAATTTCTGGAATATAATTTAAAATAGAAATTCTTGATCAGGGACAAGATGTACCTAACAAGCACTGGTTAAAAGGAAAATGCCTGAAGTCTTGCAATATGATCATTCCTTTTAAACTGAAGAAGAAAGGGGGAATGAAACTACCTGAGTTTGTCTAAAAGGCATAAAGAGAATCTGTAGTGTAGGAAGAATTGAACAGAGAAAATCATAGAGCAGCAATAAGGCTTACAAGATTTTTTTATACACATGTGATCCTACTTAATCCTCATGGTAACCCTGTGTACTCACTGCTTTTATTGTTCTCATGGCAAAGTGGATTGAGCACCGGGCCTACAGTCAGGAAGACTCGTATTTCTGAGTTCCACTTTGTCCTCAGATATCTACTAGCTATGTGAACCTGAACAAGTCACTTAACCCTGTTTGTCTAGGTTTCCTCATCTGTAAAACAAACTGGAGAAGGAAATGGCAAAGCACTCCAGTATCTTTGCTAAGAAAACCTCCAACAAGATGATAAAGAGTTGGACGTGACCAAAAATGACTAAATGATAACAACAACAAAACTTATGGATAAGAAAAATGATGCTGAAAAAGGTTCCGTGGTTTGCCCATGGTCACCTGGCCAGCCAGTGTAAGAGAGGAGGTTTGCACTCATGTCCTTGTGTCTTGAAGTCGTGCGCTCTCTACGCTGTGTTACAGAGCAGCAGACCTGTCTTTGGTGCTCTGAGGTCCTTAAAGAACAAGAGGAAAACTCTCCAGCATATTGAGCAGATCCCTTATGGAAGCTTTGTAGGGAGACACACATGAGAATTGTGCGTGAAACAAAGGTATGGTGGGGTGGCAGGATGGTTGTGGTTGGGTTTGGTAGCACTACCTATACCAGTGCAGTCACAGATGCACCATAGCACTAAGTAAAATATGGCCTTAATAACTTACAGTTTTTACAACATGTTAACATGCGATCGTGCTCTCATTTGATGTAGGCAGGGTTTGAATGATGTAATGTTAGATAATATAAGGAATAATGCTTGCCCATTCATGAAGCGTTCTTCACAAATGTCTTGGAGTCCTTGGCAACAAACAAACTTCTTTGCTGATAGGGTAAAAATGTAATCAGTTTCAGGTCATCTCAAACCATGGGGGTTATCACCATATAGGGGACAGGACAAGAGGAGGATTAGAGCTTGGTCATCTTCCCTAATGACTTCATCCACAAAAAAGCAAAAAAAATGAATAGAAACTTTCATTGAAATTCTCACTAAAAATAGAAAACATTGGGCTTTTTGAGCCAGAGAACCTGGGTTCAAATCCTGCATCGTTGATATCCTACGTGTGACTGTAGGCAAAATTAATTTTTGTGGCTTCATTTCCTTGTCTGTGAAGTGAAAGGATTAAAGTAGATTACTTGAGGTCCATTCTGGCTCTAAATCTATGATAGTGAAGCTTAAAAAGTGGCAGGTTTGCTAATGCCAACTGCAGAAAGCCCTATAGTGATGTTTTTTAACCTACTGTGTAAAATATAAATGGTCCCAAAATGGGGGGCAGAAAATATGCATATAAAATTAGGTAAATGACACGAAATTACCAAATGTTTGAATGTTGTGTATGTTTAAATTGTACTTTTCTTCAAGCCAATAATTACTTGTTAAGTACCTGCTCTGTGCAAAGCTCGTAGACATGAACAAAGGATATGGACAAAAGCAAGACAGTCTCGTTAGCAAAGGACCTTGCCGTATATGGAGGAGGTGGGGGTGCGGGAAGCCAAGACAAAAAGCAGAAATAAAGATAAATGCAAAGTAAATGATGGAGGAGGCAATAATCGGGGAGTCAGGAAAGGCGTAGAGGAGACGGTCATCGAGCAGCGCCCTAAAGGGAGAGGTTCCAAGGGAAGCTGAGAAGAGGCTGCATTGCAGGCATGGGAGACAGCTTGTACAACAGGAGGCGTAATGTCCTACGTGTGGAATAGCAAGTAGATGAGGCTGGCCAGGATGTAAAGCGTGTTTAGGGGAGCGTTGTGTAGTCGGTCTGGAAAGATAGACTAGAGCCAGATGGTTAAAAAAAAAACAAAACCAACTTTAAATGCTAAAGAGAAGTGTTAAACACTAGCTTCACATAGATATTGAGGGCTAAAACCCAAGGCGTATTTTCTTTCTTTATCATATTACTTCCAGGAAAATCTCTTAAGTATTTCTAACATTTGACTCACGAGTAAGTTTCTCCAAATATAGGCACCAGAGTTCCAGCTTCCCTCAATCATCATGGAGGGGAGTCTTTAATTCATTCCACAGAAATTGTAGGAGGCTCAAAAGATTCACAAGATCCCACAGTTATAGAAACATATAAAGCATTTTAATAGCCCATCAGTTTCATTCAGAAGGGAACTGAACTTGAGATTGCGATTAGAGCAACCTTTTGACGTTCTGGAGAATCACTGGTCCTCCAGAAGGAGCCAAAATGGCTTTTCCTGGACTAGTCTTTTTGTTTGTTTATTTGCAGAATGTTACTCTACTGTAGTTTTCAGCTGACAAAACCAGCAAAGGACAGGATTTAACTTAGTCCATTTTGTATAGCACTGAAGTAAGAGCATCATCAGAAATGTTTAAGTATGCTTTGATCGTATAGATTGAGATCTAGAAATTGCCTCAGAGGTCCCGTTATCTAGCACCATATTGGAATTTGGTTCCCATAACGATGAAAAACTTTCCCCAAAGTCATAAAGTTGATAAATAGAATAGCTAGAATCCAAACCTTTCCATTGTGCCGTGCTATCTTTCTTAGTATTTTGACGAGTTAAGTATCGAGAGCAGAGAGAGAGGGTGAATTATCAGGAGAATCTTTAGCTCATCTATTCTATCTATATTGAAACTCTTTTTAAAATGCCCCTACAGATCCAGTAATTGTTTTTACAGTTTTCTAATGAAGTGTGAAGTGCTCTGATAGCCATCTCTTAATGCTTCCTGATTGCTTTTCTTTGATCTCGAGTGGAGTGGAGGCTTCAAATCTATTGAGGTAATAGATGAAGGCAAAAGGTATTTTTTTAGTGGAGGAAACACCATCGCCATCATCATCATCATCCACGACAAAAAGGAGCCGTTGGGATTCTGTATATGATGAGTCTTTTATTCTCAGTAGTGGTTTCACAGATTTCTAGTGTGATTGAGTTTATTTTGTTCTCAAATAACATCAAATTACTTTAACAATGGATTGTAAGCTTCCTGACTTTCACTCATTCATTTATTCAATCAGTCAGTTGGTTCTTCAAAGATGACAGAGTTTTACTATTTGGAAATGCCATTAGGTAGTAGGGGAAATCTAAGCCAAAATGCCCAACCTCATAGTTTACAGGCTATGTTTCTGAGATTGCCTTTGTGTGATCATTTTCAGTAAAATCTGTGTTGGATAATGGAAAGTATGGTTTCATTTTCCTTGTACATTGTTGTTGTTACCTTGTACGTTCTGAAGTTTACTAAATAAACATTCATTCATAATAAAGATTTGAACCAAACTAAATTTCATAATCAATTTATGTACCACTTTGGATATGTTGATAGGCACGTTGACAGATACTGCTCTGCCTCCAGCCTCTTTTCTCCAGTTTGGATCTAATCAAATTAATGCCCTTGATGTCACCCATTTATAACTTGTACTCAACTTCCCTATCAGGTGTCTTTACATTTTTGTGTTATGGACCTTTTTAGCAGTCTAATATGGCCTATGAACAAACCCTTTCTCAGATTGTTTTTTTAAATACATAAAATAAAATACATGGGATTACAAGAGAAATTAATTATATTGAAATGATAATAAAATATTTTTATAAAAAGTTTATGATCCCCAACTTATACCTTTAGTCATTGGATAATAGAGTTCGACCTGGAAATGACTTTAAAGGTCATCTATTCCTCATTTTACCCACTAGGAAACTTAGTCTCAGTGGGATTAAGTGATTTCCCTATGGTCATTCAGGAGGTAAGTGGCAGAGCTATATTTGTTTTAAACCGTGTAATTTCTGGAATGTCCTATGCAGTATAAGTTTCTAGAACCAGTTCAAAACATATTGGTCTCAGGAAATTTCTCGATTTCATTCTACTGTAACTCCCATAATCTGTATTCACTAAGCATATTGTTTATTTATGGGATTAGATAGTTGTTCTCAAGTTGCTTCATGTATGTGTCTTATTTTTGCATCTAGATGATATATTTCTTCTTTTTTTTTGGAGGGGGAGGTGAGGCAATCAGGATTAAGCAACTTCCCCAAGGTCACACAGCTAGTAAGTGTCAAGTGTCTGAGGACAGATTTGAACTCAGGTCCTTCTGACTCCAGGGCTGGTGTTCTATTCATTGTGCCACCTAGCTGCCCCCTAGGTTATATATTTCTTAAAGAAAGGAAATATGTTTTCCATTTCTTGTGCCTCAGTATCAACTAGAATTGTGTTGTGAATGTGGAAGGGACTCAACAATGTTAGTCATGTTTACTAGCCAATGGCTTGCTGTTTGTGTCCAGGTGGACAATCATAATCACTGTTTGTCTGTGCTTACTAGCAAGCAGACATTCCCCCTAAAGCTGTAGTCATAAAAGGGTTCTTTTATATGTTTTACATAAATTCTGTGGTGTCTTCCCCGGGGTCTTCACACATTAGTACTCTTTCCTCCTTCAAATCACCTTTTGGTTACTTATTTGAATACATGTTGCATCGCCCCAGTAGAATGTAAGGTCCTGGATGGCTGGGGCTCTTCACTTTGTGTTAGAGCTCTTGGCAGAACTGTGTGTTCTAAGTTGGTGAATGCCATTTGAAGCATAGGGGAAGCACATATGAAAAGTCCAAAATCAGGAACAGAGCAAGGCAACCAAAACTATGGTTGAGTTCTTGTAGGAAATATGGTATTGGAAAGTGAGACGCAAGGTAAATTCGGTAGCTTGGGGAGTACTAAAGGAGGCTTGGAAGTTTGGTGCGCATGAAGAGATTTGGGAAAGAATCTTCCAAACTGGCCTTGCATTTGTGTTTGTTTCTTAACCAACAATGCATCTCACATAAGACATTTGAAAAAGTTATCTTTCAAACTTCTTAAAACCACCAATGATTTTTGTTATCTTCACTAAAGGGACTAATTTATCATCTAGTCAAATGTGTAACTGTCTGCCAAGAACACTGCAAAGCAACGTAGATCACACTCATTAGCAGCAAGGGTTTTGTTGGCCTTATTTTATGTGTTTTTATACGTAATTCATTTCAATCTGATATGTTTTACCTATCGTATTTTTCTTCTAATTAAGTCCTATAAACGCACTCAGTTTCAGCTGCAATAAATTCCGTTTCTGAATATGTCTCCTAAAAGTCACAAAGCAGCAGTAGATATTGTGATATGAATAATTCACTTTAGACTTTTCCTGTTATGGAACAAAAAAGCAAGGGCATCATGATAAAGGCTAGATTTGGGGTCAGGAAGACATGGGTCTAAATCCTGGATTTGTCACTTGTTGGCCTTGTGAACCTGGGCAAGACACTCAACCTTTTCTACTATACTTTCTTTCTTCCCTTAAAATACTAAAAAAAGGAAAAAAAATCGAAGTATTCAATTCACAGGGTTGCTACTAGACTCTAGAGTAATGCTGCCCACCACTATTTCTATCTCTACCTATCTACAGCTATCTGTATATCTATACCTGTATATGTCTCTGTATCTATCCCTATCTCTAGCGCTATTCCTATCTATATCTGTATTTATATCTACATATCTATCCCCATCTCGATCTTTATCCTATTGTCAACCACTAGAAAAGGTTCAGTTAAAGGAGACAAACAGATAGTAATATAAAAATTACAACATTTATTCATTATTCCCTTAAAGCTAGCTTTACTACTGTACTTGGAGTGTAGGACTAGAGTCCTGACTGATGAACAAAAGAATGAGAGAGCTTAAATACATTTTAGAACCATCCCAATTAGGGGTGGCTGAATTACACAAATTTATGATCCCCATAATGGTTTAAACCAGTGGTTCTCAACTTTCCTAGTGTCGCGACCTTTTAATACTCATATATGGGTGTGTTTGCATGTGGGCGGCAGACCCTTCTGGAGACGGATAGAGGAGTGGTGTCTCAGTTCCTAAGACCATCGGAAATATGTGTTTTCCAATGGTCTTAGGTGACCCCTGTGAAGCGACCCACAGGTTGAGAACCGCTGGTGTAAACATTGTAGGAGAAAAGGAATTTCTTAATTGGATAAATGGTAAATACAATAAAACGAGAGAGATGACAAAGTGTCAATTAAAATTATGATTCAGAACATCTGTGTTTCCTTTACCATTAACATTTCATAATAAGGTATATATGTTCAGAAAATCTCAAGATAAGAAAAAGTCCCGTTACTCAAGTTAATGCCTTGAGTTGAGGGTCTCGTCCTGAAGGGCCATAAAGTAGGCCTCTTCTGGTTTGTTTACATAAGAAGAGGTATTTTCCAAGCTCACCCAGAGAAGCAAGACAAAGCTGGGTCTGAATTGGAAATTTATGATCTCTGGATGCCTGTGTTAAATCCTACTCCCAGCCTTATCTGGTCTCTGGAGTGGCTGAGATAGAAAGAGAGCTTTTTTGTAAAATGAGGCAGAGCAGTCTTTTTGATTAATTCAAACTTTAGACAAAATATGATATTAAATGATTATCACTATATACCTGTCTTTGTCTCCATCCGTATCTATATCTGTGTCTGCCTCTATCCCTGTGCCTATATATCTGTATCTATCATTATCTTTATCCACACCTTTCCATACCTATCTCTATCTCTATGCCTATACCTATATCTATTTATCTATACCTATGCCTGTTTCTGTCTCTATCCATATCTATATATCAGTATCTGTATCTCTATATCTATATCTGTGCCAATGCCTATCCCTATTTCCATCTCTGTCTCTATCCATATCTATATATCAATATATGTGTCTCTCCCTCTGCCTCTATCCATATCCATGTCCATATCCATATCTTTATCTATGCCTATATATCTGATGCTTGGCAAATTTTAAATCACTTTATAAAGATCAGTTCTCAATCCGGAAGAATTAGCAGAAGTGTATATGTTATAAGCTGGTGAGTAGCATTTGAATCATTGGGGGGGAAAGGATATGAAAAGTCCAAGACTGGGAACAGAAAAAGACAACAAAAATTGTAATTGTGTAGTTAATAGGAAATACTGTATTGGGAAGTGAGAAGCAAGGGAAATTAGGGAGTTTGGGCAATTATAAGGAGATCTGATATTCATGATATTCAGAGGTATGGAATCTAGTGAAAAATGTGGTGTACAGGGCACTGGATCTGGATTAAAATCAAACACTACCTTGTGACCCTGAGCAAGTCATTGAATTTACCTCAGTTTCCTCTTCTGTAAAACAAAGGATTTAGACCTTAGACCTCAAGGTCCTGTCCAGCTCTAAAATGATCCCACTTGAAACTGTAGGAGAGGCCACTGCACTTACCTAGTATATGGTCCTGAGGCTTATGCTTCCAACCCTTACTACTGAGAACATGGAGAGCTCCTTTGCTTGCCTCTAGAGAAATAAGTCCTGATTTAACAATTAAATTTCAGTGAAGGGAAAAAGCCTTAAGTACCTACTATTTACTAGGTGCTGGGGATATGATTACAAAAGCAAGGCAGTCCCTGCCTTCAAGGTGTTCACATTCTAATAGAAGGAGGTGATTATCTATGGGAGTTGTGGGTGACCAGGGTTACCCTGGGAGTTTTGGTCTGGGGATTCTTAGGGCTTTTGAGCAGAGCCAGAAGCAACTGAGGAAGCAAAGGGGATATTTTGTTCTGTGCCAAGAGCAAGGAACATATCAACTGGGAGTGGGGAGAGGTAAATGTGCAATGTGGCAGAGTGGATGGCAAGATGGCCTTGGGGGATGACTATTTAGAATTGAAATGTGGATGTTGTTAGGTAGCTAGAGTAAGTTAGGTGAATTTGCATTTACCAAACGTGACTGTTTAGATTTAGGGTGGAGTTCAATTTTACTGATGGGTAGTTCAGCTCCTAGGATAGCTATGCCATGGGATTGCTACAGAAGGTCTGAATTTATCTGGATGGCAGTGATGTGGTTAGGGTTAGGGTTGCTTGAGACCCCAGAATGCCAACACGATGGGTTCTGCCAAATGAATTCAATTCAAGTCTTCTCTCAGCCAAAGAAAAGTAAAGTTTATTAAGTTTGTTAAAAGTTTGCCATATTGGGTAGACTCTTAAGAACCCTAGGTATCTGTAAGGCTTGCATTGGGCAAGAGGGGCCAGAATCATCTGACATGGAGTAAGTCTGTGCTAGGTCATTCTATGGCGCTGTCATACCACATGGAGGGATGATGGGGTCTTATGTACAGAAAGATTATGGGAGGAATCTGGGAGTAGTCTAGAGAAGGAGTTTGGGGAGGGTCTTAAGGAGGAGTCAGATGAGGTCAAACTCCAATAATGACTGATTAAGGGTGGGAAGTTGCTACAGGCTACCTGGAACTGACTGGCAATGGTGGGCTAGGCCAGTTAAAGGGTGGAACAGGAGGATCAAGGGTGGGAAATTGCTGGACAAAGGAGGGCCAAAGACTTGGCCAAAGCCACAACTTAAGGCCCATGGCCTCAGGCAAATGCCTTGGGTGGGAAGATTCGAGGAGAGCTCAAGGGTGGTCCCAGAGCCTGCACGTCATCAGCAGGACTGTCAAGAGGAATGAGAACAGAATTGCAACTGCCCATACTTGTACTCACAGCTCTTTTCCTATCTGCCCCAAGGAAATTGAAGGCCTTATTTTCATATGTTCACTTGTAAGCACTTTCCCCCAAGTTCAAGGTCAGATGTGCTTAAGGAGTCAAGGCTCTTTTCTGTTCTTTGTTTGTGGGGAGGGAGGATCTTATTACTGCAAGAGCCTCAAAGAAAACATTGTAAAGATCAGATGAAAAATTCACATAGATGAAATCATGAATGAATCATGGACGAATCATGGATCATTAGAACTGATACAGAACTTAGAGTTCATGGAGCCTAACCCCTTCATTGCACAGATCCAAAAACTGAGGTTGCAATAATGAACGTGAGTCATGCTACTAATTAATGACTGAGTTAGAATTGGAACTTAGGTTTTCTAACCTCTGCTTTGGTAATTAAAAAGAAATGCCCCAAAACTTTGTCACCCCAGGCACATATTAAACTCAGATGCTCCTTATTTTAGAAAATGTTTGCTCCAGTATTGAAAAAGTTGCGATGATTCTGAATTCATCCCAGTAGGAGTGGTTCATATGTTAATCAATTGATATGCTTCTTTCTCATTTCCCTATTTTTCTGTAGAGGGTGGAGATTGCCCTCTGAATCTTGCATACTTTATAGAAATATGTATGCTGTGCATTAATGAGGTAAATTTAAGTGGTGTATTAGTACTGAATTTGACATACTTCACTTTATTGGGACATGGAATTAAAGTTTCATTAAAAATATTTATTATAGAGCTATGGTAACAATAATAATTCATGTTCTTTTTGTGGATGATGTCTGATTTAAAGGTATATTATGATCTCTAAGGAACTTTCCTGCAGTATTAAAGAATATGAATGCTTCTTCAACCAGCCTAATACAAAATTTTTGAATGCAGATAGAAGTTTGATGTGTTTCTTAAACATAATAAATTACTTCTGTGACTTTAGGTGAATCACTTGCCCTCCATAAGCCTCAGTTCTTTCTCGTGGAAAAGAAGAGCCTTGGACTAAATGATTCCCAAAAGTCCTTCTAGCTCCAAATCTTTGACACATACTTGATTTATGATGACAAAAGACTTCACATTGGAATTGAGATTTTAAGATCCTTTAAAAAAGGGACTTGAAAGATCAATGTGCTATATTTTCTTACTTAGTCAAATCATAGGCTCTTATAACTGGAAGAACATTGAGAGCTCATCTGCTCGAACTCCCAAATACTATATATGAGGCCTCAATAGATTGTGAGGTCACACTGTTAATTTGCAGAAGAGCTGAGGGTAGAGCCCATGTCTCTGCCTCCCCATCATAGTCATTATTGCTTTGAGTTTATGGGTCTCACTTTGAAACCCCTAAATGTTGCATTAATACTTTCTTTTTTTATCTCTCCTTCCTGTGCAGTGTTGCCATACACCCTCAAAAAGAAATCTTAGTCTCCTGTAGTGAAGATCGCCACTGGAAGATGGTGGGCATCCCTAAAGGCAATGTAATCCTGACAGGTTGTGGTCACACTGATTGGCTTTCTGGCTGCTGCTTCCATCCAAGGTTAGTTTAAACATCCTCCTGAATCAGTGCTAATCCCTACTGGGAATGTGTTTGTTTGCTCTCCTCCCTGCCTCTCACTGATTTGATGACTCTCTTTCTCAATGCAACCTCCTACCCTCCACTGAATTTCTAAACATGTAGATAAATGTTCCTCTGGCTTTCATTATGTTGACTTTAGATTGATTGCTTTTGGTATTTGGTACATCTGAAACTTAGTCCACATGCTGATGCATCTAACAAAGAGTAATAAGCTTTTCAGGACAAGCATTATTAATTCTCCTTGCGCTCATAAACCATGAAAAGATTGTATAGGTTTTTAGTCAGTAATATATACCAAGTTTTGCATTCTTTGTGTTAATCTCACATTTTGTATTTAGAATTATGTTGTCCTCAAAATCTAGAAGTAGTGAAGATTTTTGCAAATTAAATGATTCAAGGAATACTAAAAAGGATAAAGCACATCAGTAAGAAATAAGTTGCACAAACCAGCCCTCTAATTTTGTTGATTCATTTAATTTGGAGATGCAAAACTAGGAGAGAGAGTAGATCCATGGATTAACCCCCAAAGTACCAAATAGTAAGTAGCAACAAGATAATCAGAAGTAATCTAAACAGGTTTATTGCTTTCACCAGTCTATCTACAAAGTGCCTAAGCAGCAACATCTATTAGAATTTATTCCATGCCTAATGGTCATCCAATCCTGACTTTCTTTCATCATTATTCCTCTGCTCTGTTATGCATGAATTCTATTATACTTTGTCTTAGACCTAGGTTAACCTCAGACCTGGACTTTATCAATTTGTAGCATTGTCTGGACCAAAAACTTTTAGACACCCATCTCACTTGTTACTTCTAACAGTGGTTCTCAACCTGTGGGTCGTGACCCCTTTGGGGGTTGCCTAAGACCACCGGAAAACACATATTTCCGATGGTCTTAGGAACCGAGACACGGCTAATCTATCCGTCTCCAGACAGGTCTGCCCACATGCAGATATGCCCACATATGAGTATTAAAGGGTCATGGCATTAGGAAGTTTGAGAACTGTCTAGAACAACCTTCTTGGAAGCAAAAATCCTAAATATCCCTACCCCATAACAGGCAGATTAAGAATATTTTTACTCTGAAGCTTTTGCATAATCAAATTAAAAGGGGATGTTGTTTAACATTGATTTCTCTAATAGTTAACAGACCAGGGGGAACTAGTATTTCTAAACACCGTTTTGGTTTTATATTTTAGAATAATTGCTTCTATTTTATATCATTTTGCTATTCTTTTAGCTTTATAAAAAAGTAGTGCCCATTACAGTTTTGATCTTTGGTATATCATTATTGCTGTCTTTGATCTTCTTCATATGCCCTGTACAATTCATTTCTTTTGCGCATAACTCTTATATCTATTTAAATCAAATTATCAACAAATGAGTGTTGAAATTGGCATCTACTAATTTTGGCACTAACCCATTCCCCAATACTAAAAAAAAAAAAACACAACACAAACACAAACAAACAAACAAAAAAAACTAGCACTGGATTTAGTATAATTTGAAGCTCAATAATCAATTGAATCAGAATCAAATGTTTTCCATTTCCATTTCAGTAAATGGAAATCTTTTTTATAAATTAGGCAAACAAGTTTTTTTTTTTAATAAAGTACCTACTTTGTGCCAGGTGTTGTGATAGTCACAGGGAATACTAATATGATAAGTGAATAAAACAATTCCTAGTTGCAAGGAGTTTACATTCTAATGGGAGAGACAACATGGGCGTATGTAAGTACATACAGAATAAATATAAAGGGAATAAATACAAGATAGGGAGGGAGGGCACTTGCTATTGGGTGACTCAAGAAAGGCTTCCTGTAAAGGTAGTGCTTAAGCTGCATCTTGGAGGAAGAAAGGCATTCTGTGAGATAGAAATGAGAAGGGAGTATATTCCAGGTCTGAGGGACAGCCAGTGAAGAGGCAGGGAAACAGGAGATGGAGCATCCTGTATGATTACTACAGGACATGGATCACATTTAATTCAGTAGAAAATATCCTACTATTCCACTGAATTTTCTTTTACGTGTCTGTGAAACCCGTTTATTTTCATTGATGTTTTGGGTATCCCCACTGATATATTCTCCTTCTTCCTCCCCCTGTGAAGACACTAAATTGTACTAGATCTGAATGTCAAATAGAATGAATTATGGGATTTTAAGATAAAAACAAATTGTTTCAGAGATTTGGAGTTCCAAGGATAATTTTGACTACTTTATTTTCTTTAATCCCTCTGAAGTATTATTTATTTTCAGTGTTAGGTCCTTCACTGGCATTGAATTTATGAGCATGTAGTGTGTTTCCTATCTGATGTATGGATAAACAGAATACTGCCAGCCTCTCACCTCTTACCAACATAAAATTCATCTCTGAAAACAGAGAAAATACAATTAGAAGTGCAGGCTATCACTTATGTATCTGCTGGGCATACTAATCAGGTTTTGATAATGTTTTGTTACCATGACACCAAGTGACTCACAGACTTGAAAAAGATTTTCTTATTAGTGTTTGACCAACAGAAAGGCCTTTCAATAGGGCCTCCCTGTCTCCCATTCAATTATTGAAATTAAAATGAGGCAAGGGACATCATTATTCACTCACAATATGAATTTACTCTCACTGTTTGCTATGGTAGGAGAGGAGTGAAAAGCTGCTACAGTATTTGTCTTCTAGTAGTGCATGGAAATAAAAATAGCGGAGCTGAATACATTTCACCATAGGAGATTTCAGGCAGGGACATTAACCATCATAAGTGAAATGAAAGAAAGAAATGTAGTTTTTATGCCATAATTATTACAACAAAAAAGGGATAAATTTTTTAAAGGTTTAGAAGAATAAACTCTTAGTTTTTTTCATAGCTTTTAATTGTTTATAGATAAGACTGCAGAATCCCCCATGTCTTTCAGGAATAAATCTTAATGTCTCAATTGCATTGAGGAATATAATCTTAAAATGTGATTATGATTTAGAAAATTCAGTAGACATTCAATTAAGTTCCTAATATATGCAAGGCACCATGCTAGGTCCTTGGTATACAAAGATTAAAAATGAAACTGCCCCTGCCCTCAAGAAGCTTACATTCTCTTGGGTGAATACAACATATACACAGATAAGTAAATGCAGTATAATTTGAAGAAATAACAAAGGGGAAGATCAGGGAGGACTTCCCAGAAGAGGTTATGCTTATGAAGAATTTCTAAGGAAGATAATGATTCCAAGAGGTGATAAGGAGGTAGCATATTGAAGGCAGAGGGGACAATTTGTGCAAATACCCAGAGGTCAGAACTTGAATATTGAATTCAGGGAATAGTAGTAGTGGGGTGGAAGAGAAGTAACATGAGATGATTTTAGAAAGTAGTTGGTAGACATTATGAAGGCTCTTAGATGCAAAAATAAACTGATATTATATCTTAGAGGCCATAAGTGTTCCCTGAAGTCTTTTAAGCAAGAAGTGATATCATCACACATCAGTCTGGTGAAGTTTATTTTTGTAGAGGATACATTTTAGAAGTGAATGACTGGAAATGGGGAGACTAATCTGGAATCTACTTCAGTGGTACAGGTGAGAATGGATGGAGATCTAGAATAGCTGCCATATGAACAGAGAAAAGCCATAGATATTGCAGATATTCTGGAGTTAAAATCATAAGATCACAGCTAATTCAATGTGGGTGGTGATGGAAAAGGAGTTAAGGATAACTCCAAGGTTATGAGCCTTGGTGACTAGGAGGATGGTAGTGCCATTGATGAAAAATAGGAAACTTTAGAAGAGGAACAGACTTAGAAGTAAAGATGATGAATTTTGTTTTGAAGGTGTTGAGTTTTAGAGGCTGTGGACATCTGGTGGGGAGGGAAGGATGTGTGATAGGCAGTTGACAATGAAAAATGAAACTTGAGGAGAATGATCAGAAATATATTTAGAGTTCGGAGTCATCTGTGTCAAGATGACGGTTGAACCTATGGTAGGTGATGAAATCATACAGGAAGAGAATGTAAAGTGGAAAGAAAAGTGGGCAAAGGATAGAACCAAAGCAGATAACTTCACTTAGGTTGTAGGAGATGGGTGAGGGGACCTTGGCCTTTTTAAGCTAAGTGAGGCTAGTTGTTGAGGTTTATGGTTAGGTGTGCTTGAGACCCCAAAATATCAACATGCTGGGTCCTGCCTAATGAATTCTTTCAGCCAAAGTAAAGCAAAGTTTATTAAAGATTCTCCTTAATGAGTAGACTCATGGAGCCTAAGTATCTGTAAAGCTTGTATTGACAAGCAGACCAGAATAGTCTGACACAGAGTGAGTGTGAACCAGATTACTCTCAGCCTCTTGTGGAGGCAAGATGGATCTTATATACAGAAAGATTGTGGGAGGATCTAGGGGCGGTCCAAAGGAGGTGTTTGGGGAGGGTCTTGAGGAGGAATCTAAGGAGGATCTTGACCTGAGGTCAGACTCCAGGAATGGAATTAAGGGCGGGAAATAGCTGAAGGGTACAGGGAGATGACAGACAATGGAGGGCTAGGTTAGTTTAAGGGTAACAGATTTGGGTATAGATATTTTGATGGGATCAAGGGGTGGGAAGTAGCTGGACAATGGAGGGTTAGGCTGGGTTAAGAGTAACAGAGATTTGGGCCTTGTTATACTGAAAGGCTTGTGGCCTTAGGCAAATGCCTCATCAAGTGGGAAAATTCAATCAGAGTTCAGAGCCTATACCCCATCATTGTGACCTCACATAGCCCTCCCTCACTTAAATCCAATAATCTAATTCACTTCCTGGATGTCATGGTCCTCTTCAAAAAGAAGGACAAATAACCAAAACCACAACAATAGGAGATGGACATTGAGCAAACTGTCAGATAGAAGAAAAAGGAGAAACAATTGTTAAAAGAGTCCTTGGGAGAAAAGAATATCCTGGATTGGAGAGTGGGTCACAGTGTAAAAATGATATAGATTTCATCGAATTTAGGTCATTAGTATCCTAGTCAAGGGTAGGGTTGCTCAAGACCCCAAAATACCAACACGCCAGGTCCTGCCACATGAATTTGACTCAGGTCTTCTCTCAGCCAAAGAAAAGCAAAGTTTATTAAAAGTTTGCTTGTATTAGACACAGAGCAAGTCTGTGCTAGAAAATTCTATGGTGCTCTCACACACATGGGGTCAAGAAGGGGTCTTGTATACAGAAAAGTTGTGGGAGGAATCTAGGGGTGGTCTAGAGGAAGATTTTGGGGAGGGTCTTCAGGAAGAGTTAATGAGGTAAATGAGTGATTAAGGGTGGGAAGTTGCTGGAGGCTACCTGGAGCCAACAGACAATGGTGGGCTAGGCCAGTTCAAGGGTGGGTTGATATTTTGATAGGCTCAAGGGTGGGAAGTAGATGGACAATGGAGGGCCAAGCTAGTAACAAAGGTTTGGGCAGAGCCACAATGAAAGGTTTATGGTCTCCTGGAAATGCCTCATCAAGTGGAAAGATTCAATCAGAGTTCAAGGGCTTTCCCAGAGCCTGTAACTCAAAGATTCAAGGAGAGCTCAAGGGGGTTCCCAGAGCATCACTTTATCATAGAGAGAGTGGTTTTAGTAGAACTGTTGCAGTCTAGGGGTGCTTGGAACCCCAAAATTCAAGGACAAATTGCACAGGTTCAGCCTCAACATAATTCCATGTGAGCCTTCTTTCAGTCAGAGACAAGGTTTATTAAAACTCTATTGGAGTGGTTTAGATTTTAAGAATCCACACCACTGGCCAGATTTTAAGAAATGGAGTCATTTAATGATTGCCAAGATGGACCTTTTATACAGAAAGACTGTGGGAAAATCTGGATGTGATCTAGGAGTAACCCAATAGGTTGGGGTGACCCTGAAGTAACAGAGAAGAGGTTTATAGGGGATTAAGGAGTAGCAAGCCCTGGATGGGGCCAGGTGCAGACCATGAGTGTCATAATGAAAGAGAAGTTAAAATAATTATTCTGGGATGGTATGGGTGCCTCAGGGGAACACCTGAGACTTGGCAATGTGAGAAAGTTCAGGGACTGGGTTGAAAGTTCAAAGATGGGGGTGGGGTGTACTCAGAGCCCATATCCCATCATTATGATGGAGTTAGAAGCCTGATTCTGTAGAGAAATAAGATAGTGCTAAGCAAATGGAGGGATCAAGGAAAGACAACTTTTTCTAGGAGCTTGGAATAGAGATTGAGGAAATGGCAGGAATAAGGGTCTTTTTTGTTTGGTTGTTTTTTTTTTTTGGATGACAGAAATCAAAGTAAGATTATAGGCAGTTTGAAAGAAGTCTGTAGTAAGAAAAATGGAAGATGAAAGAGGGAGGGGGATGATTTCTTGTGCGATTTCTAGGAGGCATCTGAGGAGAATGGAAAAAGATTTGGAACAGCTGCTACAGGGGCTGAGATTAAACATAGAAGGTTTGCCTTGCATCAGGGATATCCATGATGAACTTAAATAAAATGATTTATAGAGACCTCAATGGGCAGGGTTGCATGACTTCCTCTAGTTTCATGTGATTAGGAGAAAAGATGGCAGTTGGGAGGGAATTAAGAGTTGGAAGGGCATACATAAATAACAGTAGGACATGGGTGCATGGGATTCAAGGGTGAGGAAAAGTATATAGCTGAAATTGCTATCTATAGTATCAAGAACACGAAAGGCAGACAATTAGGCAAGAGCATGGGTGATAGCCTGGGAGCATAGGAAAAGATAAAGGAACTGGAGGTCATATTGAGGATGAAAAATACATTTAAAGAAGGAAGAAGGAAAAAGAGAGATAACATGGCAGGAATTTATGATCATAGAAAAGAATTTCAAAGTTCAGAATCACTGAGATAGCACAGTAATTGGGGAGGATTAACTCTAAGTTTTGACCACCTGTATAAGTGGTTAAGGTGGAGTAAAAATGTAGAAAATTGAACAGCTGTCTCACATGTGCCATAGATATATTATTTAGCAATGATCTAGGATCTGGGAATCTCCACTTTCTGCCTTTGTGGAGAGTAGAAGGAAGGTAGGGAAGTGAGGGGAAGGTCAGGACAAAGGATAGCCATAGCTGAGGGATTGTTCCTTCACCCTTCAGTCTCCAAAAGAAGATTTAAGCTCAGTGCTGAGCTACAATTATATCTGTCTCCTACACGTAGTATATTCATAATCTAGATCTTCTTTTAGGGATTTAGGTCAACAGCCACTTGTCTGAGTCACTCCCAAGGGACAAGATTGCTTACACTTAGCTTAGCTTTCTCCCATTCAACAATCATTACACAAGAGACATTCATAAACATCAAACAAAATAAACCAGAAATTGGGGAAGTTTTATAAATTATGGTAGACAATAGGAGACACAAAAGTAAATGAACCCTTTGACTCCTTAGTGATATAACATCTCCACTCAACCAAACAGAGAGCAATTTTACTTTTAGCAGTCTCTCAGGTTCAGGGACTGGAAGTCAAGGAATATGTTGGGTTTCAGATTCTTCCACATGTTTTCAGCTCCTGGGATACTCATTAGATATTTGAAAATTGATGTCTTCTCTCTTAACCACATCTCCCTCAATCTTTGCTTCTCTCTTTCCTCAGATCTTTCCACACATAAAAAGTGGGCTAAGCAGTCCTTTAACTAATCAAGAGGCATGTTTCCCTCTATATATACTGAATTCATCTTCATGGTTTGTCCTTCAGGGAGCTACCTAATGCACTTCAGGTTGTGTAGGTAATGGGAGTAGAGAAAGTAATGAACTGGGAAGCCAGGTATGAGAGCACATGTTGAAATAGAGAGGAAGACTATGGACCAGGCACTGAAGGTGGCAGACAGAGGTTCTGAATGTGATGATATATAAGAAGGAGCAGGCTGAATTTCCTGTTGGCTAGACATATTTGTCAATGAGGTGTAGTTGGGGAGATCAACTTGCACTAGAAAGAGAGAGTGACTAAGAATGTTGTATGTATCTTCTTAATAGTGCCAGAAGATGGAGCACATGAAGTGAGAGAGCTAGGTTAGAGAGGAGTCTGGTAGTAGGGAATGAGGTTGGGTGTTTCAGGTGACACATTGGACAAGAGGGCAGAAGAATGTATGGATTTTGGAGAGGCACAACTGAATTGTATAGGGAGGAAGAATTTTTGCCATACTAAACAGCTATGTTGAATCATGAGAATAAGAGCATCAGGTAAAAACTGGTCAATCATAGGATGGGTAAAGGACCAAATTGGGTCCTTGCACCTTCAAGGTCCTGTGATAACTGAACAAGGTATTAATTAGTGAAGGCTTGCCTTCCATGGTTTGTCATTACAAATGCTGGGGAGCAAGGAAGTGTAAAGCATATGATTTAGTTAATATCTAGTGATTTAATCCCATCCCCTTGAGACTGAACTCATACTTAGTACTAGTTGCGCAACATAATTCCAATATGGCATGGATTTATAGTTCCCAAAGATATTCCATAGTTAGGGTAAGCTCTTGGATCGTGAACCATAAGATAATGGATGCACAACATATTCTCTAAATATATAACATTTGTTTTTAGTTTTATCTTTAATTTTCTAGAATTATTCCATTTAATATTGAATGTAATATATTCTGCTAGGCACAAAATGCTACTTCTGAAATGAAAGTTTTTTTTAAATATGAGGTGATTAAAATATTGAGCATATAGATATTTAAGAATTTTGTTAGAATAACATAGACATGAATGGGTTATTAATGAGATTCTGTTAGATTAAGTTACTGACTCCTATTAGTTGGAAGGTATCTAAAATGAGTTTGCCTCCTAATGAATTCTATTCATATTTTAGTGACCAGAACTGAAAGGAAAAAATAAATCTGGGCAATTTAATAAAAAACTAAAAATTTTTATATAACTTCCTTTTTTCTTTTATTTATATGGAAAACCATATCTTATCATTTTCCTGAGATATTGCATGACAAAGGGCTCTTCCTTAATCTACTAACATGTCTTTTCTTTCCAGTATCCTCCATGGAGGTCCAGGGCATTTATGTTGTCTTTTGCCTTGGATACATTTCCTGGCTTTTAGCCCTAAAGTCCTACTTTCAAATACTTTCTTATCTTTCTGCTCTTCAGGGAACAGCTGATAAACATTTGTACAAATACCCTACCTGGGCCACCATTCTATTTCTTAAAAGTCAGCTAAACAAAATTGAACACTGATCTGAGAAATTCAATAAAGTGGGGGAAAAAAAACTCTGGAAAAGGAAAATCTGAAGTTAGACTACTAATGAGATAATTACAGTCTACATTTGTATATGTGAGGCATGAATATAATTAGTTAAAGCTTGTTTCATTTTTAATGCATATAGCCAAAATGATAGTGGTACTTGAAAATAGTCATGTTAAAAGGCTATTATTTCTATTTCTAGAAGTAAAAATGGAAATATTCTTTGGAGATTACCTTACAGACCAGTTTAGACATATTAAGTTGGGAAGATATAAGAAAATCAGTTACATTATTTTTCATCACATATTCACACTTTATTTAAAATTAAAATGTTAACCCTGTTGATCATAAACATTGTTCACTAGACTCCTTGACAAATGGTTTCTAACTGTTTCCAAAATCAAATCCACTCTCTTAAGAAGAAGAATTTCCTCCAGTAAGAATATTCAAAAGATTATGGCAGGCTCTAAAGGCTATTATGAAAGATATTTGAATCTCTTATTTCCTCAGATGCAAGAATTCTAACTATGGAAACTTGTTACACTAAAGTAACTGAAAATTGTCTATAAACTAATAGATAAGTCCCAGGATGAGTATTAAAGTTTCCTGAAACACATAGAAGTTAAACTTCTTAGGGTCACATTGCTAGTCAGTATAAGAAGTAGGATTTGAACTTAGCTCTTCTTGACTCCAAACCCAACATTATCAACTGTACCAAGCTATATAAAAGGTATTTTTCTAAGATGTTTTGAGAAATTAAAAAAAAATCATTAGAAATTGTACATAGCCTTGCAAAGTTATAAGGAGAACTTGGTAAATAAATAGATGCCTTAGATCCCTCAATGACTGAGCCCCTAAAACTGTTGCTATGAAAGTTGTTATATTTGGAATTTAACGGAGAAGGTAAGGGGAACCAAAATTATAGGACTGGATAGCCCATCCACCTCCAACAAATTCCCCACAAACTATTCCACAAAAATTTAGAAAATGTAACAGACTGAATCCTGATTGAAAATCAAAGGAAAACAAACAGTACATAATATTTCCAACCCAAGTTCATAAATGGACGTATACCAAAAGTTTCTTGGACACAGGAGACAGGGTCTAGCCAGGAGTATACTATACAAAGCATGTAGTACAAGGACTGAAGAAATACCTACACCTCTGTGCTAAGGCAAGAAAAGGTCTCTGGTCCAGCATAAAGAGTCCAGTTGTTGTTCAGGGAGCAAGTAGAGGGGCCAAATGGCAGCTCTTTTGTTTGTGCCCCAGAATAAAGCCAATATAAGCTGAAGAGAGAACCTGCACTTAGGGGTGGTGTTCAAGGAAAGGAATGCTTGCAGTCCCAAGACTGTGTAGCTAACAAAGAGCAGGAACATAAAGAAGACTAGGTCTGTGCCCCTGACCTTAAGAACAGAGACTATAGCAGAGTAAACATGGTGCAGAATTCAGACCACAGAGGACCGTGAAATTCTGTTGCACTGAACCTTTAGACTTCTCTAGGTATCTGACAATGACTGAATCAACCAACCAGGGGAAAGACCGCAATGGTGGGGTGCAGGCCCAAATCCAGTTCAGGAACTTACAGAGATAAGAATAAGGTGATGATGATCAAACTTCATCACAGATGCTTTGAAAGATTGTAGGTCCCACTCTGAGGTGTCTCTGAGATCCTTGAATAACACAATGCTCAATGCCAGGAGAAAGCAGCAGGAACCAATAGGACAAAAGAATGAGATGAAAATGGTTCAAAAATTCTCTCCAGTAGTGTCCAGAGCCTGATACTGATGCAAGCTTAAAGTTGAAAGATTGAAAAATAAGGTGGAGAAAATAATCTCACCATCTAGAGCTATTGTGGTTCTAGGAATGCCCAAGACACAAACAAAGAAGAGAATCACTCCAAAATATGTGCCTTCAAAGGAGAACATATAGGTTGGGCACAAATTTAACTGGAATTTGGGAAGTAGTGAAGCGAGTATTTTAAAAAATTTAAGCAATTTTGTAAATGAAAGGAAAGCATTACAGAAAAACATTGAAAATAAATGAGAGCTATGGAATCAATAATAGAAAAAAATGAAAGCTAGGCCCAAGGGGTATAAGCCCTTACCCAAGCATGTTGGGGTTCTCAGTGTCCAGCACTAAGCATGATCGGAGATGTGAATAAGAAAAGTGAACCAGCCATATGGGTAGTTCAGGGAACAACCATGAACTCCATTTAGTGATGCTTAGAACAAAGTTTGTAAAGATCCAAATGACAAAGATTCAAGTATCCTTATCTCAATTATATCTTGGAATATTATTACTAATAGAATAGTCTGCCATACCTGAGAAGTAGCTTGGATAAAACAAGGCTTGTTATCAAGGATCCAGGAAGTCATGGGGAAGGTCAGTTGTCTTTTATCAAAATATATCTTATAGGACAAAGGATGCTCCCTGAGAGCAAGCCACAATCTCAAAGACATCTGCATAGAAGCCAGATCCCTCCAAGAATCAAGTATTTTGACTTACATTAGTCTTTAGCATAATATGATAAGGAACATGTCCTGAAGTTTGGGGACAAAGGTTTTGATCTCAGTATATCAAACAAAAGTCCTTTTAAGTGCACCCCTGAGGTTCGTTCGGGAGAGCCAGCCTTTGCAAGCCATGTCACCTCAAGAGGAATTAGGGTGCATAATTAAGGTCTCTTATCTGCGGCCTGGATCAGGCCTATTTGGCTTCCCATCCAAGCAAAAGAAAACTTGAAAACTAGAATGGGCTAAATGCAAATTAATAACTTATGAGGCACAAGTAAAAGGATTGTAAATATAGAAGAAAATGAAAGATCACAACCACAAATAACTTACTGGAAAAACAGATTAAAGAGATAGTTTAAGAATCAATGGGCTACTTGAAAATCATGAACCAAATAAGTAAAAATAATAAAAAAAAAACCTAGAATCGTAATTCAAGAAATCATAAAAACAGAACTCCCCAGATCTTTTAGAATATGAGAGCAAAATGAAGAGTCCACCAGTCACTTCTTGAAAGAAGCCCCAATATGAATCATCTAGGAATATTATACTCAATATCTAAAGTTTCTAGAACTTCCTCTAAAAATATTAATAAGATACAGGGACTGCAAGTGGTTTGGTTGTGTTTTTATTATCTTAAAAAAGAAAGGAAATGGAGAAGAAAACAAATAAACTTGAGGAAGAAACTCAAAGAAAGAGTGTAGAAATTTGTATCACATTATTGGGGTATGAAAGTAGAAGGCTATGTGGTCTTCTAGATATTTATATAAATTTCTGTCTCTAAACAAGGAGAAAAGGTGTGGGAAAAGTAGTGCCAGTTTTACTTCACTTCCATTTGAAGTGGTCAGAAATAGATCTCTGGCTATTACCAAATGAAAGTAGAAAGAAACACCCGTTTCTCAGCTGTGCAAGGCATCTTTACAAAAACTGTGTCAAGGGCATGAAAACATTACAGATTCAGAAAAGAAAGAATAATAATATTTTTATGGATCATAATGAAAATCACATTAAATGAAGGGATGAAGAAACAATTTAAAATTAATTGGAAATTAAACAATCCTAAAGAAGAAATCATAGAAACGAAAGATAGTTTCATAAAAACAAGAACAGTATAGCACAGCAAAACTTTTGAGTTCTAGCCAAAGCAATCCTTAGTGGACAATTTACATCTCTAAACACTTAAATCAATAAAAAAGCTAACAGGAGATCCACGAATTGGGCATGGGACTAGAAGAATTATAAAAATAAAAATAAAATACCAGTTTAACACAAGAATAGAAATCCTGAAAAACAAAGAAGAAATGAACAAAATTGAAAATAAAAATAATTTAAGAAGAAGTATAGCTAGAAACCTTTTAAAAAAATAAATAACCAGTAGCTAGTTTGATTTTAAAAGAGGAAAATCAAATTACTGGTATCAAAAAAAATGTGTTATTGGCAACAAATGAATGAGAATGAAAGGAAACTATTCAAAACCATTTTTGTGCACAGTTATAAACTAACGAAGTGGATTATCTAAATGCAATAGTTAAACATTGACAAAAATACAAAATGCCCAGATGAATAGAATGAGAAAATTACAAGTAGATGACCTAAATGACCCAATCTCAGGAATGGTCAACAAGTCAAATGATTTCCCAAAGTGGGGTGAAGGGAGGGAGAAAAACAAACTAATGCCAGCATAGATCGATTTTCAAAAGAATTTTATCAAACATTTAAAGAAAAATTAATTCCAATAGCACAAGCTATCTGAAAACATAAGAAGAGATTCCACCAATTCCTTCTATGATATAAATACTGTGCTATACTTTTTTTTGTGGCAATTTTTAAAGTTTTAAACTCAAATGCAAAATAAGAAAAGATAAAATACTAAAACAGTACCAAATGAGAAAAGAAAAAAAAACATTGCAATGTGTACTGCAGACATAAAAGAGGATTCATAATATGAAGCAATAACTTTCTACTTCAAGAAAGCCTATATGATAAATACTACATATTGTCTTCAGAACTGTACATCTTTTCTTGTAAAATCTACAAATCCTTGTAGATTTTAATTTATTTTCTGCTGTGCACTTTTTACTTTGTTCTTTTTCCCACTTCCATCCCCCAAAGGCTACAATTATGTACACACACACACACATACACACACACACACACGCACACTCCTATGCATCTATGTAAGACTATACTATGCTCATTTGTGCTGTTTCTCTGAAGGTGGATTGCATCTTTGTTCATAAGTCCAAGTTTTTCCATATTTTTCTATATCTACTAACTCATCATTTCCTATACCACAGCAACATTTCAACCTTATACTGTCAAATTATTTTAAATAGTCAAAAACAAAATTGATTAATATGGCTGACAGATAGTGTAGGTTCTCTAATTTTCTCTTTTGATTAAGTCCATTTTAGATTTAAATTTGTCTGAGATCAAGATTACTACATCTGCTTTTTTTCTTTAATAAATTCTACTTTTGATCTTTGTTTTGGTCTGTGTTTGTGTGTTTCTCTTATTTCCTATACCTCCTGACTCCTCTACTTTACTTTTACCCACTACCTTGCCCTCCTATAACTTAATCTATCCCCCTTGAAAGGATCCGTCCCTTATCCCCCCCTTTCTCTTTACCCTCTTGTTTCTATCTGAACGTAGAAGATTTTTATAGCTTTATTAATATATATGTTGTTGCCTTTTTATATCATTCCCATTAATCTAGACACCCTTTTATAATCCCCACACCTCTTATCCTATTCCTTCATAATGTTATTTCTTCATGAATTTAGGAGACTTTTATTCATCCATATATCTATATATACATATATGCACATACATATATATATATATATATATATATATATATATATATATATATATATATACTTTTTTCTTTTTCTCTTTAATCCAGATCTGATTTGAGTAGGACTCTCTCTAAAAGTCCTTCCCCTCTCTCTATCCCCTTAGCCTTTCGTTTCTTTCTGAATTTAGAATTTTATGCATATACATATACACATATCCATACATATATACACGTACATATGTATGGGTCTGTGTGTGTATGTATGTATGTATGTATGGTTCTCCCCTAAACCCATTCCTCATGAAAGTAGGCTTCCAGAATTACCAGCCCTCCTCTCCCATCTAATTCTTCTGTTTCAATTCTTCCTCTCATACCTCATTTGTGTAAGAGAATTACTATTTTTTGCCTTTTCTTAGGTGGTATTACTTTTTTTTGCCTTTTTTTTTTTGGAGGGCAATTGGGGTTAAGTGACTTGCCCAAGATCACACGACTAGTTTTTGTGTTAAGTGTCACTGAGGCCGGATTTGAACTCAGGTCCTCCTGACTCCAGGGCCAGTGCTCTATTCACTGTGCCACCTAGCTGCCCCCAAAATTTTTGGTGGTATTACTTTTTAGAATCACATAGTACTCAGTTCAGCCCCAATCTTTATTTATAACTGTGCAGTTACCAATGACAGTCTTAAGGACGCTGTTTACGTTTTCTCATGTAAAAAGTAAGCAGTCCATCCTTATTGAGTCCCTCTAAGTTACTCTTTGATATTTACCTTATATTTCTCTTGGATATTGTATGTCAAATTTTCTATCAAGTTCAGATTTTTTTTGAAAGAAAATTCTGAAAGTCTTGCATTTCATTGAATATCCATTTTTTCCCTTGAGGATTACACTTGACTTTGTTGGGTATGTTATTTTCACCCGCATCTCCACTTCTTTTGCTCTTTGATATATAGTGTTGTAAGAGCTGTGATCTTTTTTTGTAACCACTGCTAGGTCTTGTATGATTTTAATTTATTTGAATTTATTTTCTTCTTTCTCATAATATTTTCTCCTTATGGTGGCATGTTTGAAATTTAGCTTTAATATTCCCATAGGTTTTCCTCATAGGATCTTTTTCATGTGGTGACCTGAAATATGTGAATTTTTTTTCTATTTCTACTTTCCTCTTTTGTTCTAATACTTTGGGACAATTTTCTTTAATTATTTCTTGTGTTATTTTATCCAGATTATTTTTATTATAACTTTCAAGTAGTCTGACTCTTCTTCCTTTTTCTTTTCCTGAGCCTCTCTCCAGATCAGCTGTTTTTCTTATGAGATGTTTCACTTTCTCTTCAATTTTTTCATTTTTTATATTGTGTTTATTATTTCTTGCTGTCTTATAACTTCACAGGCTTCCCATTGCCCAGTTCTAATTTTCAAGGTGTCATTTTCTTCCTTAAGATTCTGGATGTCCTTTTCTAGTTGGTTAACTTTCTTTCTATACTCTTCTTCTTCTTCTTGGATTGTTCTTATTTTTTAAATTTTCCTCAATCTGTATTATTTGATTTTTAAGGTCTTTTTAAAAATTCTTCTTATGTTCTTGATAACTAAATTGGAAACTCGAAAGGGAGAAATAGAAGCACTATAATCCCTAAGAACAATAGGTAAAATGTCTATAACCCTTACGATGTGCCAGGCATTGTGTTAAATGCTTTGCAGTCATAATCTCATTTGATCCTCACCACAACCCTGGGAAGTAGTTGTTATTTTTATACCACTTTACAGTTGAGAAAACTGAGGCAAACATAGGTTAAGTGACTTGCCCAGAATCACACAACGAATAAGTGTCTGAGGCTGGATTTGAGCTCAGGTTCAGATTTTTGACTGCAGGCCCCATATTCAATCCACTGTGCCATCTGACTCTCCTTAATGGATATTGTTGCAAAATTTTATAATAAAATATTAACAAGAAAATCAGAGAAACATATCACAAAGTTCATACACTATAATCAGATGAAATTTATATCAGGAATGCAGGATTTGCTCAGTATTAGGAAAACCTTCAACATAATTGACCATATTAATTATAAGGCAAGCAAAAATCATGTGGTTATGTCAGGAGATGTTTTTTTTTAATATAATGCAGCAACAATTCCTATTACAACACAAAGGTCCCAGTTAGTGCAGTAAGACATCAGTATTCTGGGGAAAATATAAGAAAATTGGAAAGCAGTCTGACAGAACTAAATATAGATGAACATAGCATGAGAAACTCCAAGTGGATGTGTGGCTTAAATATAACAAATGACATAATGATCAAATTAGAGGATCAAGGAATAAAATTCCCTTCAGATTTATAGATAGAAGAACAGTTCATGACCACGCAATCGAACATAAATAAGGAATCTGAGTGATACACAGTTAAAAGATTTTGCACAAACAAAATAGGTCAATTCAGATAAAATCAGGAGAGACAAGTAACCAGAAGATATGTTTCTCTAATAAAGATTTCAGTCCAAATACATACATATGTACATACATACATATGTACATGCATAGATATGTATAACTAATTCATATTTATACAAAGAACAGTCATTCCCCAATTGATGGATGATCAACGTATTTGGATAGGCAGTTTTCAGAGGAATAAATCCAAACTGTCAATAGCCACATAAAAAATGTTCCAAATCACTATTAGAAAAATAAATATTAAAGCACCACTGAGATTCCGTCTCACACATTTTCAGATTTGCAAAGTTGCCAGAAAAGGAGAATGTCCAATCATAGAGGGGCTTTGAGAATGCAGGTACTTTAATGTGTTGTTGGAAGAGCCGTGAACTGGCCCTACCATTGTTAAAGATAATTTGGAAATATTCCCCCAAAGTTACTAAACTATGTATATTTAGCAATAGCACTATTAATTTCATATTGAAAAGGAAATTTAAAAAAAAGAATGGGACCCATAATGTATAAAATTATTTGTAGCAGCTTTTTGTGGTTGTAGAAACTAAAAACTAAGGGAATCCTCTTAAATTGGAGAATGATTGGATAAATTATGGTATATGGATATAATAGAACTATTGTGCCACAAGACATTATGAAAAGCATGGTTTCTAAGAAACCTAGGAAGATTTTTGAACTAATGTAAATTGAAATGAGCAGAACCAGGTGAACAATTTATACAATAACAACAGCATTGTAAAAGCAAACAGCTTTGACAGACTTGAGAATTCTGTTCAACAACAGATGATTTTAGAGAATGATTTCGAGGGATCTTGAAAAAAATATCCTGCTACCCACCTCCCAACAGAGAGGTGATGAACTCAATGCACACACACACACACACACACACACACACACACACACACACACACACACACACGTATATGTGTGTATGTAGGTAGGTATAAGAAATTTGTTTCTCTTGACTATGCATATTTCTTAAAACAATTTTGTGTTATTTTTTCAGTGGTTAATGGAAAGGGGAGAATAGATTTTTGATACTTGAAAAAAGCTCATTAAATTTTAAAAGTAGGGGTGGCTGGATGGCTCAGTGAATAGACCACTGGCCCTGGAGTCAGGAGGACCTGAGTTCAAATGTGACCTCAAACACTTAACACAAAAACTAGCTTGTGTGACCTTGGGCAAGTCAGTTATCCCCAACTGCCCTTCCTTCTCTCATCCAAAAGGCAAAAAAATAAATGTATAAAGCCTCTCTCCCCTAATTACAATGTAAACTAATAAAGCAGGAATCTTTTAAAAAACATTTAAAAAGTAAAGAGAGGGAAAGATCTGAGAAAGGAAGGAATTGTGGAACATGATTGATCCTAAAAACTAACCTTGCCTATATGTTAACATATTGCATTTCAGTATACATATAGATGTATATATCCAGTATACATTTGTATATACATAGTTTTAATCACTGTGTTTTGGTATTGTTGGATTCCCTTTTAAGCCTATATATTTTATTTTATGCATTTATAAACATTATTCTAAGAAAGTATCCACAGCCCTTCAGGCTGCTGGAGGACTTGGAAATAAAGATTACGAACCCTTGCCTTTGAGGTTTGTTTTATGCACCCTCAACCATACCTGATGCATTTTATCCTCCCATGGTGATCTAAGCTTCCTCACCCAACACAAGCACACTTCAATCTCCTATGCTTCCTCCCATGCACAGAGCTCTCTTTCTCTGCCATTGACTTCCCTCTGGCAAAACTGAGAAGGTAATATCAGTCACTTATAATTGTTAACTTGATTTTCAATCATAAAGCATTATCTTAAACAATAGTTACATTTTAAGCCTTTTGTCAATCAATCAACAAGCATTTTTTACTGTACCTGCACCTCCACCCCCCCATATGCCCAGCATTGTGCTGCTTACTGACTATAACCACCTCTGCCCTCAAAGATTTCCCAGTCTGTGGGGGAAAGAACATGTACTCATATAAGTGTCATAAAACATATACAAGTTAATCCTAATTGGGAATTAGGGAAAACCTTCTGTAGGACATGGCACTTAAACTCAGTTTTGCAATAAGCTAGGGGTTCAAAAAGTAAGAAAGGAAGTGTGTCCCAGGCATGGAATTATCTTTCTGTAAATGAGAGTCTAAAGGAACTATAAGTTTTTGTAAGCAAGTGGGGAGACTTCTTCAGTTTCAGAAGAAGTCCCAGAATTATACATAGACTGCTCATCTGACTCTGAAGATAAATGTGACTTACTCCAATGACTTTTTAGGGTCAAAAAGTATAGGCGAGATATCCACTACGTTTCCCTAACAATAAAACGTGATGATGATGATGATGATGATGATGATGATGATGTTGATGATGATGACAATGATGATGATATAAAGCAGGGTGAGCCCATTAGAAACTGTTAGAGGTCTAGTCTTCAAGCTGTTAGGTTTGAAATAACCTGTTTCTCTTTGTTTCCAGTTCTTCTAGGACCACCTGGAAGTACAGGTGTGATGATAAGCCCTTCCTATGTAAATCATCCCCCATTTTTTCTCTTTTCATCTTCTCAACCTGTTTAAATAAAATTACCCTCCTGTATCCATCCCTCTTGCTCTCCCAGAGAACCATCACTTAAAAAAAAATTAAATGAAAAAGAGAAAAAAAAGGGCAAAATTGATCAATGAATTTTTTTTTCAAGTCTGACATTATATGCAGTGGTCTACACCTGTACTCCCCTCCCTCACTTCTGCAAAAGAAATGAAAAAAAGCTTCTTCTCATGTCTTTTATTTGGGTCTAACTTTGTTTAATCTCACCATATTCATTTTTAGTTGTCTTGGGGTTACTTTTTGTTGTTGTTTTTTTACCATTGACAATTTTTTTTTTTTACCATTGACATTGCTGGAGTCAATGTGTGCAGTGTTTTTCTGGCCCTACTTACCTCAGTTTACATCAGATCCCACACATCTCTGCCCAGCTTAGAAGGTTTGCCACAGGAATTCATCCTCTTTATCCATGAAAACATTATTGTTTGTAGATCCAGACATGGACACCAGTTGTTATTTCAGAAAATACTGTCAAAGAATTAGAGCAGATTCTTACAGAACACGTTATGCCTATAAAGCATTAAAAAAAAAAGATTATTGCTTTCAATCCTCACAACAAACCTTTTGATATCAATAGTACAAGTGTCTAAGATCACAACAGCTGGTAAGTGAAGAAGCTAGACATCAAAGCTAAGTGTTCTATCTCCCATTCCAGTGCATTTAACTCTTATTACATTGACTCTAGAAATAAAATACACTACATAAGGACACTACCAATGTCAAAATATTCACAGCAATCCAAATAAATGTTCCTCTATTTGTTAGTTTGTTTTTTTGTTTCAACTTGTTATTCCAGCATTTGAATGAAAGTAAAAGCAAAAGGTGGTGTTTTTTTTTTCTCCCTTACAATAAACCTTCTAATGTGTTTTCAGGAGCTACGTTGTTTTATAATCCATGCACAATTCCTACAGTTATTACAAAGAAGTAAATGTGTCAGAAAACTACAAGAATCATGTGTGATTGGAATGATTTCTACTTGTTTTTTGTTAGTAAGAACATTAGTAATTCTTATCATATCATCTCCTAGGATCTCAGAGTTTGTACAGATAGTTAGTCCAACCCATACTGATGAAGTACAGGCTCTGGGAGCCCCCTTGAATCTTCCCACATAAGGCATTTGCCTGAGGCCATAGGCCTTTCATTGTGACTCTGCCCAAGTCGTTAGCTAGCCCTCTTGTCCAGCAATTTCTCACCCTTGATCCTCCTGTCCCACCCTTGTAATTGGCCTAGCCCCCATTGTCTGTGGTCTCCAGGTAGCCTCCAGCAACTTCCCACCTTTAATACTGGAGTCTGACCTCATCTGACTTCTCCTGAAGACCCTCTCCAAACTCCTTCTCTAGACCACCCCTAGATTCCTCCCACAACCTTTCCGTATATAAGATCCCATCTTCCCTCCATGTGTTGTGAAAGTGCCATAGAATGACCTAGCACAGACTTATTCTGTGTCAGACTTGTTCTGATCCGCTTGTACAATGCAAGTGTCACAGATACCTAGGTTATACCTAGGTTCCTTAAGAGTCTACCCCATATGATGAACTTTTAATGAACTTTCAATAAACTTGGTTTTTCTTTGGCTGAGAGAAGGCTTGAGTTGAATTCTTTCAGCAGGACCTGGCATGTTGGTATTTTGAGTTCTCAAGCAACCCTAACCCTCTGTATGGGTAACTACATCATTTTTATGGTTCCCTGACCAGGAACCATTGCTAATCTCATATTCTTCTCCAGCCGGGACTGGAAGGTACGCAAGCCTCTCTCTTTCCCTATTGCCTTCTTGTTCTCCAAGTACCTTGGAGATGTGGTTTTTTTGTGTTGTTTTTGGGCCTGACCTCTCAGGTCCCATTAGATCAGACAGCTGGGAGGCTATCTTGTACTCAGTCTGACCTCAGGTTCTCAGTCCTGTTTGGTTATGTTGGAGAACATAGACATGGGTGCAGCTTCTGAAGAATGGAGGACAAGGGCAGATGCCCCATCTGGAAGTGTAAGGCAGATTCTTTCAATTCTCTCAGTGCCAGGGAATTGGGAAAATTCAAGGTTCTTTTTTGTGGGTTTTGTTTTATTGGTTTTTCGAGGCTTACTCTCAAACCTTCCTTTATGGAGGAAGGGACTTCCAGGCCCTATGCCTATAGCTCCCCTTTGGGTTGTCTTTTACAACACTGGGAAGTTGCTGGAGGCTACGTGGAGACCACAGACAATGATGGGCTATGCCAGTTCAAGGGAGAGGGACAGGAGGATCAAGGATGGGAAATTGCTGGACAAGAGGGCTAACTAAAGATTAGGGCAGAGCCACAATGAAAGGCCTATGGCCTCAGGCAAATGCCTTACGTGGGAAGATTCAAGGGGGCTCCCAGAGCCTGTACCTCAAAGATTCAAGGAGAGCTCAAGGGACTCCCAGAGCCTACACCTCATCAATATCTAATCACGAGTACCCTCAAAAGCAACTCCAACAAGTGACCTTCCAGCACCTGCCTGAATTCCTCCACTGAGGAGGAGTGTGTCTAAGGTAGTCCATTTTGTTTTTGAACAGCTCTAAGTTTTAGAAAGGAGTGAACTAGGGTCAATAGTGGAAAAAATACTGGATTTGAAGTTTGGAGAGCCTGGTTCAAATCTTGACTTCAACACTTTTTAGCCCTGTATATATGGGCAACTCACTGAACTGATTCCTCATATTCAAGTTTGTGATAATAATACATGCCCTATCTAACTCAAAAGATTTGTAGTAAGGAAAACTCTTTGCAAAATCTTAAAATCACTTTCTAAATATGTGTGGTACTGCTTTGACCACAATGCCCCTAGATGTCCTTCTATGGTGAGCAGGACACTGGAATTGCTGTGGCAAAAATTTCCTGTCCTTGTCCTCCTTGACAATTACCTTTGAGGAATTTTGCCTTGATGTTGAGATTAGAGGAGAACCTGACTTTGACTACTAAACTTGCACTTGTGGCAAGAGAAACAGAGAAGTGACCTAGAAACTGAAGGCAGTGGGTCTGCTATGAAAATGGGAGAAGGGTTGTAGCTATAAGGTCACCTGTGTCAGATCCATCTCTGTACCCAGGCAATGTGTATAGATACTACTTTGATGAAATCCCTCTCAGCTATCTCTCTTCTACCACTGTGATTCTGATATTTCCTTTTGGGAGAGGTTTTGTCTCTTTAAAAAAAATGCAGTTTTATTGATATCTTTTTGTTTTATGACACAGAAATTTGACCTTTCATATCTTGTCCTTCTCTATCCCAGAGAAAAATCCTTTATAATTTTTTAGAGAGAAAAAAAGGAAAATAAAACAATAGCAAAGTCATCCAGTGCATTGCAAATGCATTCATATTCAAACTCCTGTAATGCCAAGCAAAGGCAACTTCCAAGGTTCGATACCAGCATAGTAACTCTCTATTTTATTCAGTGACAAATTAGGGCAAAATACTCACAGAACAGAGAAAATCAAAATACAGTGTAACTCAGTCATTTTGCAAGTTCTTGATCCAATCACAAAGTATTTCAACTTAATCACAAAGTAGCCCACCCCTGGGCAATACATTCATTTAGTCAGTCACAAAGTCTTTCTTCTCAAATGGAAAATTAGTTTCCAGTCATAAACAAAGTACATTCATTTGGTCAGTCACAGAGCACAAAAAGTCAAAAGTTTCCCACCCCTGGATCACAACTGAATTACAATACCGTCCATTACTACCAAACACTTTCTCAAAGGGGCAGTGAAGAGCATAAAGGCCATCTACCCCAAGCCACAACAAGGTTATCATCACAGCAGTAAATATTCAAGGAGAGATCTTTTCTTCATCTTGACTTGAGGCAAGTTCTCAGCAATCTTTTCCTGGGGAGACAAATCTTAACAGAGCCACAATATACATTGCCAGTGTTTTCATGAATTCACTCTCTGCCTGCAGAACAGTCCCAGAACCTCTGAAAACATCAGCAAGACCCTCTTCCAGGATTTCTATAAACATACAACAAGAAACTCCTTCTTCAGGGCTTCTGAACCAACAGCAAGGTTCTAAGACCTCTGCAACAACAGCACTGTCCTTCACCAACAGACAAATCTGGTAAAACAACATCAAAAGAGACAGACAAAATACCAGCATCACAGCCATGCTTCCTCAGTCCTCGGCAGCCCTGGGTGGCAGTTCTCAAAAGTCCTGGGCAGCTCCAGCTGGCCCTCAGCAGTCTCTCAGCAACTCTGGCCCCCAGCAATTCTCCTCCCTCTCTGCCTCCATGATATTGCTCCCCCCAAATTCTTCTGGCCTCCTCTGCATGGGCCTGTCTCTAAATCCACCATACCAGCTGTTCCCTTTTCAGTCCTCTCTTTTCATGTCAACTAGTCCATCCCACAAGTGGGATTCACAAGCTCTGGGTTTTAACACAACCTCAAAACTAAGCCAATACAAGAGGATCTTTAAATTCCATTACCATTACAACTCCAAACCAGTGGACTCTCCACTCTGCAAAAGAGTAAGTCTTTTCTTTGGAACCAAGTTCATTGTAATACTGTAACATTCACTTTTAAAAATTATTTTGTGGATGTTTTTCTTTCTATTCACATTGTTATAATCATTGTGTATTTTTTTATTGGTACTCCAGTTTGTATCAGTTCATATAAGTCTTTCCATGATTCTCTGTTTGTGTTGTTGTTTCTTATGTCACAATAAGATTATCTTTCTTCTGTTTACTTTTCTGTGTTCAAATGTTTAATTTGCATCTTAAGGCAGTAGATATGACAAAAGCTATTAATCATCTATATTGCTAATGTCATTTGCATTAGCTAATTCTAATTTATATTATTAATATTCAAATGCTACTTTGAAAGAGATGATTGAGGAGCTTCCTAGAAGGGAGAGAAATTTAAAACATTGGTATTTTTTCAGAGAAAGTTCTTTAGTTTGGGGTTCAGAGGTGGAAAAGGGAGTTATTGATACATTTTACAAATTTCCAGAATAGAGAGAATCCTTTCATCATGGTTTCTTTAGACTAATGAGTTAGAAGTCATTGCTTGCTAATTAGGGTTATTTCCCTTCTCAGTTGTGCTTCATACACCGTCCAGACTTTCCCACCATCCCTGCCTTCCTTTTCCACCTTATCTTTTCAACTTCCTTTTATGTGTTTTCTTCTCCCATTAGAATGTAAGCTCCTTGAGGGCAGAGACTGTCTTTTTGTCTGTGTGCTGTGCCTGACACATAACAAGGGATTCAAAAATGTTTATTGCCTTGCCTTGCCTTGAACTGAGGTGGGTATCCATCTTTTTTTCATAAGCCTGGTTTGAAAATATAGTCACTCCTCCACAGTGACTATCTCCCCTCCAGGGAGCAAGAGCAGTAGAGCTAAAGAAATGCCGCACCCAAAGGGGAAACACAGTCTGGCCCACAAAACGTAGGGCTAATAAGAGTTGCAAACAATCCTGTTTGCCAGGTCACCAATTCAGTATGATAGCCTCCACTGCATGAGTTGTTTTGTGATTATCATTATTAATCACTATAACTATATTGAACTACAATCTGACTTAGAAATTTTGGCTCATACCTCTTGGTCGGGGCCTCTTGCCTCAAGAAAACTATACTAGAAGACCTCCCCATTTCTCAGCTCCTGTCTCCAGCTACATTTCTCTGCCTTTTAATTTTTCTAGCTCAGAATTATGGAAGTCATAAGGGGAGGCACAGGCTAAAGCCCTCTCCCTGATTAAGTCCTAGGGACATGAAGATAGAAGAGAATGAATGAGGGAGGTGGGAGAGGAAGAAAAGATGGAAGAATCCTGTGGCAAGCAGAATGGTTCTAGAAGACTGACAGCAAGGGAGCTTTTCCTTTAGGGTGCTGTGATTCCTCATAGAATGGAAGACTAAGCCATCAGGAGGGGGACAAAAAAGTTTGAGAAGAACTGTCATATGGTACATTCTCTAGTCTCCTTCCCATCTAGGTCACCCTTTTCTAGATATAATGCAAATTGTTGATGTTCTTCCTAAAATAGGATTTTCAGAAATTAACACAATACTTCAGATAGCCAGATCATGGTTGATAGTGGTAGGACTCTGACCTCCTTTATTGTGGGCACTGTGTTTCTATCAATATAACTTAGGATTTCCATCTGCTTTTTAAAAAAAGTCAGTCCATACATTCAACTCATACTGGGCTTATATTCCCTTTGCTTGCTTTTAGAGATTCACATACAATATAATAAATATATGTGTATATAACATCTGTGTTATATATGAGCATTATTTATAAATATATGTATATTCATCTATAATAATACACACTCACAATGTACTCAAATAATTCACATGTAGTGTTACAAATAATTCATATGTGCTGATGTCTCTCTTCCTCATAAAAACAAACATAGTTCAATGCATCAGAGAACCACATAAATGTTAATAAGCTGATTAATTAAAGCCTAGGAGGATTCAAATAATTAATCTAAAGAAAAATAGTAAATTGAAAGTCAATCTATATTGATTCTAACTAAAACGAATCTAAACTCAAACATTATAATAAATCTCACTAATTTAAAGATAGTTTGGAGGAGGTGGAGTTCTTTCATTTAACCTCTTTAAAGTAATCCGTATCTTCTAAGAAATACTGATGTAATCATGAATACCAAGGTTTTCCAGTTAAACTAAATACTAAGAATCCACAAGAATTCACAGTATCTTATACATAGCACACTCAAGTCTTCATTGAACCTTCCCTACAAGATGCTTCACAACTGAAACTTAGGAATTTATTATAAAGATTCCTTGGAATCACTTCATGGGATTCTTAGCTTTCAGTCACAATTTGATTGCATGAGAATTAAAATTTATGGAATTTAATCCATGCTACAAGAATTTTTTTATGAATTACTCTATTCAACATTTTTATCTCTTATGATAACCTTGAATCAAGCCATCCTGCAGCAATTTTCACATGATGACTGAGTCACCTCTATGGCCCATAAAACTCATGAAAAGAATGGAAAATACTGTTATATTCCATGGATGATATTACCTTGATTTCTAATGGAGGATAGATGATACTCCTGTTTGACATTCCTAGAATGTGTAAACCAGCAGTTCTCTACCTGTGGGTCGCGATCCCTTTTGGTGTCAAACAACCCTTTCACAGGGGTTGCCTAAGACCATTGGAAAGCATATATTTCCGATGGTCTTAGGAAGCAAGACACCACTCCTCTATCTGTCTCCAGGTAGGTCCGCCCACATGCAGATATGCCCACATATGAGTATTAAAGGGTCACAGTATTAGGAAGGTTGAAAAACATTGGTAAACTGTCTCATTTCCAAGTGTGGTTAGATCAAGTTAATTGTAAAAGGCAGAATAATTTAGAGGCACTAAATTTTACTGAAGTTGTCATATACTAGAAAAATAATGGTACACAACTGAGAACCTTTACTAGATTCAGTGATTGCAACCTTCCAAAGATCAGCATAGCCCTTTCATCAAAAGCTACTTTGTCAAAATTCTGCCACCTTTAAAAAAAGGAAGAAAGAGCAATAAAAAAAGAAAGAAAAGAAAAACAATGTTCTATTTGAAACACAATCTTAAAATTGGAAGGTAACCCCAGAAGTCTCCTGAATAAACCATATCTGAATGCCTCTGACCAGTGCTAATAGAGCCTCTTTAAAAATAAAAATAGACTTCCCTTTAAAAAATTCCATTGATGGAGAAGCTCACCACCTGGGGCAGTTGATGTGACTTCTACTCATTTTCACTCTAGAAAATTTTAAATAGCTAAAGTTAGGACAACTAGAAAAAAGGCCCCTGAAACAGCCATCCTCATGTAAAATGAAGCAGCTTTTCTAATTATGGCAAATGGCCAGCAAAATCATTTGGATAGAATCCTTCCTCCCTCCCTCCATTTCTTCCTTCCTTCTTTCCTTCCTTCTCATCTGATTTCATTGTAAGAGAACTTCCAATGATAAACTTCTTCCAACTTCTTCCACACCATGTAGATTGGCATGTGGTCCATAACATGGGTAGCATGTCATCCTACAATGCTACCTCATCCTCTGAGAGTCTAAGGGTCTTGACCAGGATCACATGGCCAATACATGTCAGAGATAGCACACTAACAGAGTTCTTCCTGACTCCTATGCTGGTTCTCAGGATGCCTCTACCAATTCATTAGAAGATTCAGTTCAGAATTCTGGCCCTTAATAGAAAACTCTTGGCTCCCCAAGAGTGGAGACTGAATATATGTGCCCTTTCAGACACATCATATTTGTTTGGTATTAAGTAACCATTTCCTCTTAAATTTATTTAGATATTTAAACAATTCTGAGACCTCATCAATGTAAGCGCTGTCTCTACCAGTTCAAATTGCAAGCCACCCATGCCTTCTCATCGCATAAATTCTTAGACTGCCCAATCTGTTTTCCTTTAGTCTCACTACATGGCAAATCTGCCTCCTTTTCCAGGCAGAGATGTGCCTGATATCTTCTAGACCATTTCTTGTGTGCATGTCTTCACTGATAATATGCTACAGCCTACCTCCAAGTGAAGGGAAGGGAATAAGTGTTCAGCACCTACTATGTACAAGGCCTTATGCTAAGCACTTTACACACACATTATTTACACAGATACACATACTTATGCCACATGTCTTTCCTATGGCTTTGGTTATCTGATATCATGGTATCCTGTGATATGTAGCTATGTAGCTACACAGAATATTCCTGTAAAAAATGAGCTTTGAGAACAGAGAAGAACTCGAGATTCCTGAAATCATCACATAGTCACCAAGTATCTTCTAGCCTGTCTTCATCCTTGTAACCTTAGGTCAAGCTTGGTAAAAATCCTGAAAGCTGGCCTATGTAGTCGAGATTTCCAGGGTTATTAAACTTCTTTCTCTCTGAACTCTGGATGAGCTCAGACATTACACTGCTCAGGAGAAAGGGAAAGATCTGTCCATCTCTCTGTTGTTCTTTTGAAAGAACGAACTCTAAAGGTCAAAGAACAACCTGCATTTTTTGCTAGGGTGGGAGGAAGGTGTAGGAGTATGGGGAGAAGGGTAGGAAACTGAATAGTCCGTTTTCCATTAAGTAGTATACTTGTCAAGGAGCTTGCATGGCATGGCTGTAGGCACCCTATAAAGACATTAATGGATAGCTCATAGAGTATAGGAGAGTTTGTGGGGTATTGGAAAGGTCCATTTATTTACAATTTATAAATCAGGCCATAAGGGTAAAAGTTGTGTTGAACAGGATGCTGTCAGGTGAACTTCAGCCTTGGGCTGTGATCCTCAATATCACATACATAAAATCCAGCACTGTGAGGTTATTTAAAGTCCCCATTCCCAACTGCTTCTAGATTGTAAAAATATGTAAATAGATGCACTCTGTTTCAGGGACTCAGTCCTGGTTTTGAAGAAGAAAATGTAGCAAGAGGTATCCTGAGTACTGAGCACTCTGTTAATATTCACACTATATTAATGTCTCTGAGTGTTACACTTGTACATAATGTAAGGAGCAAGGAAGCTAGCATTAAGACACTGCAGTGAGTTTTATTGGCCTATTAATGTAAGCCTTGAGAATGCCATATAACCCTGGGTTTCAGCCACCCAAGGCTAGTCTTGATGGGCTAAATAACAGATAAAACACACTTTGGAGCATCTAACACCTTGCCTTTAAATTTCATTTCTCACTCAGACATTATGTCAAAGATAATCATATTGGTCTTTTGCAAAATAGTTTTCCTTAACTGGAGGAGAAGGAGGAATTAGAAGACCTAGTTTCATCTTTATCACTTGCTAGCTATGTATCATCGTGTGAGGAATTTATTCCTTCTGTTCCTCATTTCTAAAATGGGAATAGTGACATTAGCCCTGCCTACCCCACTGAAATGCTGTGTAGAACAGATGAAGTAACATTTGTGAAAGTTCTTTGTAAACCACAACATGTTGAAAAAAATATAAATTATTATAGTATTGAAAACCTCTCCTACTTCTATCCCCCCCAACTGAACAGAAGTGTAATTTTTCTCCATTATGTCAATTACCATACATTTATTAATAAATCATTTTTTCTTTCCCCCCAAAGTTTACTAGTCTATGGAGCGCTTTTCCTTTTTAAGCTGTATTATTCTGACTGCTTCTGCCGTAGCAATCCTTTACTTATAAACATAGCTGATCTTTCTGACTCCCCTGACAAAAACTTTAAGATATGATCAGAAGAAGTCCCCACATTTTCCAACCTGGAACTCTACCTCTCACTTATCTGTGAGAGCTTGAAAAAGTCCAGTTTACATTTGTCATGATGATCAACTTCAGGGGCTGCTCCATCATAACACTCCATCCATCAGATTCTCTTTAGGCATTATGGGCACTTCCAATATAAAATGATTTATTTTTAAATAAATATCCCACAATTTACACAGTAGTTTCTCCTTAAAAATAGCTTGTCACAAACATCTCATTCTGATTCAGTGACCTGGAATTCTAATGTACTTTCTCTCCAAAACAGTTTTAAAATTGACTAGCTTGTCAGGATATCCCCTACAAAACTACTTATTCCAAAAGGTATTTGAACTACAGTATTAACTGAACTAGTCTCACTCAGAGTTCTGGATATTGGAGGCCACATGGTAGAAAGTAGAGGTAGAAAAAGAGGAGAAAGAAAGTTTCCGACCACCTTTCCTGATACAGAGCTAGTTCTACCAATATAAAAAAGGCAAAGTTTGTCTTTGTCGTCTTCCCATCTCCCTTTCTTTACTTTTCTCCCATTTCTTTGTGCCATTCTCTGATATTGTCATGCTTCTGTAAGATCTATACTGCAGCATTTCTACTTTGCTTTTCCCCCCATAATATTCAATATTTAACATTATTTGCCTTGCTTCCACCAAATCATACCTTCAGTGAAACTGATAATAGCTATCTGCTAGGAAGAAAGTAATATTATTCAATTACATCTTTCAGAAGTATGAAAGATCAATAACCCTTAAATATCTGAAAGATAGTTCCTTTTTGAAATGTAATTACATTTTAATTTCAATCTCTAATTAGTAGAATTTCAGGCACTGTTACAAAGTTATGGGTATAATGAAAATAGCACTGTGCTGGAAGTCAAGACACTTTGATATGTAAGTGGAGTCATGACATTATCAGAGTAGGCATTTCTTCCACCAGTAAAGATTCCAATAAATCTATGCTTTTCATTTTTTGTGAGACTTGCTCATGGCTTTCCATATATTGTCCACAGGGAATCTTTCTAATATCCTGGAGGCTTTCCTCAAGGTCTGTTAATATTTAATGGATACTAGTATACTCTATTTTGCATATGCTGTCCCGGCCTGTTTTCGACTTCACAAGTTGTTCCTCCCAGGATAAACTCATCACCTCTAAACTTACCACCATGCTGCTAACTCCAGCCTTCATTGACATTACTTAATTCAGCCTCCTCTCCTTTCTCATTGGAGGACTGGAAGGTGGAAGACCAAACTCTTCTCAATGCCTTCCTTTAAAGGAGATAGAAAATGGGCTCTCAAGCTTAGTCCACTTTGTATTTGCTGCTCTGCCTAGTTTCAATTCTACATCTTGTTTAAACAAGACGTCCCCATGCTGGGTATCCCCAGTTATTCCATCTCCTTCCTTTCCTGCCTCTTTTTGTATGTTATATCCTCCTTTCCATTACAAATTCCTTGAAGGGAGGGGCTATCTTTCTTTTTATTAATTATATCCCTAGAGCTTTGCAGTGTGCCCGGCACATAGCAGACCACTTAATGCATGGTTACTAGATTGGATCAGTGTAACATTTAGCTCTTGTGACAAGATCAGCACACTTTCTTTCCCAATCACACGTGTCATTAAGGATGCCTTTCCATTCTTTCCATTTCAGTCAAACTCAAATAAAGACAGATCCCTGTGGCTCATATTGCCTTAAAAATCACAAATTAATATTTCATTTATTCATTTATTGTTAAATGTTTCTCATATACATTTTTATCTGCTCCCTGCCTATAGGCTGTGCATTTGACATCTCTGTTTTCACCATTACAGGGCAAATGGTGAAATGTTACAGTCTAGTTTTACCAATTATGTTTTAGGGAACTCTGAAATTATGATTTCTTGAGCCTGACATTCTGTGATTTATCATCATATTAGCATTTAAAAATATGTTTGGCTTTAGAGATAGGGAATATATCTTGTTTTATACACCTTTAAATCAAATGTATAATTGTGAAGATGTGATCAAGTATAGAGAATCATCTTGAATATGATCATCCTATTTCTCTTATTTCATCAATTATACCATTGGTATGTTCATGAACCACTCTTATATGGACTGTATAGACTGAATATTCTATAGGCACCTCAAATAACAATAAATACTGCCCTTGACAGTAAGAATAAAGATAATTAGTTCTATTTTAGACATATCTAAAATAGAGCTAGTTATCCTTTTCTGCCAAATTCTCTCCGTTTTCCAACTTCCCTATTACTGTCAAGGGCAGCATCCTCTCAGTCACCTGAGCTCACAACCTGTATCTTTTCTTGGTTCGTTATTCTCATTCACCCCACATATTCTCTCTGTTGCCAAGTCCTATAATTTATGTCATCACAATGTCTCTCAAATACATCCTTTTCTTTTCTCTGACATTGATACCACCCTGGTGAAGGCCCTTATCATTTCATGCCTAATCTACTGAAATACTCTGCTGGTCCATTTCTCTGCCTCAAGTCTCTTCCAATTGCAGTCCACACTTCATACAGCTTTTAAAGTGACCTTCCTAAATGTGGCAGATCATATTGCTCCCTTAATCAACAAACCACAGTAGCTCCATAACTCCCATGATCAAATATTATTCCTCTGTTGGGTTTTTAAAGTCCTTCATGACTTCTCACTTCCCTCCATCTACTCTCCATTTTATTATTACCCTTCTCCTTTCTCTTTATCAGACAGGACACTGTCTCTGTACCTCATCCATTTTCACTGGCTGTTCTTCTCCTCATAGCCCCCTCTTAGTTCCTGGCTTCAAATCTCACCTAAATTGCATCTTTTACAAGAAATTTTTGTTAGTCCCCCTTAATACTAGTTCATTCCCTCTGAGATTATGTTCTGTTTATCTCATCCATGTCTTATTTGTACATAGATGTTGGCATGTAGTCCCCTCCATTGAGCTCCTTGAGGGCAAGGGGCTAGTTTAATTTTTCAAAGCATTCAATACAATACCCAATACCTATTAAGTTCTTAACAAATGGGTTGACAATTATTGATGTTTTTCAGTTGCTTGGGGGTAGTCATGGAGGCACTAATAATATATTTATCATTATTTTGCTATCTTTCCCTCTCAGATATTTGAAAATATATGATTAAGTGCCTCTAAAACTATGTCATCTCCAGTATGGATTTCCTCTGTATACCATAAGATTGTAAATTTATAACTGGAAGGGATCTCTGAAGTTATGATAGTTCAACACCCTCATTCTAAAGACAAAACAAACAAACAAACAAACCTGAGGACCTTGAAATTTAAGTGATTTAATCAAGGTCAAACAGAGAGTGAGAACAGTCAGGGTTTTAACACGGGTTTCATTGACTCTGCTTTTCCCATTGCACCATGGAAAACACATCTAATTTGGCTGAGACATTTCTAATCTCTTTTGGACCAGGCAATATTTTTACCTGTGTTAAATTTCTCAAATATATGGAAATAATTGGAGTCAGTATCTTTTCTCCTACCTATTTTCATTCATAAGAGTGAACAGTTAGTTTAAATATGCCAGATTTGAATGTTTATAATTGACAACAGTATATTTTTCTTATCTTTACTCTTTCTTCTAATTTAATGTTAATTTTAACTTGATTTGCTATGTGGTTTTCATTTAATCTCTCTGAACTTTAGTTTTCTCCTTTGCAAAGTAAAAGAAAGTTTCTGCTAGTAAGATGATGCAATTATACTAAGATCAGGCAGTAAAAGGAAGATACTGGATTCTTCATATGTATTTAAACTTTCTGGATGAACCCCCAAGACTTCATAATTTGTGAGATAAGTAAATAGAAGCCGTACACTAGGGTTTTTCTGTAATGATCTATGGAGTTTTAATTTAATTTTGTTGTCTTTGTTTTTAACAGATCATTTCTTCCTTCCTTCCTTTCTAAAGGGGGCTTCATTCCTTGGGGATTTGTTCAATGAGGTATCTTGGTACTGTGTCATATAAACCTTTAATTTAGGCTGAAACAGATTCTAATCTCTTTTGGACCTGAGTAATCAATACTACACATAATCCTTAAACGAAAGGAAATATAGTAAATTTAATGACAAAATGACAATGGTCAAAGTTGTTTAAGTCATGTTATCAATTTTTAAAATTTACTAATGAAAAATTTCATCTTTTTTTCATATCATAATTTCCCAAAGTTCGGCTATTTTTAACCTTTTATTTCTTCAAAGCTTGGGAAAAAGAAAGTGAAAAATAACTTGGATTTTTAAATCCATTTACTTTTAATAAGTAGATTCTGCACTGTTTTTATAAGGTAAGAAGGTTCCTGGGTCAAACAGATTCTGTCAAAATAATGACTATAGGATATGCTAACTGTCAAAAAGAACAAAGATTTTTACCCCTAGTTAAACAAAGAAGCATGTGGTTATACATAAGCTGTAAAGAAATATTAGCTTGTATGACCTATCCTTGCTATTTGATGGTCTGATTAATCTATAAAGGAAACTTTGTCATGCAGTTTGAAGATTCAGAAAATTTTGTTGCTGCAAAGACAGTAGTAAAGATTGCAGTTTATGCCTTGGAGAACATCATAAGTGGAATCTTTCTAATTGATGGGTTATAACTCCTTAAAATATTATAGGAAATTGTCTAGACAGTGACTCTAATGGCCTCACCCTATTTCCTAATGTCAGTGACACTGAGGTCATGTCTGTATGTGATTATCAAACTAATTCCTTTAGTCATCTTCACAATTTATGTCACTTACCCATATGTCCATAATTGAGTGACCAAAATAAATAAATTGGTTGTATCTAATATGTTTATTTTACACATCTAAACATGGCTTTGGTCAGATTTGCCCTGTCCTAAGAAAAGGCCTCAAAAGAAAAGAGAAGCTTCATCTTTATGATGTAGAATTAATGAATGTAGAAGTACCATGAAAAGATATCCTGTTTTATGTGGGATAGGTTTTCTGTCCCTATGACGGTAAGGAGTTCTAAGCAAACTTTGGTTATTATGATAAGCATGGGACTATGTCATCTGGAGAGTGGGAGGGCCCAAAAATCCATACTAGGATTCAGAGGGATGAGGCAAAGAAGGGAAGACTGTCACTAGTCACCACTCAGAATAGTCTGGGGTGGTATAATTCATCCAAGCAGATCTCAGTCCTGAAGAGTAGAAACAAATCTAAAAAAGTGGGTGGATCATTAGGAGAGTATGACAGCAGGCAGTTAATGGAAGTCTCAGCAAGGCAGGATCAGGAATGTAGTATGTGGGCAGATGTTAGTCTGGCATGACAGTAAATAGATGGGGGTGGCAGGCATGGCAGGAGGGTAGAATGGGGAGGAAGTGGCACATGGGGGAAGGAATTTGACAGTAAGTAGAGGATATCTAGCCTACTAAACACTGGAAATATCTGAGATTTGGGATCAAAATCCTAGTGTTTGGAAAGACTGGTTAATTTTTTTTTTTGATCTATATTACTAGAAAAACAAAGACAGAGAGGAGTACCAGCATGGAAACCTAAATGGAGGATTTAAGACAAGCATTCTTTCTTTGTTGTTATAATGTTTTTTTTCTCAGGTCTCATCTTTCTTGACCTTTTTTCACACATTACACTATTTCCCTCTAATATTCATTCCTCTCTTAGCTTTCATGATCCTATGTTGTCCCAGTTTTTCTCTTTCTTTGACAGTTATTGTTCTGATTCCTTCACTAAACCCTTTTCATTTTCTCCATACCTTAAGATGAATTATTTCTAAAGTTTTGTGTTCGGCCATCTTATCTTCTTTTCCTATAATTGACAGTCTCATCCATTTCCATGATTTGATATCAAATCTTTGGGGAATATTTCTTTATATTTTATATTTGGTAGTGGCAAAAATGAGTCTTTCATAGGTCATCCAACAGTTAACAAAAGGGGATTTACTTAACCAGAACACGAAAAAAGTATTCATTGAGGAGACTATAGCTCTTCCTTGGGTAGATGTGGCCTACCTTGCCTCCATAGTTGCCTATGTCTGGTCATTAGGACAAGGTGTGGTGTTGTAGCCTTGTTGTCCTAATGTAGTGCTAATGCAATATTCACAGTGCCCATAATCACTATAAATATACCTGCATGGTGCTTAATTGCAAAATATAACAGACTCTCCATATGGAAGACAGAAGTGAAACATTTATTCAAAATCCAGACACCCAAACCCCCAAACCAGTAAGCCAGTTCTATCATAGTAGCAAAGAAGTTAATAAGCCATAACAGCACAGATAGCCACAGCATTCTTTAGCCTTCCCACAAACCAATATTTTTACTCACAATTATGACTGACTCCCTGGGATGTGTGCTCTCTTCCTCCCAGTATAGCTAGCTCTGACTTCCAGCTTCCTGTGGGCTTTGTTCTAACCTTTAGCAAACTCCTCCCGCCACAGGCTTCATGTGATTACATTCAGCCTATTAGGGGGCAAAGTATATTTTCAAAGTAAGGAAAGTGTTCAAATTCCCCTAGGCTTGTTAAGGGACAGGGAACATCTTCAAATTATCATTACCATTACAGGTGTCTGGAAACTGATGGGTTCAGACTCTAGATGGATGGGTCTTTTATGCCTTTAAGAAACTAGAAAGTCATGACACTGGTCTTGAGCTGAGGTGTATCAGCAAGCACCCTAGCATACCCAGGGTGGCTGCTAGCACAGGTTCTTAGATCTGCTTTTCTAAAAGAAAGCATCTCAGAATGGGTTAACAGTCTTACTTTAATCAATCAAATGTATATCATTTACCTAGTTCAGGGAAGAAAGTCAGCACCCTGAACTTCAGAGAATGCAAACAGAATACAAACACAAGTTAACAAGCAGAAGTTACAATCAGACAAAGAAACAGATCAGCAGATGGCTTCCAGCCATCTGACTATTACATCCATACCTAGTCAGTTACCAGAGAGGGGAGCACCGACATCTGGGTTTTTCAAAGCCGGGGGGCTCAATGGCTTCCCAGAGTCTTGTCTGGCCAAATCACACAACTCTTCTCAAACTGAGCCCCAAAGCAAAACCTCACATCAGGATATTTATATCCTTCTCCTGGATCAGAGAATGTCAAAGCCCCCTTGATCCATTGCCCAATCAAAAGTAATAAGGCGCGGGCATTCCTGAAGAACAAGCTTTATGCCACAGGCTCCATGTGACCACATTCAGCCTATTAGGGGGCAGAGTATACTTTCAAATCATGGAAGGTTCTCAGAGCCACTTAAGCCACTTAAGTAATGGGCCTAGGGGCAGGGAAGATCTCTAGATTCCCATAATATTAGGCCAATATGTATGAGCAAAAGGGGCCACCAGCCTAATCCAGGAGATAGGGAAAGAGGAATCCTGGTAGATAATGATCCAGTCATATCATCTTAAGCCTATAGAGTGACCTAGCACAAGCAGGAGATTATAAGAGAATAACATTACCTAGTTTATGAGGATATGGATGTTGAATAGAGTAAAGATAAATGTTGGTAGTTCTGATGCTAGCTCAACAAAGCATCAAGACTTCATCTTTTCTCTGTTTCTCTCATGGAGATTATTTTCACAATGGTGGCTAATGGCTAGTAAGGACCTACATGAAAGGGAGCACTTTGAGGTGTGAGGAGTATAATGGCAATAGGAATTAGAAGACCTTCCCTGCTCCTTAATAAGTCTAAGGCAATTTGAGAACCTTCCCTGATTTGAAAATATAGTCTGCCCTCTTAATAGGCTAAATGTGGTCACATGGAGCCTGTGGTGGGAGGAGTTTACAGAAGGGTGGAGCAGAGCCCAACAGAAGAAACTTGCTTAGGGGAAGACCCACACCTTGTTTCTTTGTAATTAGGCAGTGGGTCACGAGGGTTGTGATGTTCTCTACCCCTGGAGAAGACTATATATCTGAGGTGAAGTTTTGATTTGGGGCTGGCTCACTTCGGGAAGAGTTGTGTGATTTGGCCAGATAAGACTCTGGGCAGTCATTGAGACCCCCAGCTTGGAAAACCCAGATGTTGGTGCTTCTCTTCTCTGGTAACTAACTTTATGTAATGATCAGACCGCTAGAAGCCTTGTCTGTTGGTCTGCTGAATTGTGGTATCTACTCTGTCTGTATTTTTTTTGTCTGCTTGTAACTTCTGTTTGCATTTTCTCTGTAGTTCAGGGTGCTGACTTTTCCCCCTGAAATAGCCAAGTGATATGTGTTTGATTAAACTAAGATTTTTAATCCCTTTTGAGCTGCCTTTCCTTTAGAAAAGCTGATCAAAGAACCTGAGCTAGCAGCCATCCTGGGTATGCTACAGTGCTTGCTGCTACAAAGAGCCACCCTTCTCCCTGAATTAGGGGGTTTTATATGGTGTGGAGAGGGGTCCTTCAATTATATATAACCAGTGAAAAGTCATAAATTAAACATGACAGGAAACAAACTTCAAGCTCAGACTGCCTAAATAAGAAGGGGGATGGGGGCATTATCCACCAGTATTCCTCACCCCTTTGTCACTTTTAATATTTCTTGTGTATAGAATAGGAATTTCCCCATGGAATTATATCCACACCACAGCCTACGTATTTCCCCCTTGAATTCTGAATTGTTCTCACAAATCTTGTTACATGTACCTTAAAGAGTTGTATTAATAAAGAAGAAAGGGAAGAGAGAACTTATGAGTTGGAAATAAAGGCATCAGTGACATCACAGAACAATTTGTACCTACTTTAGAATAGAAGGAAGGAATTAAAGGTTTAGAAAATACACAGGCCAGTCCCTGCTGTCCAGACCCTAATGTGAGATCTGATCATTTCACTTCTCAGTCCCTTTGTTACTTCATTGATAATGTGAACATTATAGTAACTACCAAACTGGAATTTTGTGAGCCTCAAATGAAGTAGTGGATAAGAAGCTCTATGAAATTTAAAACTCTATGTAAACATCACTTATTAGTATTATGATTAGCATGAGTGGCTGTTTGACAAATTCAGATCCTACCCTTTTCTCCCTTCCAGTTCTTATTAAATGGGTTGCCCATTGCACAGATTGTTATGTGTCCTCAAAATAACTCAATCACTTGATGGTCAACCTTCTTAAGTAAGGCTAGCCTCTGGATAACAGATGTCTAGTGCATCTTCATCTTTTACAGCCTTGTAAACCCTTCAGAGGTTGTGAATGGCCTTTGAAAACCCATGATTACCTTCCATGCCATCAAGAGTCACAGAAGGAACAATTTACTAAAGGATCTTGACTTAGAGGCACTAAAACAGGTGCATTTGTCTTCTCCAGTCACCATTATTACTGCTAACTAAAAACAGTCTGATGTGTATTCATCAGAAATTATCCTAAAATTGCAGTTTATTATGACTCTAAATGTATTTTTCTCCCTGTGTTAGATGATTTTGATTGACACAGAGCTCAATAAGACCTGCTGTTGTATTAAATATTAAAAAGGACATTATTTTGAAACATTTTGGTCGGTTGTGATGTTTCAAGCTGATCAAAAAGCTCACAGATCGTATTCAACTTGACAGATTTAATGCCTGTCAAGAGATTTTTGACGATTGTCCTACCTCAGAAGAAGCAAACAAGAAAATGCCAATCTTTGCCATGAGAAGAGTATGTTTCAAAAGCTTTTTAGATTTGATATTGTGTGAAAGTTTCCAACAACGAGCAGGTGCAGACTTAATGGCAGTAAATGACATTAAATTTGGGGAATAACAAAGCCAGCATTTGAAATGTAGGAGCATAGCTAGCAGTGATTTGAAACTTCAAGGATAACTAATTGGCTACCACATAAAAGGACAGAAAATCTGAGTGGTATTGACTTTGCTACAAAATATCCAAAGAAACAAGCTCCATGTAATTTGATCATTTTCTAGGTTGCTACTTGCACTTTGCAAACCTATTTCATGTGAGTGGACATCAAATTCCCTTTGGGATTCTTGGTTTCATTTATTTTATCAATAAAAACAAGAACTTCTCGTGGACAAAGGAATAAATCACGTATAAATGAAATACCAGAGATAATACCAGAAGCTGAGCTTTGCTTAGACTAATCCAATAGCTTTCGCCTCAATGTCAGAGGCTATATAAGTAGTCTGCAAGATCAGTCTGGCAAAGAGAAATCAATAACCAGGTAATGGATTTGATGAAAATGTTTACTTTTTTCCCTTCTTTTCCATATTCCACAGCCAAATGGTCCTTTCCAATACTAATCTGCTTTTTAAAAGAATTATTAGTTGGTCTGTGGCTTTTCCACAGTATATAGTTTTATTTATAAAACTTGCATGCACTTTTACCTCTCCATAAAGTTGTTGTTCGTGAAGGGAAGCCTTGTTATGTGAGATCCTTTCAGTACTTCTGACTAAGGAAACACCTGGAGAAGATTCTACATTACTAATATCTAAGGCAGCCCTGCACAACTTGTGGGGCCACTTGCATCACTCCAAAGGATTTTGAGCATCAAAAAATGTAGAGGAAATCCTTTGACTTGCCACAAGTTGTGCAGCCTGATCCAAGGCACAGTGATTGATCATATTATAGTGAGATACTAGATTATTAAGTGATCAATATTTTAATATATTATACAGGATCTAGTTAGACTCTTATCAATTCTGACCCAGTGTACTACAGTTGCCTCATAATAGGGGACCCCTATCTCCAGTCTCCTTCTCATCTCCAATTTACTCTGTATGTCTCTCAGATGAATCTTCTTAAAATACGGCTTTTCTCATGTCATTCTGGCAGTGAAAAAACTTAAGCGATTCTCTGTTGCCTACATGATAAATTCCAAGTTCTTTGTCCTTCATTCACGGCCTCAATTAATCTGACCCTACTAAATTTACTTCTCGTTGCTCTCAAACATAAATATTCAACTCTAGGCAGAATAATTTTCTTGCTATATTCTGAGTATACCATATGCTTTCCTGCCTCCACAACTTGGTTCACACCATTTACTCCACCAGGTCTTTCCTTCTCTGCCTAGATTCTGCTCATCTTCAAGATTCAACTTAAGTACCTTCTCTTCCCTAAATCTTCAGTCTTCTCCTTCTGATTGCTTTTACTGTCTAAACTCTTACATGATAATAATGTTTTTTTCTTGCTTAGTCTCACCCACTGATGGCTTCTGGATACCACAAATTCATGTTATCTAATGTGAAGTGGACTAGACAACAATGCTTTTATCCTTCCATGCTTGACTTTTTTATTTGACTACTCATCCTAGATGTTATAAACCTCTGTTTTCAAGCACCTTATTCCAACCTTTCCTTTTTTTTTCCTCCCTCAGGAGAAATCCTTGTTTACATAGCCACTGAGGTGCCACAGGTGATTTAGCACTGTACCTGGAGTCAGGAAGACCTGAGTTCAATATAACCTCAGATACTATGTGCCCTTGGGGAAGTCACTTAACTTTTCTGCCTCAGTTTCTTCAACTGTAAAATATCTAAAATAACACCTATCTCCCAGAGTTTATGTGAAAATAAAATGAATCAGTATTTGTAAAGCACTTTGTAAGCTTTAATGTGCTAGATATTTATCTTCATCATTATTATTATTCCTTCCCTGATGCTACTGTTTGCCATTGCCTTCTCTCCCAATTGTACTTACTCTGTGTTTATTCATGCACGTGAGTATTTTTCCCTCAGTAAAATATCAGCTCCATGTGGGGAGTGACTTTTTTGTTTTCGTTCACTTCTTTTTAGTCTTTGATACTGTCTCTATCACCCTCTCATCTTGTAGACCCTCTACTTTCTAGGTTTTCACAACAATGTTCTCTTGTGGTTCTTTTTGTATTTGTTTGACCACTCCTCAATCACCTTTGCTGAATCTTCATCAAATTCATGCCCACTAACTATAGATCTTCCCCAAGTCTGTTTCCTTGGCCCTCTTCTTCCCCTGTGTTCTCCTGCTTTGTGATTTCATCATCTCTTATGGGTTCAATTATTACCTTTGTGCAGATGATTCCTAGGTCAGTATATGTAGCCTCAACCTCTCTCATGAACTTCATTCTTGAATCATGAAGTGTCTTCTTGTCATCTCAAATTGGATGTTTCATAGACATCTCAAATGTACCATGTCCAATACAGAGCTCATAATTTGTCACAAAACATCTTTTCTTCCCAACTTTCCTATTACTATGAAGTTGACAATCCTTCCAGTCACCAAGTATTTTTAAAGCACTTTGTAAGTCTTAATGTGCTATCTTTTGGTTATGGGTTTCCCTGATTACAAGGAGGGACGTAGAGCATGCACAGAAAAATGCAAGCTGGTCTGAGGAAGAAGAGAACTGGCAATTTGCAGGGAGTAAGGAATGTTTCCTATGGAGGGTGACACTTGAGATGGGCTTTGAAGGAATGTATGTATTCTGAGAGAAAGGTGGGTTTTTTTTGTTTTGTTTTGTTTTAAGAATGAAGGAGATATACTCAGGTTTGTAGGCAGTAAAGAAGCCACTCATATGTAGTTGAGCTAAAGAGCAAGAGAGTGGTGATGTCAGAAGAAGGGTTTGGATGGAATCCCAGATGTGTGCAGTGGGGTTTACTGAGCCACCTCTTTAAGTGAGACAGTGATAAAACAGGAGAACTGATATAGAACAAAAAAAAAAGTGGAACCAGGAGAAAAATATACGTGGTGATAACTACAATAAATTAACATGTAAAGGTAGCTTATTTTACATTAAATGCAATGACCAGTGTTGTAGGGAAGCACATTTCTTCATTTTTACTAAAGAGGTTGAAAACTATGAGAAGATCATTTTGCATATGCTTTCAGATAAGGTCAGTGTTCAGTCAGTTTTATAAAATGATTTTGATTTAAAAGGACAAATACAGTTCATGTCATGAAATTATTATCATTTGAAAAATTCATCTAGAAACCAAAAATTTTAAAAATAAATGTAAAACGATTAATAGATTTGCAATGTGTGGGCCCATATCTGTTTTGACTTTTAGGATAGAATTAATTATTCTTGAAGAAAATCAAAAGAAAAATAATTTCTAGCTTGCAGAAGGTATGTTGCACATGTAGTCAATACACTTGGATTCTAATCCTACTTTTTTTTAACACTTTGCTACCTGTGTGACCATGCTTAGGTCATTTAACTTTTTCCATCTTCATTTCCTCTTCCCTAAGGGGATAATAATAGTATATCCATTTTATGGGGTTATTTGGGGAAATGTTTTATAGTCATCCAAGTACAAACTTTTATTATTTAGCAAATAATAAAAGAAATAAATATGCAAAATTTAAGGTATAAAAAGACCTCCATAAAAGCCTAGAATTATTGTCAATTATATAAATTATTGTTACGAATAGTTTTGAAATGATAATGCTGTTTCTAAGCACCATTGATGAATAGCTTCAGAATACAGTGGTTTATAATGTTTCAGTGATTTATATATTTATTTGAAAGTGAACATCAAAGAAATTTAACTGAGTAAATGCATATGTGTATATGCATGTCAAAACAGTATATATACATATCCACGTATGTGTGTATGTATATATGTATATATGTCTACATATGTGTACAGACACATATGTATTTGTCCAATGCTCTCAGTTTGGAAGGAAGACCAAGGGCAGTATCACCTCTTTTATGAAAACTTTGCTTACAAATTTGAACAAATGGGATTTGGGCAACCAATTGAATGGCTGACTTGATAAATCACAAAGATTATTTTTTTCCAATAGTTTCTATATACATGGAGTTACTGTTTGTTCAGTCTTGAGATATTAACAAGGATAACTTGGGCCTCCTGTTTGGGGGAATTATATTTAATAGTGTGTACTAAATTTGCCTCTCAATTGGAAATCAGCTTCTTCAACCTTATAGTTATTATTACCCTCATGCTGGTCACTGCTGAATGCTTTGGAGGGAGTCGGGGAACTGGCCTTCTCTATTTAAAAAATGTTCAGTTTAAATGAGATAACAAGGCTATCTGCACATCCCAGTCTATTAAAAATATTTTCTCGTGATTGACAAATAAGCATTTCCTTTTTACTCAGTTGGTGCTAATATATGAGGAAAACTATCATGAAAATATTTGTTATTACTTCTGCAGTACTTTTGCTAAAGTCAAGAAAGGAAGGAATTGCACTGTATTCTGTACCTGCAAAGTATTTTATTTTGGGCAGAAAGTCTATCTCCTATGCCAGTGATATACTACCCCTTCACCTTTGTCTCTTAAATTTCTTGGCTTCCTCCAAGACTTAGTTCACCTTGTACCTTCCATAGAAAGCCTTTCCTGGCCTCCAAAGCTGCTACTTTCTGAGATTACCTTCTATTTACTCCGTATATACCTGTGTATGTATCTAGTATTTAAATGTTATCTCACTCATTAGAATGTGAGTTTCTTCAGAGTAGTAACTATTTTTACTTTCCATTCTATCCCTAGTACTTAGCACTTAATGTCACAGTCTTCTTTGAGAATGAAGGACAAACTACCACAACAAAAATGCTCGATAAGTACTTATTAACTCATTGCTTTTGAATGTATAACGCATGAAATGTACACAGATTTGAGATTAAATTCTAGATTTAAATTTGAGCTTCATCATTTACATCTATGGTTTATGGGGTTACTCTTTATGACTCCCCAATCTATATAGCTGTCCTTAGTTTTGTTTTGTTTTTCCTGAGCTCCAGTTTCACATTCTTGATTGCTACTGTACTTTTCAAACTAATGCCCTATAGCAGTGGTTCTTTATCTTCCTAATGCTGTGACCCTTTAATACTTGTATGTGGGCATATCTGCATGTGGGCGGACCCACCTGGAGACAGATAGAGGAGCAGTGTCTTGGTTTCTAAGACCATCGGAAAAATGTGTTTTCTGATTGTCTTAAGCAACCCCTGTGAAAGGGTCGTTCCACCCCCAAAGGGGTCACGACCCACAGGTTGAGAACCATTGCTCTATAGGATTCTCAAATTAAACATGTTCAAAGCAGAACTAGTTGTCTTTCTCCCCAAACCCACGCCTCTTCTGAACTTCCCATTTGACCATCCCTCAGGTCATATTGGAACAATGAATTGTGAACACAGGTTCACAATCTCAGAGCCATGCTTAGAAGAACCCTCCCTCTCCCTCAGCTCACTTATACAATCATTTGCCAAGTCATGTTGGTTTTATCTCAGCATCTCTCACATGCATCCCCTTCTTTCCACTTATACAAGCAACACCCCTTGCCTAGACAATTTCAGTAGCTTTCTGCTTAGTCTATCTGCCTCAAGTCTCTGCCCTCTATAATTCATGTCATAAAAAGCATTCAAAAGGATGTCCCCAAAGCACAGGTCTACTGTGTCATTCCTCTACTCAACAAATGCTTTTCTTGTAGCTTCTTAGGTTAAATACAAACTCTTCTGACATTTAAGACAATGAAGCTTTTCAGTCTTATTATCATTGAGTCTCCTTCAGGGACTCTTAGGTCCAGCCAAACTGGTGCTCTTGCTGTTCCTCATCTCCCATAAGTGTCCTTTTCCACAAGTTATATATAGCCCATGCCTAGAACACATTCCCTTTATACCTATCTATATTAGAATTTCCCTCAAAACTCAGCTTTTCTATCTCCTCCTACACCAAGCCTTTTTTTGATCATCCTAGGGGTTAGTGCTTCCCTCATCAAATTATGTGGCACTTAGTTGATCTCCTCTGATAGAATATAAGCCCCTTAAGGGAAAGGACTGTTTTGTTTTGATCTTTGTGTCTTCATTGTCTAATACTCTGTTTGGCACATAAAATGGCTTAATAAATGCTAGTCGATGGACTGCTTAATGAATACTTACTTGGTTGATTGGCAGATATGACTTTGGCAAGCCACTTTGCTTCCACAATCCTCATTTTCTTAATCTGTAATATAATGGGATTGTAGTATATTGAAACTAATGTTCTTTCTTGATTTAAATTTTATGAATTTAAAAATAAAACCCATGAATTTGATAGATATTAACTGAAAAGCTAAATTTTCTATCTGAAGAATAGGAGTTTACAGAAACACATCATAGAAATCCCAGAGTGTGTTCATGTTGGGAGTTCAGTTGGGTTTAAGATGACTTTCTCATTTTACTCAGCCTATAAACTTCCTTTTTGAGCCTGCATAGCCCTACTTGTACAATCTGCAGTACAGACAAGGTAGTCAGGAGGATCTCTTGTGTAGTCATTCTTAAAGATGGACTTACCTTGTCCTCTCTGTTTGCCAGGGTATATAGTTTTGCCGTAAACATTGAAGGCGTTTCCAACCAGCTATTGTTTTAGCTTCCATGCCACAAGGTGTATTCAGTGTGTTTTTCAGCTGCTGGACAATTCATTTTCCAAGTTATTTCATAGGAAGTCAACTTGTAGGAGAGTAAAAAGAGAAAAGTGGGGAGAAAGTAACTTTTCTCTGCCCACCCCATATTTAGAGGAAATATTTGTAGTATTCTCTCAGCTGAAGCCATAGGAAAATTGAGCCTACTGTTTTAGCAATACGTTCTTGGAGATGGGTAATATATTTCGATATATTCCACTCTACTTTGTTATTAGTTTATTTTATTTCCAACTCATTTTGAAGCTTCGTTAGATATTTATGAAGACTGATTATATAATAGTAAAGAAAAAAAAACTTAAAATATTTTTACATTAGAGAATTCACATATTCATATTCTTTTGCAATCTGTGTCATTAAGCCAAATTGCAATGAGAATAAAGTAGAAAAGAAACCCTGATGATGAGACATCATATTTGTCCAAAAGTAGAACTGTAATTTCATTTATTAAATAACAACTAATAGAAAACTGGAAGGCAAAAGAAACATATTAAATTAAATTGCCTCCAAATTGTCTGCTTGTTAAAAAAAAAAAAAGAAAGTTGCCTAGAAAGGTTTATCAGATATTTTTCAGAAACAAAACCTCCATTACCTCCTTGCTGCCAAAAAGAAAAAAAATTAAGATGAAGTACACATTTTCAGCCTTCATAGACTGGTTATGCCCCAAATCCTTCTAGGTCTCTTTAAGCTTGTCTCTCTCCATCTTTACCACTTACTGGAAGACTTAGCTTTGTGATCATTATTCTTCCTTCAGGTATGGAATAGACCATTTCAGAACTAAAGATTATTTGTTACTTTGCCAGGGGGTGATTTTTGACTGAAGGCATCAATATGAATATTAAGACTTGCCCTTACTCTACTGCACTAATCAGGGACTGTAGTCTTCACACTTTATATCAATAGAAATACAAAATGAGTTCGCTATATTTCTGTCCAAAACTCATAGATCTGTGATCTCCTTGAGTGGAGAATCCCTTACAATGATGCAGCTCCTAGTACTTCCATCCCTGCCTCTCACATGTTATCCTAAAACATGTCATCTCAAAAGCTCACCACAGGAAGTCCATTCCATATGTTGGAGGCCATTCCGACTTTCTTCCAACCTTCTGGGTTTACCAGAAGACCATTTCTGTTTCTATCATTGGCCATTCTTGCCATGTGACCAGCCTGTCTTCCTGTCAGATAGTTCTTGGATGACATCATTTTTTCCTATTCCTCAGACTTCCTTTTTGGTTTTATTTTGCCGTCTGCCCACAGATGCCTTTCCATTACCTTCTGTGTGAAATTGATGTTTAGTTTTTTGATAGCAAGTAATCTTTCAAATTTCTTTGCCATACAGTAATATTAGCAAAATATATATATTGAAAAGGTGGAATTTTGGTTTTAAGAGAAACTTGAGGTGAAAGTGATTTGCAGTTTCCCAGAAGCAACTTATTCTGTTTTCCTCTTCCTTTTTAACTCTGGACCCAGCTTACTGTCCATCTGTATTGTTCATCCCCAGAATAAATTCTTTGGACAAGCTTTAGTCAGCATCCATTCAGATGTACAGTTATATCTAAGTAGATATTTTTTATGCATTTCATCTTTCCTGTATGGATAGACTAGCTAAATTTTTTTTTGATGATTGCAGAAATCTTCCAAAGTGCTTTGAGGTGGCATGATGTCATGTGCAAATAACAGAATCTGGAAAACTTTACTATCCAGAAAGAATCCTTTCTAGACTTGTAGTCTATGCTACATTTCCTCTGGCAAAATAGTGAATAATTTTGGTAATCATATAATTCTCAATCAGTCATCGCACATTTATTTGATATCTATGAGGTGCTAGAAATCCTATACGCAAAATGAAACAATTCCTACTCATGATTATCTTACATTCTAATGGAGTAAGCAACAAAATATGTTTGTTTATATGTGTATATTATACATATATAATATATGCATGCATATATGTGTGTGTGCATGTGTGTGCATGTGTGTGTGTGTGAGTGTGTAAAATGAACAAATATAAATATATGCAAAGTAGGTAGATGCAAAGTAGTTTAGAAGGAAGAGCATTAGCAATTGGGAGGGATCAGGAAAAGTTTCTTGAAGAAGATGATGCTTGAACTTCCTTTTGAAAGAAAAGAGGGCTTCCATGAGGCACAGGTGAGAAGGTAGTACATTCCAGGGATAGAGGTCATTCAGTGCAAGAGAATGGAGACAGAAAATGGAATATAGTATGAGCAAAGGGAGAAGGCCACTTTGACTGGATAGCTGAGTATAGGATGAGAAGTAATATCCAGTGAGACTGGAAAGATATGTTGGGACCAGGTTGTAAATAGCTTTAAAAGCTAATCAGAGGAGTTCATATTTGATCCTAGAGGCAAAAGGAAACCACTTGCATTTATTAAATAATGTAGTCATTATGGTAAGATCTGCCCTTAAGGAAAAGTGCTTTGGCAGCAGTATATAGGATGGATTGGAGTCTCTAAGAAACTGTAGCATGAGCAGTGGCCACACTACAGTCAAACCCTCTTGGCAAATGGGCTAAACCCATAAACATAAGGGTGACTGATGGGCTTCAAATCCATTGGTGAGTTAGGGGGATGTTTATTCCAAGAATATAAAGAATTGCCCAGGTGGAATTAGTGGATGAGAACAATTTATTTCAATATCCATGAAGGTGACTGGAACAGATGCAATGGAATGCTTAGAGCTTGGTCAGACATTGAAGATACCAATGTTATTCATTGCATCCTGGGCTATCACCTGTTGTCTTGACTTTTGTCTTGCCACTGGAAGAAAGAGTGAGGCTGATGACTTTGGGCAACTCTGCTTCACTTAAATCCAATTCATGCTCAAGTCAAGACATCACCTGTGATGTCACTAGTCCTCTTTGAAAATAAAGGATGAAGAACAATAACATCTGTCCATCTATCTATCTATCTGTCTATCTATCTATGTGTATATATCTAGATAGATGCACATATGAATCTAGACATATGTATATAGACATATAATTCTATCAACATAAAGATGTTAGAACTTTAAGAAAGATAGGTTTATTATGAATGAGTCATTTAACTGGAATTTGCTTTTGTTAAATATTTCAAGAAACCTTCAATGCTCTTGATATATTGATAGAAGTCAACTTGTAAATGAATCTGTAAAATTTTTATCTATCAAATCAAATGATGGATGGATTGATTCATTTTGTGATCAACAAACAAATAATGAAGCAGGATCTTGTGTTCTGAAAATTTTTCAATCAATTGTGAGATGGTTAAGATCTATTCAACAATGGTGAATAGCATTTGTGAAAACCTGCCTGTTGTTGTTCAGTCATTTTTCAGCTATATCCAGCTCTTTGTGACCCCATTTGGTGTGTTCTTGGCAAAGATACTGGAGTGACTTGCCATTTTCTTCTCCAGCTCATTATATGGATGAGGCAACCAAGGCAAACAGGGTTAAGTGACATGCCTGGGTCACACAGTTATGTTTCTGAGACTGGATTTAATCTCAAGAGGTTGAATCTTCCTAATTGTATGCTTAGTATTCTATTTACTGTGCCATCTAATTGCCCTATGCAATTTATGTATAGATGACCCTAATAAAAATTTTGTAAAGTAGGAATATAGATTGGTAGCTGTTGATGCTTTCTTGTTGGCACTCTCTTTGGAAAATAAATGGTCAGGAGGTGGAGCCAAGATGGCAGCATAGAAACAGGAAATTCCATGAGCTCCTCCAACAACCACCTCAAATACTTATAAAATATGACTCTAAACAAATTTTAGAGCTACAGAACTCACAAAGTGACAGAGAGAAACAAATCTCCTGCTGAAAGCAGCCCAGCAAGGCTACAGGGAAGGTCCATCCCAGCACACTGAAAGCAGAGCACAGCCTGGTTTTGGCCTGAGGGCAGCCCCAACCAGCAGCTGCCAGAACAAACTTCAGGAGAGTGAATCACCAGCAGTTGTGGTGATTTCCAGACTCCTCAACCCATAAACGCCAAAGAGCAAGGAAAATATCAATCAGGAACTCTTTTGGAAAGGAAGGGTGCAGTCCAGTCCCTGCCCCCAGAGAGAGAGGTGAAGGAGTTGTGGCAGCTGCAGCTGCTGCCCTGAAAGACTACCTCCAAAGCTCCTGACCTGCAGATCATAGGGGGAACAAGTAACCATTCAGAGGGTAATTGCTCTCACTTTAACCTGCCTGGATCTGGATCGCAGCCTTGGGTGGTGGTCTTGGGGTGTGAGGACACTGAGATAGAGCTTGTGGGGGCTGTAGAGAAGGAACCCTCCTAATATCTCTGGCAGCTGCAAAAACCTCGGTGATTTGGGACAAAACTTTCCTCTCTGGAAGCAGAGTTCTACCATGGCAAAGAGCTCAAAAGTCAAGTAATTGACTGGCAACATGAGAAGGCAGAGGAAGCAAAGCAAACAGAGTAATCAAACCTTAGATTTCTTTTTTGGGGGCAAAAAGGATCAAAGCATGAAATGGGAGGAAGAAAATGAGGACAGAACTCCTGCATCAAAAGCTTCCAAGAAAAACATGAATTGATTACAGGCCATAGAGGAGCTCAAGAAGGATTTTGAAAATCAAGAGAAGTGGAGGAAAAATTGGGAAGAGAAATGAAAATGATGCAAGAAAATCATGAAAAGTGAGTCAACAACCTGACTGAAGAAAATAGCACCTTAAAAAATAGACTAACTCAAATAGCAGAAGAGGCCCAAAAAGCCAATGAGGAGAAGAATGCCCTAAAAAGTTGAATTTGCCAGATAGAAAAGGAATTTCAAAAGCTCACTGAAGAGAATAATTCCTTCACAATTAAATTGGAGCAAATGGAAGCTAATGACTTTATGAGAAATCAAGGTACTATTAAACAGATCCAAACAAATGAAAAAAAATAGAAGATAATGTGACATATCTCTTTGGAAAAACTACAGACCTGGAAAATAGATCCAGGAGAGATAATTTAAAAATTATTGGACTACTTGGAAGCCATGATCAAAAAAAGAACCTAGAAATCATCCTTCAAGAAATTCTCAAGGAAAATTGCCCTGATGTTTTAGAACCAGAGGGCAAAATAGAAATTGAAAGAATTCACTGATCACCTCTTGAAAAAGATCCCAAAAAGAAAACTCCTGGGGATATTATAGCCACTTTCCAGAGTTCCTGGATAAAGGAGAAAATATTACAAGCAGCCAAGAAGAAACAATTTGAATATTTGGAAACACAATCAGGATAATATAGAATCTAGCAGCTTCTACGTTAAGGGATCAAAGGGCTTAGAATATGATATTCTGGAGGTCAAAGGAGCTAGGATTAAAACCAAGAATCACCTACGTAGCAAAACTGAGTATAATGTTTCAGGGGAAAATATGGTCATTCAATGAAATAGAGGACTTTCAAACATTCTTGATAAGAAAACCAGAGCTGAACAGAAAATTTGACTTTCAAATACAAGAAGCAAAAGAAGCATGACGGTAAACAGGGAAAAGAAATCATAAGGAATGTTAATTAGAGTTGAATTATTTACATTCCTATATGGAAAAATGATAATTGTAACTCATGAGACTTTTCTCAGTATGAGGATAGTTCAAGGAAAATACACACACACACACACACACATACACACACACATATATACATACTTATATACACATATATATGTATGTATGTATACATATATGTGTTTATATAGGAGGGTATATGTTCATATAAATACTTATGTGAGTACGTATATATAAGTGTACATGTATACATAGATAGAGGGTACAAGATTAGTTGAATAAGACGGGATGATATCTAAAGAATAAAATTGAGAGGTGAGAGAGGAATATAATGAGAGGAGATAGGGAGAGACAGAATAGGGTAAATTGTTTCCTATATAAGAGGCAAGATAAAACTGTTACAGTGGAGGGGAAGAACAGAAAGGTGAAAGGGAATGGGTCAATCTTATTCTCATTGAATTTGGCTTAAAGAGGGAATAACATACACACTAAACTGGGTATCTTACCCTACAGGTATGTAGGAGGGAAGGGGATGAGAGGGGTGATGATACAAGGGAGGGCAGATTTGGGGGGAGGATACTTAGAAGCGCACACTTCTGAAAAGATCCAAGTAGAAAATGTAATAAGTGGGGGAGCAGGATAGGATAGAGGGAAATATAGTCAATCTTTCACAATATATCTAGGATGGAAATGTTTTGTGTAATTACACATATATAATCTATATTGAATTGTGTATCTTCCCAGTAGGGGTGGGTGAGGAGGCAAGAAGGGAAAGTGTAAGGGTCACAAAATAGTGCCAGATTGCAAATGGTAATGTTGAGACACAGGGATGTGTTTGAGGCCGGGAATGAGTTGGGTCACGGGAGGTTAGAGCATATTGCCCCATCCCTGGCCAGGGGATGTTGCATTGCTCAGAACTTTCTTGCGTGGGATGCCTGAGGTTCCCGATGGATGTCTCCACACCTTGGGGTCTTCATGCCATTGTAATTACAATTTACCTCCCCTCTTAATCCCGCTCTGCTGGGCTGTGTCACGTGTGGGGTGTGGATCTGGGGCAGATAAAAGTATCCAAGCCTTGGAGGGGCAGGCGGCTGAGAGTCCTGCGGTAAGGCTTCCTGGGTGTAACTTTAATAAACCCTCTGAAAAACATCTATCCTCCAGCATTACTTTCATTAAGGAGGAAACACCAGTGTCTTCTCCATTGAAAAGGTAAGTACGTTCTGCCCCTTAGGGCAGGGCTGCTGAACCCTGACAGGAAGGAATCTGGAAATTGAAGTTTTAAAATCAAATTTTTAAAAATTATTATTATTATTATTATTATTATTATTATTACTATTTTTACATGCGACTGGGAAATAAGATATACAGGCATTGTATATGAAGAAATCCATCTTGCCCTGCTGGAAAGTTGGAGGGGTTATGGGAGAGGATATAGGAGAGAGCAGATTGGTGAAGGGAGTATTCTGTGGGATTGCTGTTTTGGGGTGGTGGGTAGGGGAAAGAAGGGGAGAATTTATAACTCAAAACCTTGTGGAAATGAATGTTGAAAAGTAAAGATAAACAAAAAATAAAAATAAATTTTTAAAAATGAAAATATAAGGTCAGAGTTTTTTTTCATGTCTTTATTATCTTTTCTTTTAGCTACCTTGTCCCTCAATTGGTCCCTCAATGCCCCTGCAATCATATCATCTTCATTATGTATCATATATATCTATATCTAAAAATATATGTATATTTATTCCAATCTGGTTTTCTAGTCTTAATTCTCTTTATTACCATTTCACATTACCTCTGAGCACCTCAGAAAACTATGATATTAGGGTCCAAGTATGGTGGTTCTACTTTATGGAGAAAAGTTTCTCATAATAATTTTTTCAAATATTTGAATTTTCTTTAGTTTGTGATCTTCTTTTAGGTTTCATCCTTGGATGCCCTTGGGATGATGCATTTAGTTGGATATCTTTCCAGGAATTCTTTAGACTGGTTTTACCCTCTATTGCATCTTGAGATGATGTTATACATAATCATCTATCATCCTTCTTTGTGAGATTTTCTAGAGGAGTTTATAGTCTGAGTCATCTGTCTCTGTTCAGTAAGTAAGACAAATGTTTCCTAACTAAGGTACTTTCTAGGCCCTTTTGGTCTCCTTGTTATAGCAAGTCATGAAATATAGTCATTGTGAATGTCATTTCTGTTGTCTGCTTTCTATTTTTGATTTTCGATAGCTTCATTAAATAATTTAGCATTGAAAATTTAAACTGCATGCTACATCTTTTTTGTTTCTATTTTTTTTCTTCTTGTTTACTATAAATTCTCATCTTAGGTCCAGTGAATTGATGGTCTGAATGGATTGATTCAGGAATAACTCTCATATCCGAAATGAGTCTTTTCCTTTCCATAACATTATAATCAATTTTATTATTTATAATGCTCCTTGGTACTCACCATGTCTAATGAATTCCAAATTTTTTAAAGGCATTCATGATATTAAAGTGTGAGGCTTCTTTATAATCTCTGACCTCTTTCATTTTTGTTTCCTGAACCATGCTTTCCCCATGTTTCTCCAAATCTTCATTTTTTCCTACCTTCACATTGACACCAAATGTCTAACTGCATGTTGATTTGATTTTATTCAGTCCTTCATAAAATTTTTTAAAATCTTGAAGAACTGATATTGGTAAACTAGAATTATTTTTATTTTGGTCTTTTTGCAGATATGTCATTTGTCCTCTAATAAGTGATCACCATGTACAATGGAATATTTCTTGTAGTTGCTGAAAATAGAAAACTCATTCCATCAATTACTTTCATTTCTTTTTCCACGTAGGATCTATGAGACATTCACTTAACTGTGACTTCCATCTTTTCCAAGTTTTGTATATAGCAAGAATGCCTAGACTGATGCGACTAAGCTCCTTAAGCAATATATGTACTTGGTCGTTGGACAAGGGCTCTTAGATTTAGAGAACCATTTGTGAATTTCAGGTTTATTGATGGTCTAAAAAATATGGGAATCTAAACATCCTCTGCCCTCTTCACCATTATAGTGCTGTCACTACAAAAACAGAGAGTATTGTATGATGGAGAGAGGAATGTGTGTTAGGGCTATTTTGTCCCTGTTTCATGTGTCTCCATGGCCAAAAATATTTTACTACTGGTGACCAGCTTTCTGGTAATGTGCCTCTCTATGATTAGTGTGGCTAGTCCTAGGCTCAGTCTGTTCCCTGGGCCATATTTAAAGCCTTTATAATTGATATGTCATACCAGGCCTCACACTGCACCTGCATGACCTTTCAGAACCCAGGGCCACCTCAACATCCATAAGGAAGTACCAGTTTAGTTTTTTTTGTGGAGGGCTGTATTTCTGTTCCTTGCATATTATTCCCAATCACCAATTCTATAATGGAACCAGGTCATAAATGTCAAAGAAATAATCTGTATATTTGAAAAAATGAGAAGTTATTATTATGTAATTTGCTGTACAATTATTTTCATGAAAGTTGAACAACACGAATTACATTCCAGCTGAACAATATCAACTGTAAATTGTCATTCTTTAAGCCAATTAAGCAATTTCAAGCCTGTTAAACATTGCCAAGTTCAGTGGAATGGACAATTTTTACAAAGATTACATTTAATAATACTAGTGCCATTACTAAATACCTTTAGGTGGGTGAGGGGAAACTTCAGTAACAGAAAAATGTCATTTAAATGGAAAAATCACTGAATTGTATCCACAAGGTCATATTAGGAAGTGACATTTCCCCTTCGGTAATGTGCTGATCTTATTGTGTTTGTCAGTGACTTTCAATTATTTAGTTACACTCTAGAAACCTTTTCCCATTTACTCTGAAGGGGAGGGTGGATGAATATAAGGCACACAGAATAACATTCACCAGAAATGAAGTTGATTATACGGGAGTCTAAGGGGAGCACCACAGGGACACACCTGGACTACACATTTAATAAAGGAGCTGAAACTGTGGCATTATTATTTATTTAATATTGCTTTTAATTCATTGTCTAGCTGAGGATTTTGATTTTTTTTTAATTATTTAAGTGAATTTGGTGATCTTATTGATGGAAAAACACCTAGATTAGAACTACTGACAGTACTTGCTCTACATAAATTCACATTACATAAACTTGACTTTAATAAAGAATTCTGAAAGAAATCTACCCTTAAAAACATTATTTCGGGGGGCGGAGCCAAGATGGCAGCGTAGCAGCAGCAACATATCGCAGCTCTCACATAGCCACCCCAAAATACCCATAAAACAGGACTCTAAACCAATCCTAGAACTCCAAAACACAAACAAAGATACTTGCCACTAAAGTCAGCTCGGCTACGAGGAACCATATCGGCACTGCGAACCGAAACCAGCATGGCCTGAAGCCACAGCTGTGCCCCGGGGGTGGCTGGACGGGAGGAATGGAGGAGCCTCTCAGGTGAGCGGGTTAGCAGCAGCTGCAAGTGGGTATTGCAAAAGGGGGAGATAAGCAGTCTGGCGAAAGGCCTCCAGAGTGGAAAAGCGAAAGGCAGAGGTTTTGCACCCACCTCCCTGTTGTAGCTTCCTGCCCGCGGCCTGCAGACAGCAGGGGGACTTAGCGATTGTGCTCAGGCCAGTGCTCTCACATTGAACGGCCTGGATCCAGATCGCCGTCTTGGGCCTCTGTCTTGGAGTCTTCATTATCCAGTCAGCCGGAAGTAATTAGGAAGAGTCCCAGCATCTTCCTGAGAGCTACGGCAGCCGGGAGGACCCCAGTGATTTGGGACAGAGCTTTCCCTTCTGCAAGCAGAGCCCCACAGAGATTTAAAAAAAAAAATCACGGTCTGAAGAACCATGAGTAAGAATAAGCATAAGAAGCAAAGTAAGAACAGCTCCCAAACCCTTGCTTCCTTATTTGGGGAAAAGAAAGATCATG
>CM053580.1:61109250-61124858 GCA_028627135.1 Pseudochirops cupreus | reverse complement strand
ATTAACATTCAATAAAAGAAAGGGATATTTAAGGCATTCTTACAAAGAAAACCAGATCAGAGGACATGTTTCTTTTTCCACAGAAATACAAAAACAGCACATAAATATAGCAACTAAAGAAGACACATATAACAAAATAAATTACTGAGAAATAAAAGAAAAAATAGAGATATTTATTATATTAGTAACACTAAGCAAGCATTGTCAGTAAAAACAAAATAACAACAAAGGAACCATCAAGAAATTTTTTTCTAAAGGTCTATGAGGAGGCAAAGGTGAAAGTAGAAATCAAATAGGAGGGATGGTGGAGGAACAGGTTTTCTTTTTGGGACTAAGTTTTAGAATGGGAAGGCACATAAAAGGGGATGGGACAGGAAGAAGATGGAATGAAATGTGTGCTACATCCTGATTAAGGTGTGTGCACACCAAAACTGTGTGCAGCAGAGATCCTTACCCAAATAATATGCAGAGGCTTCTCAAGGTAGAAAGCAGAAAAGAAGGCTTTATTACAATCTCTAGAAAGGGCGACACCCTCCCCCCCAACAGTCAGGGATGAGAAGCAATTTACAAAAGGAAATGGCAAAGTTATAAAGCCCTAATGTGGGAATTCTCCTCCACGCCCCTTCTGACTCTTTTCTTCCATTGGCTGGAAGTCAGGCATACAATCTAAGCACAGCAATCTACCTCGAGTACCAGAATAAGGAAACAGTAGACCACACAATGTACATTTGGGAAAGCACCTCTGTCCTTGTTTGGCATATCTTATGCCGAGATGTCACTGAGGAGAAGGGTGACTCCCTACCGCTCTGAGTTTTGAGTCCTTGTAAATCATGTGACTTCTGGTGAAGAGGAATTTGGGCTTGTTTCCCAGGAAAAGCCTTTCTAGATTTTAGAGTACAGTGTAAGAAGTTGTCACCTCTCTCCCTCAAAGGCAATGGTTAATAATCAAAGGAAAATAGTTCCTGTAGCCTCTCAGGAACAAGTCGTATAGGAGAATGGGGGAAGTAGCAAAGCAGGGTTGAAGCAGAGGAAAATCTCGTGTGTGTGTGTGTGTGTGTGTGTGTGTGTGTGTGTGTGTGTGTGTGTGTGTGTGTGTGTGTGTAGATTGTGTAATGGAATATAAGGGCTGTGAAATGGGGATCATCTTCAGGGATCTAGTGCTTAGAGAGACCACTGCCTCACAGTGAGTGGTATGCTGGTATGCTTCCATTGAGAGCTTCCTGCTGATTTGGATTCAATGGAATTGAATTGAATTCATATTCTACCAGGAAAAGAATGATAGAAATGGTCATTGTGAAAAGGTCAATCCCAGAGAAAAGAAAAAATATCCTTTGGGCTCTTGGGAAATAGAAAAAGCCCTTCTGGTCAATGCATCATCTGGAAACCTAAAAGCAGCTGTTGAATAAGGAATATCTCTGATGTTGTCAATATACTCAGCAAGCAGGTGCTTTCAACCAAGGAGGACTGAATTGCCCTGCATAGGCACTTAAATATTCCCCTCTTCCTAAAAGTAACACTTCCATCTTAATTTAGTTTGTCACTATGTAATCATATTTCCTGAAATGAGTGAAGAGAAAGTAGCAGGAAGGTATAAGAAAAAGGTCATATTAAAAGTGTATGCAAAGAAAAAGTAAAATGTTGGGGGGTTAATAGTTGTGAGCAAGGATTCATTTAAAGACATGCATTATTTCATGTGGGTAAATTATACATCAAGGGTGACCTCTAAAATGGAAAAGACTTATTACTTTCTTATAGAATAAGCAATAATAGAATGGGGCTTATTAAATTGTAAATGCAAAGCCTAGTATTTATAATAGAAACTCCTTAATTCATTCTATATTTCATGTTCTTCTTCATGATTCATTTTGCCTGGTAAAAGGAAAGAGAAAAATATTTTGAATTAATGATTTAATGATTTAAAAACATAATAATATTGTAATAGCATTACAATATTTTGGGGCACATATTGGTTCATTAATAACTGTCTAATACAGCTAATTGGCTATATAAGATTCTCAGTACACTTTCTTATGATTCAAACAGCACCCAAGGTATATATGAATAAACCAGTAAAATAGCTTGAAATATGGTCTTGGTACAGTGTAAGATATAGCAAGATATTTTACTTGGCTTTATTTGTTGTTCCGTCATTTCAGTCATATCTGACTCTCTGTGAACCTCATTTAGCTTTTTCTTGGTAAAAGATACTACAGTGATTTGCCATTTTCTTTTCCAGCTCATTTTACAGATGGAGGGCTTAAGTGACTTGCCAAGGTCACACAGCAAGTGTCTGAGGTCAGATTTGAACTCAGGAAGATGAGTTTTCCTGACTGCAGGCGCAGTATTCTATCCTCTGTGACACCTAGCAGCCCATTGTATTTATTGCAATTTATCAAAAATGTTCCGTTGATCAGTTATTACTTTGCATTTGATTTCAGTGAAAAGTAGAACCAATAGTTTATGCCTCAATTCCTAAACTGATCTAAATATATACCTTAGGCTCATTGGAAATAAAAACCTAGGAAAGCATAAACACTACGGGAAAAAGTAGCAAGTAGCATATCAAGACTAGTGACTGTCATCTCCACAACAGTGCACAGTAAATAAGCAATATGCAATATATATTTCTTTTATGAAGAACAATATTTTAGCACTAGAAAATAAATCAAATTTCATAAAGGAGTTCTTTTTATGATATAAAAACAAAGAACTTCATGATAACACGTATGCCATTGGTGAAAAATGCTTAGAACAAATTTCTCATTGCAGTAAACTTGATGTTGAAGGTCCCTTCAAAATACTTTGATAATATTAGGCTTATAAATATTAACTCTATAAATGCAAAAATCACATTTGACATTTGTTATTCATTAGAAGAGATTTGAAATGTGAATTAGATGAATTTGAAATACAAAATGGTATTTAAGATACATATAATATGTATAATCTAGCCTTTGACCTTACCACACTACTGAAAATAATAATTCAAAGTTTACTAGAAGTATCTTAATTGCCATATCTAATTGCTTTTTCTCTATCCTCATAGTCCTTGAACTTTCTGAATTTTTTGACACTGTCTACACCCTCCTTTTCCCTTAGTTTCAATGACACTATTTTCTTCTGGCTCTTATTCTCTTTGTCTGACCACTTTTTACTACTAGCTCATCATCTAACTCTTGTTTCCTATTCATGAGTATCACAAAAAGTCTTCCCTAAAACCTCATTTCCTTGGTATCTCATTCATCTCCATGGATTCAGTTTAATTAGAATCACAGTCTAAGAGTTCATCCATTCCAAACCATACCTAATCAGGAATTGTTTTTTTCCAACCATCTCAAATAAACACTTATTCAGTCTCTGCTAGAAGAGTTATGCTAGTGGAGAAAAGAAGGGAAGCAGAGGACTAACTCCTGAGGCAGTACATTCCATGTTTGGATAATTGTACGGTAATTCTCACCAAAAGCTCCAAGAACCCGTAACATGCACAGTAAAACTGTCTCAGCAGGCAAGCTAAACCAGCTCTAGGGTAACAACAGACCTCAAACCTGTCCTTAAGTTAGGAGGATGTCTACCCCAAGCATGTGAACACTTTCCCAGTGGAATAGTTGGATGAGAATGGCCAAGAAGGCAGCAGAAGCAGGTTCTCAGACATCAAAGATGCCAAGGTCATTGCCATTCATCTTGACTTTTGTCCCATTCCTGGACTTCATTGATTCTGAAAGAGAAAGTGAGATTGATGACTTTCTATAACCCTGCCTCACTTAAATCCAATTCATGTTCAAGTCAAGATATCACTCATCATCCAGTATTTTACCCAAATAGCATGATATTATTGGTGATCTTCAAAAATGGATGATAAACAAAAGTAATTTTTCAAAATCTTTTCCTTAGAAGCCTAAATCTGAATTAAAATCCTACCTTGTGATGGGACCAGCATTTCCCTGGCACAGCTTCTTTCTTCCTCACAACATGGGGAAGCTTTATCTAAAAGATTCTAAAACTATTCAGATTTCCCTGATACAGCTTCATGGTTATCTAGGCACATAAAATGTCTCAGGCACATGGAATCTAGGCCACTTGGACTTGTTAGATTTCTAGAGATAACACAAGATGTCTTTTATCATTTCCTGCCCTGCTGACCAGGTGTGTTTCCTTATGGACACAAGAATAGCTGTGTACCACTGTACCCTTACTGCATTAGAACAAATCAGATTTCTTTTTGTTTACAGTCAGTGATTAATGAGTGCTTCCTTTCATCCCAACATTGAACCTTAAATAAGAGAGTACTGGCATTATAGCTGCCTCCAACATACCTATTGCCTTTATTTCTGTTCCTGTTGGCCAATCAGAACAGATTGAAATGTTCTCTTCTAATGACAAATGGCCTTTCAGATACTCCTCTCTTGTCCCCTCTAAGTATTGTCTTCTCTGTTCTAAAATGCCCAAGTTCCTTTAATTCTTCCTCATATTTATGGCATGTTCTGAAGGCTCACGTTCTTGGTCACCCTCTTATGAAAATGGTCCATTTGGTCTATTTTTTCCTAGAATGTGATACCCAGCATTCAGCACAGTGCTCCAGATTTAGTCTGCTTAGGTTGCTTTCTTCTGGATACTGTACCTTTCTTAGAATAGAAGTAGCTTTTTTGGTGAGCAAGTGACACCATTGAATCATAGCCATTTAGTCAGTCAGTTATTTAAAAACTATTTATCAAACATCTTAAGTTCCAGGCATGATGTATTCATTAAGTTGTATGTTTCACTTCACAAGTATTCTTATCTAGTTGTCCTTCTTCATCTGTATTTGTGTAGCTGATTTCTGGAAGCAAATTCTAGAACTTCATATTTAGCACTATTATATTTCATCTTATTCTATCCCAGTCTGTCATTTCATCCAGTCAAAATCTTTATGAATCTAGACTTGGGCATCCAAAACTTTACCTATACCTTTGGGTTTTTACAAATTCTGTAGACTTTACAATATCCATCTATGACTTCATCCAAGATGATTTTTTTTTTGTAAATTTGAGAAGTCCAGTGCCAATGTCTGATCATTATGGTATTGTACTAGAGATCTCTCCACCATTGATATCTAGGAATGAGTGAATGAATGAACAATAAAAAAAAATTATAAACATTCTTTTCCAGGAACTGGAGTACAGATTCTGGAATGACTCTCCCCATCCTCACCCTGACATTCTGGGTCCCATATTTTCTGGTCATATTATGTATCTCCATCAAGTGTGTCACAGTGTTGGTCATCCAGTTGGTATCACCCTGATATGAATAGAAAAGGACTGAAGTACAATACCTTCTCTCAAGTCTCTCAGGCTAACACATTGTCATAACTTAAGTACATAAAATCCAGGGGGAAATAGACTCAAAGTTAGCATATTTGGCAAAGGGGATCTTGTAGCTTCTAGTTGGATATAAATCCTTTTCACCCTTCATAGAGTCCTCATAAAATTCCCCTGAGGTTGGTTGGCTCTTGACTGGGCCCTCAAAATTAAGATTGTTTTAGAGTATTGAAGTTGCCTTTCCTTGGCATTTCTGATTTATTATTGTTCAATACCTGTTCCTGAGACACTGTACCATCTCTGATGAGAAATTCAAATTGGCCAGCCATTTCTAGATGACAGGATTTTCCTCTGGATAAGGAAAAGAAAGGAAAGAAACAGATGTTCTCTCCTTTCCCTTTCCTGATGCCACCAAACACCTTCCCCCACACCCAAAGTGATTCCTTCTCAAAAACTTGACTGGAATAGCTCCACCAATAGACTGGACTGCTCTTATAACCCCTGTTTCTGAACTGGTCTGATATTTTTTTTTCTTCTCCTTCCAATCACAGCATACTTCCCACCTAATTTCATATAATTGCCTGAAACATTTCACTCTTTCAGAATGATTGAGAACTTCCTTTATACCTAGTTTACTCCTTTGAGTTATTGGTACAATGGAGATGTGTAGGAATTGTTCTCATCTATTCTGTAACTTTAATTGATTGATTCTGTTACTCAATCAAAGAAAAGTCTAAGTATTAGATTTAGTATTAGGACTTACAGTGAATTATTAGATATATGAATTGGGATGAGGTTAGTTACTAATTCATTTTAGAAACACAGCCTTCTATGTTCCATTGGAATGATGATGAATCCTGACCTTTATACTCAAAATAAGAATTTAAGAAATATTTGTTATGTGCATTCAGTGAATAGTCCAAGAAAATGTCATTAAGGCCTTGGACTAGGACTGTGACAGTAGAAATTATGAGGAGATGGGTAAATATATGAAGGAAGTAACTTAAATTTACATTAGACTCCATCACAATGATTTTGTAACTGTTCAGCAAATTCAGTAACATGGGATTTAGAATATAGCAATTGGATCATGGTTATTACCCAGGTGTGGGTAGCACAAATTTAAAGGGATTGGGAATTCTAGAGTCCTAATGGGCTCACTTTTTACATGCCATTCCAACAGGGAGAAAAGGGAACACAATCTAGAAATAAGACAAAGAAAATATGGAGGGGATATTGATGGTTACGGTGAGAAGATAGGGGAAGTCCAGTTATTAGTGAAAAATTAGGAGTGGTAGAAAGTGAGGAAGTTGTTGCTGAAGAAAGGTTTCGCTGATACAGTTCTAATTGCTGAGGTACAGCTATATTTGTAAATAGCTACATTGTAGTATACAGAATTGAAATGTCAAGAGTTAGATTGGGTGTTCTTTTGTTTCAATTAGAAATATTCAGAATGTACAAGACAATTTTAACATGTACACAAACATGTTTGTGCATATGTGTACATTTGTTTGCATACATATACATATATGCTTATAATTATATAAATATAAACATATATGTATGTATTTTAATGAAGACAGAGACTAGGTTCTTGGTGCTCAGACTTCTGATCTTTGCTACTGAAATTATGCATGGACATTTTCCTTGTCTGTAACCTCTGTTATGCATCAGCCACAATGAGAACTTCAGAATCTGGATAATGGAAAGCAATTTTAGTCATGCTTTTGAACAGCTGTTTGCCCTTGATTTAAAGTCTTGGGTTTGGGTCACTTTTTGATGCTAAATGTTTATTTTTATTTTTTTAATTTGGAAGAAAGCGACTGAAAGAAAGCAACATTTTGGAATATACTCTTCTCTGCCCAGAGAAGCTCTTATTTGTTGCTCAAAAGGGTTCTTCAGCTAGAAGAGCTAGAAATTAGACTATTTAGAAATGGGGCACCCTGAACTACTGCTTATAGAAGATAAAGAGAATAATGCTATAACCACAAATAAATAAAATAGAATCCCACTTCTTGCTTGAAAGTGTTTAGACTTACAGATAGATCAAGAATTCATTTCTCTTCTAAATGACTATGGAAATCAAAGTAATTTTTAAAAGGATTAGAATGAGTTGTTTTTCGTCATTTATGTGTTGTTTGTCATATGCATAAATGTCATAAATATTGAAAATCTATACTTATTCATGTTGATAGCTCAGCAAACAATTTGAGCATTGTTTTTCTTAGCTATAAATCTCTGACTGTCAAAGTCATTTTGGAAAGATTAATTGCTATTATCTAGGTACAAATCTTTAAAGAAGCAGTATTTTAGCTTAGAAATATAAATCATATTTACTTTGATTCCAAAGCTTATAACTAGTATAAAAGGCAGAAGACATTTGGGGCATCCTTATTTCCTTCAATTGTTGGACTCTAACCTATTTTCAATGATGCACAATGTTAAAGCTCTGGATGGACAGTTGGTTGAAGTGGAAATACTATATTATAAGTTATTTACTGGAAATTTCTTTGGATACTAATCATAAAACATTTTGGGACTTAGAGTCATTATTTTCATAACCAACTTCATTTGAATATTATATGTATAATTATGATACTGGTATGGAACAAACCCCTACATAAAAGACAGTAATCAAAATTTCATCCTAAATATTCATCTTGAATTGTCAGCCTCTTTTGTATATACAATTGGTAATTAATATAGAACAAATTCTTAATAATGTTGGTATAAAATACTTAATAAATTATTCATAAAAGTTGGTACCATTCTTAATAATAATTCTCTTTCACCCACTAAATACAACCAGTCATGTCTATCTCACACATAAATAATGATAGCTCATAACCAACATTTATATAGCACTTACTCTGTGCCAGATATTATGACAAACACATTCCAATTACTATCTCACTTAATCTTCGCAATAACTCTGGGAGGTAGGTTCTGTAATCATCCCCATTTTACAGATGATAAAATTGAAGCAAATATAGGTTATGTGACTTGCCAAGGTCATAATTTAATAAGCACCTGAGGCTAGATTTCTCCAGTGGTCTATCCACTGCACCGCTCAGCTTCCCTGAACACTGTAATATCATGTTATAGAGGGAAAGTGCTGTTCTTGGAGTTGAACAAAGCAAGTTGGTGATCAGAATCTTGTCCACCTGTCAGTCTGTCCATAGGGGAGTCATTCTCATGCTTGCAGATTCATCATCTGTAAATGAGAAAGTTGGTGTAGACACATGATAGATTGCATTCCAGGCATGACATCTGTGTTTCAGTTTCCAACTTGGCTTCAGATTCTAATCCGTTTGCACTATTAAATAGATCTTATTTTTAATATGATTCTCCTTCGCTTAAAAGCTTCAATAGATCTCCTTGAACAAAAAATAAAATTCATGGTAGAAACACCACAATCTTGGATTCAAAACCCAATGTGATCCTACCTTTTCAATGTTAAGTCCAATGGCTCCTCTGTCCAAATCCTCTGCACCAGACAAATAGGTCTCTTTGAGTAGATTTCATGATTTCTTATTTCTTAACTATTGCTCATGGCATTGCTTCTAATCAGAATATGATGGAAATCCTGACAATGCTTAAAAGGATCATCCAGTTCCCACCTTTTCCCCAAATGGTAAGTGAGTTCTCCCTCCTTAAATGGAAATAACCTCAGTCTTCTCTGTGGTCTTGTACTTTATTGTCCACAACCGGTTTTTTCATACCTACTTTATCTAATAAACTCAATTGTTCAGAGACCTGTCTTGTATTGCTGTTCTAGTCATTATCTTTCTATCTCCCCACAGTGCTTTGCAAAAACGCCTTTCGAATGAGATATTTCTAAAAAGCACATAGCACCATGTCTGGCACAGAGTAGGCATAATAGAAATGCTTGTTTCCTTATCTTTTCTCAAAATAGGTGCTCAAATCCTATTCCTTCTCTACCTAAGAGCCAATCATGTAAAAAGTAATTGTAAAAAGTAATATTATTAATAATCACAGTAAGGATAATAATAATAGTCCAGTACTTAGCACAGGTCTAGCTGCATAGTGAGTACTTAATATTTATTGGTTGATTAATAATAACTAACATTTACATCATGCTCACTGTGTAAAGTCATTAGGCTAACATTCTATGCCATCTACCATAGGCCCCTCTGTGATATATCTAGCTGTATCTCTCAGAGTATTCTTTTTTTGTAGTTAGGGTATTTTATGTTCTATCCTACATAAATTACCATTCATCCCTATTTCCGTGTTTTTTTTATCATTCTATTATTTCTCTTTTCTGTAATGTTCCTCATTTGTCTTTTCCTCAATTATCAATATATAATTGCTTCCTCAAAATGAAATCTTTTGGGAAGCCTGCTCTTACTTTTCAATCCAAGACTGGTTTGAAATGTATAAATACTGAGAAAAGTCTTAAATTACTTTTAACATTGTAGTTGGGCTTAAAGACAACTTGCCCATTATACTTATGAAGTTAATCAGAGTAAGAAGTTTGATAAGAGAAAAAATCCAAACTTCTGGGTAGAATTTAATCTATTGTGTTGTAAAGAGACTATTTCCTGGTTTATTTTTTTTTATTAGTTTTTGGCATAATTTTGAGTGAATGGAGTTACTAAATCTCAATTGTGGAGAATATATAAAATATGGAATGAGTGTTGTAAGGTAATAGTTAGTAAATGATATATCTAGGCATTATTAGAGATGAATGCCAGTTAGTCAATTAATCAGTCAGTAAGTATTTATTAAGTTCCTATTGTATTGCAGATAATGTAAAATGCTGGGCATGTAAAGAAAGGTAAATGAAAGTCCCTGATCTCAAAGAACTCACTAATAGGGGAGACAGCACCCAAACAACTTTGTACAGACAAGCTATGTACAGGATCAATTGGAAATAATTAACTGAAGGAAGGCATTTGGAATTAAGGGGAATTGGGAAAAGCTTTCTGCAAAAGGCAGGATTTTAGCTGGGTCTTGAAGGATGTCCAAGGAGTCATGAGGCAGCAACCAGAAGTCTAGGTGTGCAATAATCTAGGTGTGAGGTGATGAGGCCTGGACCACGGTGGTGGCAGTATCAGAGGACAACAGGGGACATTTCTGAGATATTACAAAGGTAAAATTCACAGGCCTTTGTAATAGATTAGATATGGGGAGGGGGAGGGAGCAGAATGGATTGTTGAAGATAGCACTAGGAGGACTGTTTGGCCCTCAACAGTAATAGGAAAGTTAGTAAGATGGGAGGATTTTGGGGAAAAAGACAGTGTGTTCATTTTTTAATCTGTTGAGTTAAAACATGGTAAGATGCCATAGAGTACACGACAATGCCATAACCTTTTTTGTGTTGTAAAGTCCATAAGAACATCCTCCATCCTCATGGAAGTGCTAACATTTTGTACTTTCATCTTTGGACAGCTCTATATCCAAATTTCTGTTCTTAATTGTTTAATGACTTGGAGTCGACCACTCATTGGGATTTTTTGCCTTTCCCTTCCATTTTTAGATGAGGAACTATTTTGAAAACTTAGTTGATCATAACAAATATTCAGGTGCTTTCCTGTGAATTCTCTCTGAGATTGAAAAAAATTAACTTTTTCAGAATTAGGTTTTAGGTTTTGGTATTATTTATTTGTTCAGACTTCCTAGTAATAGTTGTTGAAATAAGAGAGAGAATCGTTAATTATCTGATCAGGCACAAGTCAGTCAAGATTGGTTTTAGCCTTCCTCCAGTCTACCTCCAAATAATCTTAGGATATTATCTTAGGATAACCATTTTCTCTAAGAGAAAAAAATAGTACTATCAATTTTAAGCATCTGAAGGAATTGGAGATACGTCCTGTCTGTGTTAACCTTCTTAACTCTATATTCTCACCATTTCAGAGACATTGATATTCAAAGTAAAGAAAGTATTCCACTTGAGTTTAACTTCTCTAAGATAGGAGATAATCAAAGGCTATGTCTACTTCCTTTTTTTTTTTCCCAATTCTGGTAATTAGCTGATTTAAATAGATCAAGTTAGAGCTATTGTAATTTAAAGGAGGACTTATCCTCTTATTTGTCTACTTTCCCTAATTTGATGTTAATTTTGACCTTTACTCTAACACTTCAATGATCTTCACGTGGACAGCTAATTCTGGAATGACTCCCATGTTAGTAATCAGTCCTGTTTTATCTGTTAAGATATTTTCAATATCTTAGGGACCTTTTTACTTTTTGGTGCTTATCATGTGAAGCATTTTGATTCTTCTTGGAAAAAAAAGTATTTGTGATATAATGAAATTAATCTATATGCTTTTCTCCCTTTTCTTATTAAGCTTCTTTTCTTGTTCTCAAACTATATTTTTTTAAGATAGATTTTGTTAGTCTTCCAATGTTCCCTTTTATATTGAAAGAGTTTGGTGGATTTTGTCAGATTCTTTGTGGAATCTCTCTATTTTTCCATTCTCTGACAAAAAATATGTCAGCTCATAATCTGCAATTATCTTAATAATGGTCATTTTGTTTATGCTTATCTGGAGCAAAATAGCCAAATGTCACATAAAGTGACTTTTCTTATTCTCATTTGAGTGCAGGATGATATCAACTTCAGTAATTCCTTTAGTCATCTAGCTGTCTGTCATACTTTCATTTATCTGTAACTTCTTAATGACTTCTGGTTACAGTTATAATGAAAATACCAATTGGATAGTGATTTGTTTCCTCTATTAAAGTATATCATCTTGGGAGGACCACCCAAAATGATGGAGTTGAAGGAAGCAGTTCAGCCTAGTACAGGCCAGACAATTATTCCCATAAAAATGTCAGAGGTCATCCAACTGAGTAGTAATTTGAAAACTGAAAGAAATCACAGTGGTTATCTTTTAGGCGCAAGATGAAAAATTCAACCCACAGACAAGTGAAAAGGATAAGAAGTATGGAATAGGGATGGTCTGTGATTATAGGGTCAGAGGTGAGGATCAGAACAGGACCATCTAACCTAAAAAGAGTGCTTGAATTTACTTCCTTGGTGAAGAACAAGAATTCAGCACTGCCACTCTGACTCCTAATAGGGGATCTAAAACACAGGTCCTAAACAGATTGGCTCTGGTATTATTTCTCTAACTCAGGAGAAAGGGTCATAGAGCCAGTCCCTAGGAGTAGAATATGGCAGACTTGTTGTTGCTCTGATTCTAGTATCAGAATAACTGATTTTTAAAAAAGCGTAGGAATACATAAGGCTTCAAGGACTATAAGGCATACAAGAAGTGTACAGAGCCTAGTTTGTTTTCATTGAAAGTATTAACCTGAGGGACCAAGATGGCAGAGCACAGGCAGCAACCCATCTGAACTCTCCCAACATTCCCCTCCAAATGAATAAAGATAGATCTTCAAATAAAATTTTGAAGTGGCAGAGCAAACAAAAGGTCAGAATGAAATATTTTTTCCAATATAAGACAATTTAGGAGGTTGGCAAGAGAGATCTATGACACTAGTGTCAGAGCCAACAGGTAGTGCCACGTAGCAGCTCCAATGGTGGATCTTGGAGATGGCTGCAACAGTGGCAACAGCAGTAGAAGCAGCTTGGGAGCTCTTAGATTAGAAATGGTAAAGGTGGGTGGTCAGATAATTGGTCAGAAAGAGATTACAAGAGACCCTTTGCTGGCACTGGGTGCAGTTGACACTGAGTGGCAACTCTATTGCTGATAAACACTTCTGAGTTACAGTTCCAGGACTGAAAGGAGTGCTTTTCCTGGGTCACAAGGGACCAGGTTCCCTAGTTGCCTTTCCAAGGCCAAGAGAAATATTAGAGCTTGAGGTTACAGTTCTAGGACATAGAGGAGCACTAGCACTTGCAGCTGGTTAGAGAGGGCCCTTTCTGGGTAAAGACCCAGAGAGCAGTTACCACATCTCTCCCTGGATCATGTCACCTTTGAAGCACTGAAAACTTGCAGATACCCAGAACTAGCTCTAAAAATAGTAGCATAGAAAAAGCTGAAGTTGGGAACATGCCTCCCCACCCCCAGTTAAACAGAGCCTAATTTCAACATAAAGTTCTAACTCAAGAAATAAAATGGACAAATGAACAAAGAGAAAAAAAAAAGAACTTAACCACAAAAGCTACTGCATGACAGGGAAGGCTAAGACATAAAGTCAGAAAATAACATTGTGAAACAGCTATAAGCAAAGCCTCAAAGAAAAATACTAACTGAACAAAAGCCTAACAAGAATTCCTAGAGGAGTTAAAGAGATAAAAATGATAGAGAAAAAAATTGGGAAAAGAAATGCTAATGGTGCAAGAAAATTTTGAAAAAAAAGAAGAACTAATAGCCTGGTAAAAGAGGCACAAAAACATACTGAAAGTGATCCCAAATGCAAACCCTCGGTAGTATTATAGACAAATCTTTTGCAAGCATCCAAAAAGGAACCATTTGAATATCATAGATCCACAGTCAGGATAACACAAAATTTATCAGCTTCCACATTAAAGTATTAGAGGGCTCAGAATATGATCTTCTGAAGGGCAAAGGGGCTAGAATTACAACCAAGAATGACCTACTCAGAAAAACTAAATATAATTCTTCAGGGGGAAAATAGACATTTAATGAAATATAAGACTTTCAAGATTGAAAGACCAGAACTAAATAGAAAAAAATAACATTTAAACACAATATTCAAGAGAAACATAAAAAAGTAAATATAAAAGAGCACTCTTAAGTAACTCAATAAAATTAAACTGTTAAAATTCCTATATGAGAAAATGATACATGTAACTCCTATGAATTTTGTTATTATTAAGGCAATTAGAATCTGCCTAAGGGCATGAATATTTGACTCTTTGATGTTGAAATGGTCTAAAAAAATCTCTGAAAGGGTAAGAAAGAGACATATTGGGAGAAAGGAGAAGGGAGAGGTAGAATGGGAAAATTTTTCTCACTTAAAAGAGGAATGCAATAAAGTTTTTTTAAGTGAAAGATAAAATAGGGGACAAGGACAGTGAACCTAATTCTCATCAGAATTGGTTCACAGAACACACAGACACACACAGACACATACACACAGACACACACACAAACTTAGTTGGGTATTGAAAACTAGCTTACTCTGTAGGGAAACTCCATAAGGAAAACTAGCTTACTCCAGAAGGGGAAGGAGATAAGAGATATGTGAGTGGGGCATGATAAAACATAGGGCAGATTAAGGAAGACTGGTCAGAAGCAAAATAGACTTAAGGAAGAAAAGGATAAATAGAGAAAGAAAGGAAAGCAGAAGAAAATAGAGTGGAGGGACATACACAATTAGTAATCGTAACTGCATGTGAATGAGTTGAGTTCACACATAAAATGGAAGCAGAATGGATTAGAATCCAGCATCCAACAATATGTTTTTGTTTTTATAAGGAACATATCTGATCTGGAGAGCAACTTGGAACTATGCCCAAAGGGCAACCAAACTGTGCATACTCTTTGATCTTGTAATATCATATCCCAAAGAGATCATAAAAAAGAGAAAAGGACTCACATATACAAAAATATTTATAGCAGCTCTTTTTGTTGTAGCAAAGAATTGGAAATTGAAGAGATGTCCATCAGCTGGGGAATGGCTGAACAAATTGTGGTATATGAATGTAATGAAAAATTATTGTGCTGTAAGAAATGATGATCAGGCAGATTTCAGAAAAACCTGGAAAGACTTACATGAACTGATGTGAACAAAGCGAGCAGAACCAAGAGAACATTGCACACAGCAGCACTGTGCAGTGATTAGTTATGGTAGATTTAACTCTTCTTAGCAATACAATGATCCAAAGCTATTTCAAAAGACTCATGATGGAAAATGCTAATCACATCCAGAGAAAGAACTATGAAGTCTGAATGCAAATTGAAGCATACTGTTTTCACTTTTTTGTTTTTTTTTCTTTTTCATGGTTTTTCCTTTTTGGTCAGATTATTCTTTTACAATGTGACTAATGTTTAACATGATTATACTTGAATAACCTATATCATTTTGCATGCCTGAGGAGGGAGGGAAAGAAAGGAAGGAGAAAAATTTGGAACTAAAAATTTTACAGTGTTGAAATTTTACAAATGTTGAAAAATTTTACAAAAATAAATATTGAAAACTACCTTTACATGTAATTGGAAAAATAAAATACTATTAACAGATGAAAACAAAAAAAATTATTTAAAAAGTAAATAAAAAGAAACACATGAAACGAAAACACAGACACAGTTAAAATAAAGGGACTACACAGAATTTATTATGCTTCATCTGAAGCAAAAAAAAAACAACAGGGGTAGCAGTCATGATCTCAGACAAATCAAAAAGAGGCCTAAT
>CM053580.1:61097136-61109150 GCA_028627135.1 Pseudochirops cupreus | reverse complement strand
AAAAAGTAAATAAAAAGAAACACATGAAACGAAAACACAGACACAGTTAAAATAAAGGGACTACACAGAATTTATTATGCTTCAGCTGAAGCAAAAAAAAAACAACAGGGGTAGCAGTCATGATCTCAGACAAATCAAAAAGAGGCCTAATTAAAAGAGATAATCAGGGAAACTACATTTTGGCAAAAGGTACCATAAACATTTAAATAGTATAAAAAATTACAGCAAGTTTCTCTGAAAGAGGCCTTATTTCTCAAATATACAGGAAACATGGCCAAATTTAGAAAAAGTAAGAACCATTCCCCAACTGCTAAATTGTCAAACATATGAACAAGCAGTTTTTAGAAGAAGAAATCATAGCTATTAATAGTCATGTGAAAAAAATTCCCTAAATCCCTACTGATAAGAGAAATTCAAATTAAAACAGTTCTGACATACCACCTCACACCTATCAAATTGACTAACATGACAGAAAAAAAAAGAAAAGGACAAATTCTAGAGGGGATGTGGAAAAATTTGAAAGCTATTGCATTGTTGGTATAGCTGTGAACTTGTCTAGCTGCTCTGGAGAGAAATTTGGAACTGCACCCAAAGAGCTATAAAACTAAGGATACCTCTTGACCCATCAATTCTGATACTAGGTCTCTATCCCAAAGAGATCAAAGAAAAGGGGAAAAGGTTCATTTGTAAAAAAAAAAATATTTATAGCAGTGTAGTGTTAATGAAATCTGAAGATCTTCCATGCCCATTTGTATTGGCAAGTAAACAGGTACTTAGCACCTTGTTTCAAGTTAACACCTTGTTTAAGCTATTTAATTAACACAGAAGTAGGTAACACCTTGTAACAGGAAGTGGCAGAATAGGGAGCAGCTAAGACATATATAAGGAAAGGCTGCAGCTAGGAATGGCAGAATTTCCTGGGGTAAGCATCTGAAGGCTGAAACTTCTTCTGAGACCTTTCTTCTGCTGAGACCTTTCCTTTGGGAATTTCTTCTGAAAACTTCCAAGAACCAGGCTGAGGAGCTACCATGAGGGAGAGAGGAGGTTCCCTGCTTGAGGGATCATGTTCTGTTGTGAAGGCTTGGGAATGTTAGTGTTCACTGCTTTAACCATGTGTACCAACTTCATGGCTACTGTAATGACTTTGGCTTTCTGGTTCTGGGACTCAACTTTCTGCTATTTGAATAAAGACTTTGTTCTGTCCTCCACGTGGAGAGTCTGCTACATTTTGTGATTCACAACTGTACCAGCATATTCATAACTATCGTGGGTATTGTGAATATTGCACTATTATTACAGGCAGCTCTTTTTGTGGTGGCAAAGAACTGGAAATTGGGAGAATACCTATCAATTAGGGAATGTCTAAACAAGTTCTGGTATATGATTGTGATGGAATACTATTGTGCTATGAGATATTATGAACAGGGTGGCTTTAAAAATACCTTGGAACTTATGTGAACTAGTGCAAAGTGCAGTGAACAGAACCAGGAGAACATTGTACATAGTAATAGAAATATAGTAAGGATAATCAGCTGTGAAAGATTTAGCTACCCTCGTCAAGACAATAATCCAAAACAATTTCAAAGGAGCTAGCTAGGATGAAAAATGCCATACACCTCCAGGAAAAGAAATGATGAACTCTGAATAGATAATGAAGCATGCTTATAAAACTTTATTTTTCTCTGTTTTCTTTGCAATATGGCTAATATGGAAGGTTTTTTATGGTAAGACTTCATAATATAACTTCATGTATAATCGATATCAAATTGTTTGCCTTCTCAAGAGAAAGTAGGGGCAGGAGGGAAGGAAGAGGATTTGGAACTCAACATTTAAAAAAATGAAGGTTAATTTTTTTTATGTGCAATTAGGAAATATTTAATGAAGTAAATAAAATATATATTATAAAAAATTCTAGGCTTCCTAACTGCAGGCTTTATGAGCTCGACATGTGATGATATTATGGCGATGACTTTATTAAGTCTTTATTGCTGAGCTCCTAAAATAGCAGAGAGGCTTATGGGAACTTAAACCATGAGATATGACTGGAAAGTAAGATATTATAGTCAGATCAAGTGGCCCAGACAATTGACACCTCAGAAAATCTCCTATCTCTACATGAAAAGTGGGAGGGAAGAGGAATGTAAAAAGAAGGTTAAATCTTTAGGTTTCCCAGAGAGAAAAGGAGAAAAAAAAATGTTGTCTGGAAAGACTATATTACCTTCCTTTTCTTTTGAAAGGAGGGAGTAAGGAAAAAATGAATGCCTAGCCAAACTTTGCTCTACAATAAAACGTATTGGTTATATGTCTCAACATGGATCTGGGTCATCTTGGGCAAGTTTTAATTGTGATGATACTTTGCCTTCAGCATACTTTATTATTTAAATGTGCAAGGATATTTGGAATAGTGTAGTTGTAGTATAACGATTACTCATCTGTCATTTTTTGAAGAATAGCTATTTTATTACATAATCATGTCATGTCTTTCAGGGGATTTAGTATGTGCTAAATATTTACCCTTTGTAGTGATATATTGCACACTTTCTCTAATTTCCTTTCAAAATCCTCATTGGCCAATAAATCTGATCTCCTTATGGATGATCTTTTTGTAATTTTGCTTGACAATGACCTGATATTCCATCATTATTATGAAAATCCCTCATTTTTTGAAAATAGATATGCATGATTCAGCCTTATTATTGTTACTACTATTCTGCTCTTATTCACTTAATGTTCTATAGATGATTGCATAGTTAAATGAAATGACTACTTTTTGTAATTGAATAAAAGTATTGAAATATATTGTCATTTTCTGGAAATCTAAAAAAATATCTTTCAGCAACCACAATAGCAGGCAGGATGAAAAGGACAACATGTGCCTCACTTCCTCTGACATCTCTTTTATTTTTTCCTCTAACTCTTTATACTTTGAAAGCTTTCAATGCCGTATAGTTTGGAGAGTATGAGTTTTCTGTATGAAGACATCTTTTAAAAATTTTATTCCTAATTTTTTATTGATTAGTGTTATGTCTAGGAATTGTACACAAGGTTTTTTTCTGTTGATTCTCTAGTTTTAGAACATTTTGATGTTGGATTTTCAAGGATAGTTTGAGGTTTGAATTTGTAATGCATTGATTTGTCATATGTTAATTTGTAAAAGAAGCTAGTCTCATGATTTATTATTCTTGTCTCCTAATTGTCTAGTCTCATGGTTTATTATTGTAGTCCCCTAATTGTGTCTTTCTAAAAATCTAGCAGATCAAAATTATTTGCAACCTTATACAGTTTCCACCAGTTTGCTGAATGATCAGCATCAACCTAATAAATCCCATTTTAATTTTGATTTTAACATTAGCCATTTTATAAGACCAATGCCCAAATAAACCACTTTTGGTTTTGGTCAACAGTGGTAGAGCCAACTATATACATATATGTATATGTATATATATATATATATAGCTGTTGTGAAGTGAAGTTTATTCGTTCCTTTGAAAACTACCTGTTCATATTATTTGATGAGTTATCAGTTGGCTAACCATATATCTTGATCTAATTCCTATACATCAAGGGAATGGTATGCATTCTCTCTGTTAGATTTAATAGCCAAGCAAACACATTGCCTGTGCTAGAGAAGTTGAGATAATTAGACTCAGTACTGACCCAGCCTCTGGTACTTAGTTTATGAACCTAGGCAACTCACTTAACCACCCTGAATCTATTTCCTCATCTATAAAATGAGAAGGTTTAAGTTCTAAGCCTATGATCCTCTGATCCATTCTCAGTTCTGTTTAGCCATGATGATAATAACTTTTAAGGTTTGGCAGAATCAGAGAGGGCTTAAAACTGTCTCCCTGGAAGAGGCCACACTTTATATTAATTGTTAACATTATTATGTTGTCTGTAAGGTTCTTTTGGGATTGTCTACTTTAAGTATACGTTATTCTTGACTAATTTAGACAATTCAGGTACAGAAAGTAAAATGTGCTGTATCTGTTTCCATATGTATTTTTAACTTTCATTTTAAATTTTGACTTCCAAATTCCCTTCCTTTCTCCTGTCCTTCCCCTACCCACTGAGAAGGCAAGCAACATGATACTCACAATACTTATGAAGTCACAGAAAACATATATCCATATTAGTAATGGTGTTTTTTTTAAAGCAAGAAAAATAAAGTAGGAAAATGCTTCAGTCTGTACTCAGAGTTCATCATTTGTCTTTCTGGATATGGATAGTATTTTTCATCATGAGTCCATTGGAATTGTTATGTATCATTGTGTTGATCAGAGTAACTAAGTCTTTCTCAGTGGATTATTGTTATAAAATTGCTTCTATGATATATGATCATTTCCTGGTTCTACTCACCTCACACTGTATCACTTCATATAAGTCTTCCTAGGTATTTCTGAAACCATCGCCCTTGTAATTTCTTATACCGAGATACTATTCCATCACAATTGTGTACCACCACTTGTTTGGTCATTCCCCAGCTAATCGGCATCCCCTCAATTTCCAATTCTTTGCCACCTCAAAAAGCTACTATAGATATTTTTTTTTTACAAATGGTCCTTTCCCCGCATTTTCTTTGGTATCTTTGGGATACAGGCCTAATAGTGGTATTGCTGGATTAAAGAGTATTCACAATTTTATAGGAATTTGGGTATAGTTCCAAATTGTCTCTCATGGCTAGATTAGTTCACAACTCCACCAATGTTGCATTATGTTCCTATTTTTCCACATATTCTCTTGCAATTGTCTTTTATCTCTTCTGTCACATACACAGTCTGATAGATGTGAGATGGAACCTCAGAACTGTTTTAATTTTCATTTTCTAATTATTAGTGATTTGTAGTATTTTTATATGACTGTTGATTTATTCTTCTAAAACTGCCTGTTCATTTCTTTTGACCATTTAACAATTGGGGAATGAATTCTATTCATGTTCCTCTAATTTGCTTATGATATCTCCCTGTGTGTCTAACTCATGTACTCATTTTGAGTTTATCTTGGTATACAGTTTGAGATATAAGTCCATGCCTAGTTTCTGCCAAACTTCTTTCCAGTTTCCCATGCAATTTTTGTTGAGTGATGAGTTCCTGCCCCCAAAACTTGACTCTTTGTGTTTATCAAACACAAGATTAATGTGATCATTTGCTTCCATTTGTTATTTATGTAATCTATTCCACTGATCTACAATTCTATTCTTAGCCAGTACCTGACTATTTTGGTGATTACTGCTTGTAATATATTTTAAGATTTGGTATTGTTAGGCAACTTGCTTTCTCTTTTTTTCATTTATTCCCTTGATGTTCTTCACCTTTTGTTCTTCCAGATGAATTTTGTTATTTTTTTTAACTCTCTAAAATCATTCTTTTGTAGTTTGATTGATATAGTACTGAAACTGTCAATTAATTTAGGTAGTATTATTTCTGTTATGTTGGTTTGGCTTACATATAAGCAATGAACATTTCTCAAATTGTTTAAATCCATCATTATTTCTTTGAATAGTGTTTTGTAGTTGTGTTCATATTGTTTCTGGGTTTGTCTTGGAAAGTAGGTTCCCAAGTATTTAATATGGTCTGAAGCTATTTTAAATGGAATTTCTCTTTCTTGCTGCCGGACTTTGTTGTTAATATATAAAAATGCTGAAGATTTATGTGATTTCGTTTTCTATCCTGCAACTTTACTAAAGTTGTTCATTTTTTTGACTAGTTTTTAAAAATTGATCCTCTCTGCTTCTCTAAGTATATCATCTTGCCATCTTCAAAGAGTAATATTTTTCCTCATTGCTTATTTTTAGTTCTTCAATTTCTTTTTCTGACTTTATTGCTATAGCGAACATTTCTAGTACAATATGGCCTAGTAATGTAAATAATGGACATCCTTGTTTTACCCCCTGATCTTATTGGAAAGTCTTCTATTTTATATCCATCACTGATAATGCTTCCTGGTGGCATTGCTGGTATGTTTTAAATAGAAAATAATTTTCCATTTGGAGAGTAAATAATCAAGAACAAGGGTCCTTAATTGGAGGTTCAAAGGTTAAATATATCCCTCATATGTATCCCAGGTGGATCCAAGAACTTATATAGGTTAAAAAAAAAGCACATCTTTATTTCCATGAATCTTTGTGGTTTTTTTGGTTTTTTGGTTTTTTTTGCAATCTGAGTCATCTTGTTTTAGTCATTTAAAAATATTATTCTGGGGGTTAGGGGTATTCATAAATTTTATCAGACTTATAAAAAAAGATCCAAAACATAGAGAAAGAAGTTAAGAATCCATTCTCTAAAGCTCTTTCTATGCTTAAATCTATTTTGTATAGTTGCAGGAAATGACTAAGCCATTAATAATTAATAAAGGCAATATAAACATTACAGAATTTTCAAGTAGCTTTTTAAGGATCACCCAATCAATAATAAGTTTTTTCTTTACTAGCCTGGGACTTCTGCCATACTCTTTTTGAAAAGTTTCTTAGCCAAGAATTTTTTGTAAATATTTGTAGATTATCTTTTTAGGAATACAAAGTATAAATGTTTTATGTAAAGTAAGTAAACATGTAATTGTCCTATATTTGGAGGGATCATTGATGATATCATGTATTGGCAATAAATATGTGATGCTTTGTGAAGGAAGATAGGATTGGACTTTCATCAGAGAGAAAGCTGATAAAGTGCTTTGCTAGTAATTTATGCACTACTGTGAAGTATTTCATCTAACAACTATGAAAATTACTCAAATGTGCTGCTTTCCAGTTTCCGAGAGAAACTAGTTTCAGTCACCTCCCTTAACTGAATTATATTAATGGTACACAGGGTTTCTGTTTTCATTTGATCAACTGTTCTTTTAATGTTTAAGGCTTCCTTCTACAATATAGACAAGCAGAAAAATTTCTACTTATTCCTTAATTGTATGGTCATTGTGCTAATTCCTTCCCCTTTCGGGCTACTATTGTATAGTAGTTTTATATTGATGCTGAATGGTTTATTTTGTTCTTTATGTTGCTTTAACCTCTTGTCTTTAACTTTTGGCTTTCATGTTAAAATATTGGTTAAGGGCCATGTTTTACAGAATAAATCCTTTTATTAAGGGGATTTGTTCTGTGAAATTTAAATTCAGTCAAAAGGCTGCCCTTGAGGACCTAAAGGGTCACATGTGGCCTCAAGGCCACAGATTCCCCACCCCTGCTTAATGGTATTAAGGCATTTTGATATATTTGAAAAAAATCTCCTTCTAGGAAAGGGTTCTGGGAAGATGGCAGAGTAGGTCAGAAAATTCCTTGCTCTCAAGATCTTCCCCCACAAAAGAGTTAAAATAACACCTTAGGGTGAACAAAGTGTGGATGGAGATAAATAAGAACTGGGGCATAACCTCAAATTGTCCTTCTGGGACAATTTGGGATCAGAAGAAAAATCCCAAGACAGGGTTTGGTTCCTGTGAAGAGAAAACTCCAGGCTAAAGATTCTGGTGCAACAGCAAAGGGCAAACCCTAGGGTTAGTTGGTTTGAAAGGCTGCCTCAATCCCAGCCATTAGAATTTATACCCCTGGGATAGTGAGGGGAGTTAACTGTCTGAGCCCTGGAAGATTAAAGGAACCTCTACTGACCAGGAATGCCAAAGCCAGTTATGTTACAAAGAGCAGCAGGGGCAAGAATGAATGGGCACACATGTTGTGAGTGCAGGAGGAGTGCAGCAGAAAGTCCTTGACTGTGGGAACTTACAGGAGGCTGTAGGTTTGGTTTTGGTTACAAGTTACAGGGAAGAATTGAAGACTGTGGGCAAGAGGCACCATTTCCCATACTCCAGGGCTAGAGGTGATTACAAATAACCAAACTATTACCGCAAAAACAAAGTGCATAGACAAACGAGAAAGAATCCAACTATAGAATCTATTATGGAAATAGAGATGACCAGGGTTCATCTTCAGAGGAAGAAATGGAAGTAAACTCCTGGAGAGTAAAGTCAAATGGTCACCTGCCCAAAAAGAATTTATACAAGACCTTAAAAAAGACTTTAAAAACCAAACTACAGAGATGAAGGAAAAAGATAAAAAATAAAATAAGAATAATCCAAGAATATCCAAGAATAATCCAAAATAATCCAAGAAAAACAAGAAGAGTATGAAAGGAAAGTCAACCAATTGGAAAAGGAGATTCAGAATATTAAGGAAGAAAATGACACCTTGAAAATTAGAATTGGGCAACGTGAAAGCAGTGAAATTATAAGAGATCAAAAAATGATTAAATAAAATATGAATAATGAAAAATAGAAGAGAAAGTAAAATATCTTATAAGAAAAACAACAGATTTGGAGAATAGATCAAGAAGAGAAAATTTAAAAATAATTGGACTAACTGAATGTTATGATCAAAAAAAGAATCTTGATACAATAATACAATAAATAATTAAAGAAAATTGTCCTGAAGCATTAGAACAAGGGGGAGAAAGTAGAAATAGAAAAAATCCATTGACCACCACTTAAATACATCCTATGAGAAAATTCATAGTAATATCAGTCAAATTCTGAAATCCTCAGCTCAAGGAAAAACTGTTAAAAGCATCAAGATTAAAACAATTTAAATATGATGGTGCCACAATTAGAATTACATAAGACCTAACTGCAGAGACATTGAAGGACCATAGGTCTTAGAACACAACATATTGAAGAGCAGAAGAACTGCGTCTCCAGTCAAAGATATGATACCCTGCAAAGCTAACTTTTATCTTGAACAACAAAAAAAAGATGGACATTTGATAAACTTTCAGATTTTCAAGACTTTATTAAAAAAAAAAAACAAACCCTGAATATAATAGATGATTTGACATACAAGAACCAATAGAAATATAAGGTACATAACAAAAGCTGATTATAAGGGATTCATAAAGGCATATTACTTTTTATATATGTAAAATGTATGTCTAAGATTTTTATTAATAGTTGGGTAGTTCATAAGAAAGATTGGGAAAAACCTGGACATGATATGAATTTAAAAAGTCAAACCAATTAGGAATAATTAAAAAGAGTAATCATTTTATAAAATGAGCTGCAAGAGGAGGAGCTGATAATAGGAATTAGATGGAGGGAGACAGCTAGTAGTTCTGGTAGCCTGCTTTCATCAGGAATGGGTGTAAGAGGGAACAATGCATATATAAGATTGTAGAAGTCTTCTAAATTCAGAAGAAATAAAACAGGAGGAACATAGGGAGGGGGGAGAGGACAAGGGAGGGATCTTTAGAGGGGAGGATGAGAGAATAGGTAAAGAGGAGTATAGAAGGGTGTTTAGATTTATGGGAATGAGAGGATAGGGGAGGGGACCTTGGAGGGCAGTAGGCAAGTCATAGGAGAGCAGGGTAGTGGGTAGAAGTAAAGTAGAAGAGGCAGGAGGGACAGGAAATAAGAGATAAGCATATACATAAAAACAAAGATCAGGAGTAGAATAGGTCTAGAAATGTGTATGTCTATATAGGTATGTATATGTGTATGTATATATCTATAGCTGTGGAGAAACATATCTAAACTTTATTGTGGTCTTCTGGGGTGGGGGGGAGGGAAAAAAAAGAACAAAGTGAAAAAGTGCACAGCAGAGAACAAAAAAAAACTCACAAGGAAGCAAAGAAATGATGGACAATTCTCAACACGAGTATTATTTATCATATAGGCATACTTGGAATGAAAATTTATTGTTACATATTTTGAATCCTCTCCTATGGTCTGCTGTGCTCATGACATGCTTTTATTTCTTTCTAACTTTGTATTTAAGTTCCAATATTTAAGTTTATGATATGTTTTGTTTCTTTTTTTCTAATCTCCATTTGTATTCTAGAATTTTAGTCTAAAAATTTTTGAAAAAAAAATCTCATTAGAAATATTTTGTTACCTTTAATTTGATATTCTTTTATTAAAGTTGTATATTTTGTGTTGTTGCTACGTTTTATAATGTGGACATTAGTAGACTCTTGCATTGTCTTCCCATATTTCTTTGAACATTTTTTGGATGCTTCAGTCATGTTGGTGTATGATAGTTATCTTTTGGAGTATTCCTAGGTACCTGTTTCTTTTCTTTCATGGTTCTTACAACAGTTGAAGCTTATGTGTTCATGTCTTTATGTCTTATGTCTTCAATGTCTTTACATTCTGACAAGTTTTATAGGAAAGTATATTTCTTCATGTTGGTTATAGCGTAAACCAACTTTTTAAATTCCTCTGTTTTTGTATAGTTGGTCTATTGGCTGGAATAGAACTGTTGAAAAGACTTGAAAATTCCATTCTAAGAATGTCTGTCTCCTTTTAAAAATTATTTGAAGCATTGACTTTTTCTTTGCTATTTCATTTTTAGGGAGCATTTTTGGATTTTGTTTTAAATATAGATTTTTCAGTACCTTTAGATTATTCAGCTTTTACCTCCTCAGATTTAAATGTGTAATTCCTTAATTTGAGTTCTCATTTCATATTATATGAATTTAACGATTATTTCTTACAGTTATCCTGCATTAATTTGCAATATATAGTTGTATAATTTGGAGGTGAGGATCTCTTTGAGAAAAAGCAATGTGAAGTTCTTGTTTATAAACGGTAGGATCTGTTTTCCCACTGTGTTATGATTTCTATCATAAATGTGTTAAGAGCTTCACACTATTAGAGGTACAGTCATGGTTTTTCTACTTTAGTGTGAAGTGCCATCTGCACGAAAGCATTCCAGTAGGAGTGGCATTGATATTATTTTCTTTTTAAAAATTGTACCTTCTTATCATACCAGAAGAGTAAGGAAGTCTGCTATCCTCCATGTCAAACTGATCACTGTTCCCATTCTAATTAGGGCCAGCTTCTAACTTTATGCTACTCAATCTGTTTCACAGAGTCATAACAGCAATCTCTTCATGCTGATTGGAATGCTGACTCAGTCAGAGGTGTCACCAGATCTCAAATCACTAGAATTTCAGGGTTATTTTTTCCATTAGCACATGCAAATTATTTATTTTTAATTTTCAACATTAAATTGCCTAAGTTTTAAATTTCCTCCCCCTTTCTCCCCCATCCGTCCCCAAGATGGCTTGCAATCTGATATGGGCTCTACATATGCATTTCTGTTAAACACATTTTCACATTAGTCTTGTTGCATAGAAGACTTATAATGAATAGGAAATAACCATGAGAAAGAAAAACAACAATAAAATAAAACAAAACCATAAAGAAAATAGGGTGCTTTGTTCTGCATCCCAGCTCCATAGTTCTTTCTCTGGATGACGCTGGCAATTTCTATCATGTGTCCTTGAGAAATGTTTTAGGTCCTATCGTTGTTCAGAAGGACTAAGTCTATCAAAATCAGTCTTTGTACAATGTGGCTGTTTCTATGTACATGTTCTTCTGGTTCTGTTTCCCTCACTCAGCATCAATTCATATAGTCTTTCCAGATTTCTCTGAAGTCTGCCTGTTTATCATTTCTTATAGCACAATAGTATTCCATTACATTCATATACCACAACTTGTTTAGCCATTCCCCAATTGATGGGCATTCCCTCAATTGCTAATTCTTTGCTACCACAGAAAAAACTGCTATAAGCATTTTTGTATATATGGGTCCTTTGGGGTACAGCCCTAGAACTGGTATTGCTGGGTCAAAGGGTATGCACATTTTTATAGCTCTTTAGGCATAGTTCCAAATTGCTCTCCAGAATGGTTGGATCAGTTCACAGCTTCATCAACAATGAATTAGTGTGCAAGATGGCGGCGTAGCAGCAGCAACATATCGCAGCTCTCACATAGCCACACCAAAATACCCATAAAATAGGACTCTAAACCAATCCTGGAACTCCAAAACACACACAAAGATACCTCCCACGAAAGTCAGCTCGGCTACGAGGAACCATATCAGCACTGCAAACCGAAACCAGCCTGGCCTGAAGCCGCGGCTGTGCCCCGGGGGCAGCTGGACGGGAGGAGCTGAGGAGCCTCTCAGGTGAGCGGATTAGCAGCAGTTGCGAGTGGGATTTGTGAAAGGGGGAGATAAGCAGTCCGGCCAGAAG
>CM053580.1:61074271-61096636 GCA_028627135.1 Pseudochirops cupreus | reverse complement strand
TATTATTATTATTGACTACATCCAACTGGAACTTGAGATACACAGGCACTGCAGTTGGGAGATCCATCCTGCCCTACCAAAAAGTGACATAGGAGAGAATAGACTGGGGGAGGGGGGAAACCCTGGGATGGCTGTTTTGGGGTGGTGGGCGGGGGAAAGACAGGAAGAAAATATGCAACTCAAAAAAAATTTCATAAAATAAATTTAAAAAAAATAAAAAAATAAAAAAAAACAAAAAACAAAGAAACAAACAAAAAACAATGAATTAGTGTTCCAACATTCCCACATCTTCTCCAACATTTATCATTTTCCTATTTTGCCATGTTAGCCAATCTACCTGGTGTGATGTGGAACCTCAGAGTTGTTTTGATTTGCATCGCTCTAATCAATAGAGATTTAGAGCATTTTTTCATATGACTGTAGATAGCTTTAATTTCTTCCTCTGAAAACTGTTCATATCCTTTGACCATTTATCAGTTGGAGAATGACTTGTATTCTTATAAATTTAACTCAGTTCTCTATATATTTTAGAAACGAGATCTTTATCAGGGACAATGGTTGTAATAATTCTTTCCCAGTTTTCTGCTTCCCTCCTAATCTTGTTTGCATTGGCTTTGTTTGTGCAAAACCTTTTCAATTTAATTAATCAGTATTAGCTATTTTGCATTTTAAAAAGGTTCTCTATCTCTTGTTTGATCATAACTTCCTCCGTTCTCCATAAATTTGACAGGTAAACTATTCCTTGCCCCCCTAATTTGTTTGTAGTATTAGTGTTTATACCTAGATCATGTAGCCATTTGATCTTTATTCTGGCATTTAGTGTCAGGCATTGGTCTATGCCCAGTTTCTGCCATACATTTTTTCCAGTTTTCCTAGAAGTTTTTCTCAATCACTGTGTTCTTATCCCAGAAACTGGGGTTTTTGGGTTTATCAAACACTAGATTTCTATAATCATTGACTACTGTGTCGTGCACCTAACCTACTCCACTGATCTACCCTTCTATTTATTAGCCAATATCAAGTGGAATTGCAGGGTTCTTGTCATGGTTTCACAGATGGCATAACACTTTTAGGGCACATAGATTTCCTACTCCATATCGCCCTGCCTATTATGCCACTGCTTTGCTGTTGTCCCCCTCCTTACATGGATGCCGTTGGGATTTGAAAGGATTGTTGCTGTTGCTGTTGATTTAAAAGCCAGCTAATAGCCACCCAAGCATTCATGGAGAAAACTTACCCCATGGGGGAGGAGGCAGCAAAAGCAGACTTACTTTGGGGATAATTTACTTAGGAACTGAGTCAAAAACTGAAATTTCAATTGGTTTACCTGGTTGGGGGAATCATCAGTAGAGCATTGCCTCAAGTTTCCTTCCTGTAACCAGAGGCTTTAGTATTATATCCTGGAGTACATAGAGGCAAAATATATCTAGGGAAGGAAAGAGTTAATTAATTATGACTTCAGGTGTCTCCATGCACTCCTGGAACAGATGTCAGCTCTACCAAGTATAAAACATGTGCACACAAGATAGTCCATATATTTTGAGATCTATTTCATTTATTTAAAAAAATTATATTTATTACTTATAAATTGTATATATGTATATAGTACTTTAAAAGTGTGTTTCTCTCAATGAATGTGTAAACATTATTATATGGAATTCAAAGACAAAGAAACTGAGACTGACAAGGATCAGTTGTTCTAGTCAGAGCCAGGTCTTGAAGTCAGATTTTTTTAAATACTCAACTTGGAGTCATTTCCACTCTACCAGGCTAACTCTCTTCATTTGGAAGCATGGTTTATGTCTGTATAACATTACTCTGCAATATTGCAATAGAGATAACAGCACAGCAGACGTAGGTGCCTTATATAAAATACATTGCATATTCAGCTGATGCATAGTTACACAAAAACACATAATAGAGGATCAAAAGTAACTGGAAATTTTTTGCCCTGCATATGCATCAGGAGATGGGTGACATCAGCTAGCATTCTTATTCATGACTTCTACTATATGAATAGAAATATGAACTGGAATGTTAAACTGTTGTTAACTGTTAATGGATTCTAGTTGGAAATTAGATAAGTCGGTCATTTTGTATCAAAGACTGGGCTGCTGCAATGGATGCTGACATACATATCAATGCTTCTCATTTGAATTCAAGCTCCTGTGGCCTGCAGCAGTCTTTTGAAAGTGGCATTTTCTTTTTTTTTTTTTCTCTCTTTCTCATTTTAAGAGTTCAGAAAAGTGAAGGTTTGCATAAAATCTCAAGTTGTCAAATGATTTTCTTTCTCTTGACACACTGGAGTACTTGTCTTTTATCATGCATGTATGTATGTGGGCCCCCCCCCCCAATACTCTGCTCAAATAGCTTACTTTCTTTGATCAACTTTAGTTAGAATATGAACACAAGTCACATAGTCCTTAAACAATGGCTCTTCCATACAAAGTGTCTCCAGGGCATTGTATTGAAGTCAGTAGCTACTAAATTACCTTTGTACCTTCTCAAGATGCTTTACAAATATAATTCAAGATAACATCCCTCTTCTTTTAGGAAAAAAAAAAGCAGTTTCCTTTTCTTCTTCCTTTGCATAATTTTCCACATAACACATTGTTCACAATTTGGTTCATTTGCATTCCTTATTATAGTTTTAGTTAGAGTACCTAAATTCTTTATACAATGAGCCCCCAAATTACACATGGGTTAGGGTTTAGAGACACATTTGCAACTCAGTTGTCAGAACTGGGAACACAGAAGTTTTTTTTTTGGTTGTTTATTTTTTTTGCTTCCTCCAATGAAACAAAAGTAATAATGACCATCCATATTAAGCATATTAAGTATATGTAAATTGTACTGTTTGACTGTATCTTATCATTGCCTGTGTAAAAAGTTCATTCCACCTTCTAACTCAAAATGAAAGCAAAGGATCACCTCCCATTTGTGAGAATGACTACTCTAGTAGTAACATCAGGGAGCCAGGGTATCTAAATATCCGTGAGGGTTAGTCATAGATTCATGGCATCATGGTATCACAGCATCACAGCATCACATAACTGAATGAAACCCTAGAGACATTTAGCCAAATCTTTCTTGAATGAGAATGTCCCCAAATGACTAGACAGTCTTTGTATGATGACCTTTAGAGAGGGAACCCACTGTATCCTAAAGCAATCCATCCTAATTCGTATAACTCTAAGACTTGGGGCATTTTTTAAACTTAAATTGAACCTAAATCTGACTATTTTTCTCATTAAAATTTCTTTTGTTCTCATCTCTAGATTCTTGAGAATTTCCCATGCTTCTTGAGCTGACTTCTATGAAATTTTAGTTCCATAATATTGTGTGTGTGTGTGTGTGTGTATGTGAAAGAGAGATAGAGAGATAGATAGAAAGAAATGGAGAGAGAACAATTTCAGATGAATGAAAGAACACATGAATAGAAAAAAGGAATTTATTAAGCATTTATTTTATTCCAGGCATTGTGTTAGTAGATATCCATTTAAGTCTTCTACTACAACTATAATATACCATTGTGTCAAGCTTTTGCATTCTTTTGTGAACTCATCTATTTTCTTGTGTCCAGGTAGTCTGTATTTCCATGACAGTATTCTGTCTTTCAACTGCTTATTTTCAATTAAAGGCTCTCCATTCTGCAGAGAAGAAATTTCCTCTGGTTCTTGGATTTCCTAACTACCATGTGTTTTCTTGATGTGCAGTGCTACTCCGTTTCTCTCTTATTAATCATCTATTTTGTTCCCATTTGCATAAGGCATATGCATCCAGAACCAATTCCAGTCCTGAATTACACCCTACAAAGTCTCAGTAATAACTGTGAGTTCAAATTTTCCTTCTTGTGCTGGATTCATTAATTTACCTTGCTCGTTACTGATAATTTGTATATAATATCTGTGGTTATGGATTTTATTGCTAGTTCCTATCTTAGACTTTACTTCCTATAAATTACAAGGCATCTCTTTTGCTATTCTTTCTCCTTTTGTAGTTGCTACCATTTATGATATACAGCTGGGTAGATATATCTGAATATATCCCTATCTTCAACCACTTTTAGTTTAAATCATATTTAATATGATTTTCATTTCATTTACTATGACCCTCATATGGGGTCATGACCCACAGTTTAAGAAGCACTTAGACTCCTGAAAAAAAGATATGTGCATATGTACATATGCAACACCTATATATAAATGCATGGCATACTGCGTACGTATTTTTCTCTGTCATCTTGTTAAGACCATTTTATTCACTAAGAGCCCATGATTTCTTTATTTTAACATATGGTCCATGTTTTGTCATTGTTTTCTCCTCTTCCCCTTTTCTCCTCTTCTTCCTCCCTTTTCCTTTTTTTCCATCTTTCATGTTTGCACATGTATAAATGTACATATATGTATAAGTATAGGGTCTATGTTGTGAAAGAGAGAGGAAGAAGGAGAGAGAGAAGGAGGAAGAGAGGGAGGGGAAGAGAGAGAGAAAGACAGAGAGAGAGAGACAGAGACAGAGAGACAGACAGACAGAGACAGAGAGAGAGACAGAGAGACAGAGAGAGAGAGAGAGAGAGAGAGAGAGAGACAGAGAGAGAGAGAGAGAGAGAGAGAGATGATCTTAGGAGGGAAGCCACTAGTAGGTAGAGGACCAGGAAAAACCTCCAGCTGAAAGTGGGATAAATGGGATTTGAGCGCAATTGTAAAAGAAGTCAGAGCAACTAAGAGGTAGGAATGAGGAGAGAGAGTACTCTAATTGTAGAGGGGAGTACAGAGATGGAAACAGACGAGTGTACTGTACAAGGAGCAATTTTTTGACAAGTATAACTGAATTGTGTACTATATGGAGTAGAGTAAGACTGGAAAGGTAGGTAAAGACTAAGTTGTGAAGTTTTAAATGTTAAATGGAAGTTTGTATTTGATCCTGGAGGTAATTGGGGCTATATCAGTTTAATAAATAGTGGGAAGAGGAAGGGGAAGGGGAAGGGGAGTTTAGACAGTGATTGTTTGATTGTTCAAATCTTCACTTGAAGAAAATAATTTTGGCAGCCAAGTGAAGAGAGACATGATACAGGGATAACAATTAGAAGATGACTACAATAGTACAGGCAAGAGATAATGAGGCCATGAATGAGAGTGATGAGTATATAAGTGGAGATAAGCATACTTATACAAGAGATGTTGTGATTGTAGAAACCACAAAATTTGGCAACAGATTGAATGTGTGGGGTGAGTCCTGAATGAGGAGTTAAGTTGCCAGCCAGGATTACTAGGAAGATGATGGTGCCTTGACAGTAAGTGGGCCATTTACCATTGTATTGGGTAAGTCACTTCCCCTAATTGAACCTGAGTCATTATTTGTAAAATGATTAGATTGAAATAAATTACTTCTAAGGTCCTTTTGATGGTCTGATATTATGAAATCCAATTTTTAGTTAGAGACTAAACTGCCACACTTCTGCATCCAGAGATCTGCTTACTTATCTGAACATTTTATACACTTATTGGTCATAGTCTAGTGGTAGGAAAAATGCCTAACCATGCTGGTTTCATGACTAAGGCTGTGAAATCAAAACTAAATTTTCTGAAGAAAGCATGCAAACGGCATTGGAAGACAAACATGTCCCCAAATCCTTTACTTGTGATGATTAGACAGTAAAAAGGTATACAATAGCAAACGAAATTATTCATGAGAATGATAAAAGTCAACATGAAACTATGGAACACTGAAGAAAGGAGCTGGAGATCTTCCCAAGTCCCTTGAAAGGAGCTAGTGATTCTAAGAAGCAGAGGCAAGGAGGGAGTGCTGTCTGGGTTTGGAAGAGAGTTTGCACAAAGGAAATGAAATAGGAAATGGAATTTCATGTGTGAATAAGAACAAATCAACCATTTGAACTGGAACATAGAGTGTGTGATGGAGGGAGGGGGGGCAATGTACATGAAGCCTGCATAGGTAGACTAGAGATAGCATGTGAAGTACCATAATGACAAACAAACAGAAAAGTCTATATTTTATCCTAGCTTTCAGGGTTGTTGGTGGATCAGGGGAGACAATATATGTAAAGTGCTTGGTATCTATGAAGCTATATAAATAAAAGAAATTATTATTGTCATATGTGTTAAATCAATATACAAGTTGAATTATACCTGCTAGCGGATACCTGGATGTTAGCTAAGAGCAGTGCAAGCCTTTCCTTTTCCCATGGATGTTTAGCTTATTATCAATCAATAATTTTAATAACTTTCACAGATATTCATTAGAACTATCTGGGAAAAAAGTTAATTTGTTCGGAAAATTTTAAATGTTGGAAATCAGGTAGTGTAATGAAAACACCTTCTCAACCATAACTATCACATCCCTAGTGTAATACTGTTCTTTACTGTTTGAATTAAGTTCTTGGTTTTATGTTCACTTTGAATGGCAGGTCATATAGAGTGGGAAATGAGTGTTGATATGCAGAGCATTCATAAATTTGGTGTTGAACTATTCATGTACTTTAAAGTTATCTTTGCCCTCTAGAATCCTAGAGGGCAGCAATCACATTTGGTGTTTGACAGCTCAATTTATGCAGGGGGTCTTATGTATAGATTAATAATTTTCTTAAGTAACAGATTATTCTTTTATTTTATAAAATTAAACTGAATTTGAAAGTATTAAATTTCTCAAGTTCAAATGAAAATCTACCATATTTTCATGTGTGGAAAATTAACAGTGAATCCCCTAGGGTAACAGATCTCTCATCTGCTGAGATGACCTTTTTTGAAAAGCCCTGATGGTGCTATCAGTCAGAAGGGGAGGCTTCCTTGATTGCACATGCATATTGTAGATACAATAGTATTACAAACTGATTGCATTTTATGAGTAGGGATTTATATAAGCCATTGATGGACATGGATCAGTCATGTGTGAAGAGCAGATATTTTATATTACTAACTTGAAGGTATTTATCTTATGCAAAATTCACTTAATGGCTGGATTTAATAGCTGACAGTAAATTGAATAGAAAATATCTCCTTGTAATAACTGTTATTTTCTTCTTTGGTAATACCTAATATTTTCCACTCAGAGAAGTTATAAAATATCAATTAAGTCAATTGTACACTATGTATATTTTAATAATCTTTGATTATCATTTGTTCCTTGGTGTCTATTAAAAATAATGTGCCTAGCACGGTACCCTACATATATTAGATATATAAAACGCTTTGGTAAAAAAAAAAATCTTAGCTCATGGGCCATACAAAAACAAGTAGTAGTCCAGATTTCACTCATGGACCAGATTCTTGCTATAGAGCACACATGACAGGTTCCTTCAGTGGCTAAAGTTCTGAATTACACTTAGAACATATCACATGCACATATTACCACAGTATATTTATGTCCATAGAACACAAGCAAAAAGTGTAATATTTTCAATGAATTTGCATGCCCCATGGTCATTTTAGGTTCTCCACCCCTGGACTTAGTTCTTTTCAGTAATGCAATGATCTAAGACAGTTCCAAAAGACTCATGATGGAAAATGCTAACCATATCCAGAGAAAGAACTATGGAGTCTGGATGTAGATCTGTACTATTTTCCCTTCTTTTAAAAAAAAATTTCTAGTGGTTTTTCTCTTTTGTTATGATTCTTCCTTGACAACATGACTAATGTTGAAATAGGTCTAATAAAGTTGTACATGTATAGCCTAAATCATATATTTTGCCATCTTGGGGAGTGGAGAGGGGAGTGAGAGAGGGAGAGAGAAAAAACATTGGAAATCAAAACCTCATAAAAGTGAATTTTGAAAACTAAAAACAACAACAACAAAACTGATATCATTTTCTTTCTCCACAATCCTCCCCCTCATCAGAAGTTTGCTATTCTTTTGAAGGCACCACCATCTTAACAGTCATCCAAGCTTACAACTTGGGATACCCTTAACTCTTCACTCTTGCTTCTCCCACAGATCTAATTTATTGTCAAATTGTGACAGTTATACCTTCACAACATCTGCAGTTTATGTAACTTACTTTCCATTTACTGAACCAGAGCCCCAGTTCCAGCCTTTATCACTTCTCCTCTGGACTGCTATGGTAGGTAGTCTTCCAGACTGATTTCTCCTGCTTTAAGCCTTTCCCTCACTTAACTGCCAAAGTGATTTTTCTCCCCATGTAACCCATTTCTTGGAAATCCTAGCTGAATTCAAGAAACAATTCAAGTGCCACATCTCAGATGAGGCTTTTTCCTGTTTCTCCAACTTATTAATACTCCCTTCCCAATTACTTTGTGTTGATTTCATATATATACATATATATATGTATATGAAATACATACACACACACATAATATTTACTATTTGAGTGTGTCTTGTATCCTCCATTGTAGAAGGTGAATTCCTTGAGTGCAGGCCTGCTCGATTTGTTGTCTTTGTGTGCTCAGTGCCTAGTGCAACTCATTAAATACTTTATTCCTTATTCACATTATTCATAATATTAGATATTCGGGAGATTTTGACATTCCTTCTTGAAGTTGCATCATGGAAACTATTCCAAGCAAATAGCTTGACAATACTTTGTGGTCCAGCCTTGAAAAAAGTTTATGACAAGAGATCTCTCTAGATCAGTGGTTCTCAACCTTCCTAATGCTGCATCCCTTTAATACAGTTCCTCATGTTGTGGTGACCCCCAACCATAAAATTATTTTCGTTGCTACTTCATAACTGTAATTTTGCTACTGTTATGAATCATAATGTAAATATCTGATTTATAGGATGTATTTAAATTGAACATAACCCACAGGTTGAGAACCACTGCTCTAGATTCTCTGATGAAGAGATCCCTTATAAAGAGAACCTGAGATTCTCTCACGATGTCTAACGAAGATATCTAATGAAGTTTTCTTCAGATGTCTTTTTCTAATGCCAAAGCCAAACTACATGAAGTCTTTATCACTGTAGAAATTAAAGGAAGCATTAGGGGTGGAGAACCTACAGCCTCAAAGCTAGATGTGGCACTCTAGTTCCTCAAGTGTGGTCCTTTGAATCCAAATTTTACAGAATAAATCCTCTTAATAAAAGGATTTATTCTGTAAAAGTTGGACTAAATCAAAAGGCCATACCTGAGGACCCAGAAGGCCATATTTGGCCTTGAGCCCACACATTTCCTACTCTTGAGTGTTGCTGTGATTGGTTTTTTTTCTTCATTAATAAATGTAATGGTGCTGTAATTTGATAAATAGGAAATGATGTTTGTGTGTTTTGTCTTAAAGGGACCTCCTTTCTTCTAATTTGCAGATATGAATCAATTCTAGGCTTGTAAATTAGAATTATGAGTGACTCTCCAAGAGGAAAATACAGCTTCTCTGTACCTTCTTTGTTTCATCTGTTTTGTCTGTTCCTAAGAATATTTTCTGTTTCTCTAAAATATTGTGGATAGGTGAAATTACAAAATACCTAGTCTTCGGGTACAGTTCTTTCTCTATCACTCCAAGCAAGTTTTTTTGTTATCTGGTTTATGTGGTTGTGTTTCTACTCTTAATGATTTAGACTTTGCTAGAAAAAAGTTTCTCTGAGGTTTATAATATCATTCATCATGGTTTTAAACCTTCTTTTCTTTTTCTTTTTTAAACTGTATATTTTATTTTAATTTTTCAGTGATAAATATATAGTCAAGTAAGTAAGCAAGTTCATAAGAACAGAAAATTAGAAAAAATATGAGTTACAAGAATGAAATAAAATGTAATGATACACAAAAATACATGACAAAGTGGGTATATATAGGAGATTCTTTAATGATTAAGTGAATTACTATAATAACCAATCATATTGTCTGATACCTAATGTTAAGTAGATTTTATCCTCATTCTTACAGCTTCTTGTTGCAAATCAGAGTCCTTTGGTATGTTTATTTATGTTTTTAGAAGGATGGTGAATCCATCCTCAATAATATTTCACATTTCACAAACCTATTGATATAGTGTAGTAAATATTTAAGGAAACCCATCTATTTAATTAGGACAAAGAACTAAAATATTCTGAAGAAAATCAGCTTCAAACATGCCCGAATCCATTTCCCCTACTTTAATATTTAGGTTTTTGTTTTTATTGCATTTCAACCATATTGTGCCACTTTCAAAATGGTTTATTCTTTCTAATTTAAAATGGGGTAAGGGGATAAAGCTAAATCTGGTCGGTGGTTGCAATGTGACATAGACTTCTATAGGAAGATCTATATTGAGTAGATTGAAGTCAGCAACTAATACACTGGACAGATGCTTGCATAAATGAACCTCCTACAATAGCACAATGAGAGGAGAACTAGAGCTAATACAATTTGCAAATTGTTCAGACTGTTATGCCATTTTTAAAGCAACGGCTAAAGGTAACTGAACCATAGAGTGGTTTTAAAAGAGTCATTTCTACAATGAAAGTAAGAGGCTACCTTATGGTCATTGTGCTGACCATGATTTACTTCATTTGTCTGAACCATTTTATTGGAATAAGATTGAATAAGAATCAAATTAACTTCATGAAACACTATCGTTCTCAAAACTACTCTGTGAATTCAATTATTTCAGCAGCGAAGTAATAAAGCTGCAACTTTACCATCCTCAGAGCAGGGATTAGGTAAGAGTACAAATGCCCCAGAGAGGAATTGAAGAGCAAGATAGAAATGGGATTTTACACTTTAGAATTCAGAACATTTTAGTTTGGTTTATACATCAAATTTTATGAAAATGTGTCTCAGTGAAGTATAAATTGACAAATCTCAGAAACAATTACATTAAGCAAAAATTATTCCACCCCACCTCACCCCCATGAGAAATGTGATTTTATGAATGTAGGGAGCTTCCCATGAGGAAATACACTCCCTTAACCACCACCCCCGCAGCAAGATGGCCAATCCCTATTCCTGTAGTTTTGCTTGAAGCATTACGGTCAGACATCTTTTTTTTTTCAGAAGTCAAGAGTTGAACCCACATTTCCCTGATTCTGAGTCTGGTCTTTTATCCATTATGATACCATGCTCTTTATGCCAAGATTATGCTGGTGAATAAAATGTGAGGAAGAAGATATAAAATATAATAATATTACAGATGAAACAATATTTCAGTCTTTTGGTGATTGGGTGAAACTCTGATCACATCAGTGTGGTTATCCTCACCTCAAGACCCAACTACCACACTTCTTCCCATGTGAGTTATGCCTCTGTCCTTCATATATCCTTTATGGGGGATTGCGTATTGTTCTTGTACCATTCTATAGGAACCCAGGTAGCATCTTGCTGTCCATCTGTTGTCCTGTGCTCTCACTACATGAGCAAACCACTTCATAAATCACTGGAATGAAATATTTTATGCCACTTCTTGTTGCAGCAAATAACCACTAGTAGTCCATAAAGTTTAATATGCATCTGAGACTATACCCATCCTACAACTCTTTGCTCTTTTGGTCCTTCACAGTTTTGAATCTTTGATGATGGTGGCATTTTATGATCTTTTCCCCTTCTACAGACAAAAATGCTCCAGAAAAATCCTGCCATCAGAGTACAAGGAAAATCAGTATGTTTATGTCTTGGTGTGGCTTATCATTTTAATTAATTCCTCCAAAGACCTTTAATAATATCATCATGGGTAATTCCTCTAGTGATACAGATTGTGACTTTGTTGTCATTTAGGAGGCTTGGAAGGTCTTTACGTAAGAGTCTTAAGAGACTTTACTCAAAATTCAACACTTTGAGCATCACTGTAGACAAAACAAACAAACAAACAAAATCACCCTGTGGCCTACCTGTTGACGAGCTCCTCCTGATTTAGACATGTCAAGAGCCTTGTCAGCCATTCAGTCATTAAACATTTATTAGACACCTACTGTATGTCAAACATTTTGCTAAGTGCTGGACTTGGCAGACACAAAAGACATTTCCCACTCTCAGGGAGCTCATCCTCTAAATGAAGAGACAACAAGCAAACAAGTAGTAGAAACAAGCTATATACAGGATAAATAGGGAATAATTAGAAGAAGGAAGACACTAGAATTCAGAGGAGTTGGGAAAGGCTTCCTGTAGAAGAGAGAATTTTACATGAGACTTAAAGTAAGCCTAGGAAGGTAGCCGGTAGAGATAAAGAGCTAAAATGCCCAGAAGCAAGAGATGGAGTGCCTTCTTTGTGGAGCATGTAGCCTACCACTGGACCTCTAGTTAGTAACTTTCCAACTTGTAAGAAAAGTCACTGGCCTAAGCTTCAAGAATCCATAGTCCCCTCCATGCTACACTAGAGAACAGGAGGAGAATTTTAATTAATTCTTTTCATTATTATTATTATTAGCAATAGGAGATTGCTAAATGAATATTAAAAGAATCATTCCAGTGTTTTTTCCAGTTTCAGTAAACTTCCATGTTAATCATTTTTATCTAGTACTATTATATGATAAACCAAAAGATGTTATGTGTTACTTATAATATTATTTTAAAAGTTAGTGCAGATGTACTGTTGTAGTTTCTAAGTCACAGGGTTGCTGCGAGAATTTTGTGGTGCTCTATATTGTGAGCATTTTGAGGTGCTCTATAAATGTTAATTATTATTGTTGTTGATGCCATAGTATTATAATATAATATAATATATAATATTATAATTACCCTTTTAAGTATATATTTGTGAGACAGCTAGGTGGCACAGTGGATAGAGAACTGGGCCTTGAGTTAAAAAGACCTGAGTTTAAATTGACCTCAGACACTTACTAACTGTGTGACCCTAGGCAAGTCACTTAACCCTGTTTGCCTCAATTTCCTCATGTGTAAAATGAGCTGGAGAAGGAAATGGTAAACTACTCCAATATCTTTGCTAAGAAAACCCCAAAAGGGGTCATGAAAAGTCAGAAAATGACTAAACAGAATGTATATACACACAGGTATGTTTGTGTTTGCATATGTGAGGGACATTATGTGATAATGGCTAAAAAGCTGTCTGTCCTCAGAATCAAGAAGCTTTGGTTCCAGTCCTGTCTCGGTCTAACACATACTAGGTGCATGACCCTGGACAGATCAGGGAAGACTAATGGGATCTCAAGTGACAGAATCATTGCAGACAACTCACTCATTTTACAGATGAAGAAACAGGAACAGGGATGTTAAGGCCAAAAATGTGGTCCAAATTATGTATACACACGTGTATATGCATATGAAAGTGTACGTGTACATGTGAATGTTTATAGATATACGTGTGCCTATATATGAATTATATATGACATAGAAATATAAAACGTGCATGTTTTCTCCAAAATTATTTCATGATTGTAGGGAATTAGCAGCGTAGAAACTTCCTCTGTGGGCGTAGAGTAGGAGCTCATTCGCCGGTGAGCGCAGATTCATTAGACAATTTGCTTCCAGGGCCGCGAAGGCAGGATGTGTCAGATGTAGGACTTGAGCCCACACAATCCTAACTCCAAAGCTGCTTCTTGGCCCTCCACACCTTTCTCTCATATGCATATATATACACGTAGATAAACACACAACTTTTTAGTTACACGTTGCAAAAACAGCTTACCAGATAATTTACCTCCAAAATTTTCTGTGTGAACAGTACAAGAGACTAACAAAATGTAGACATTTAAATGTTAACTTCTCCACAGATTTTATACAAAATGACATCAGTTCATTGTTGTTCCAGATGAGGTGTTAATTGAGAACTTTTAATATAGAGAAGTGAGTCATGTCTCACCTTGTTGCAAAATTGCCCATTGAATGGCATAGTAATGATATTACAATGATTAAAATCCTTAATTATTTATCCTGTTTTTACTATTACTGGAATTTTAAAACTATTCCTTAAAATCCTTAGTGTCTTGGAAGCATGTTGAGTATAGAACTATTATTACATTTTGGAGATTTGAACATTTGAATGTTAATCAGTGTCATCTATGAAATCCTTGGTTTACTGAGCAAATTTATGGAATTTGTAATAGACTGATTCACAGATGCATAAAGACAGAAGAAACCTCAGAGATGATCTATTCCAAACCTCATTTTTTAGCTGAAAAATCTGACATAAACATAGAGTTTAAGTCTTTATCCATATAGTGAATTGGCAATAAGAGTAAAGTGTTGTGATAACTGCTGATAAGCTATGCTTAAGTCAGACTGGATTCCTGTGTGTTTAGCTCTAATACTAGAATGAAATGAGGCACTGATAGGTTATTCAAGAGTTAATTGAAGAGAGTTCAGTTAACTATATCAGGGGAAAGATATTCAATAAAGTCATGTAATGATGACATTTGGCATTGATTCATCTTAGGGTAGCTCTCATTCCTCTCAGTTGCCCATGATGGTCTGCCAGCCAGGCATTAGAGAGGAGATACTTTTTTAGTGAAGAGATCTGAAAGTAATGGCAAACAGCCAGATCCTTCAGTCCTTTTATGTCTCAAGGAAGATTCCAATGCCTTTTAAGTTCATTCAGCACAGAATTAGTAGAAATTCATCCTAAAATAGGAACATTCAAAAAAGTACATGGTTTCATCTTTTTCCTCAAGGAACTTAGAACCATCTTAGAGATTAAGTGCATATAAAAATGTACCTATGAAGAATACAAGATAAGAAGATGTTAATTCTACTCATTTTATGACCTTGAGGCAAGTAACTTAACCTCCTTGACATTCACTTTTCTTGTCAGTAAAGAGAGACAATGCCTGCCCTGATGACTTCGTGGAATTTTTTGGGGAATCATGATCTTAGATTCTAGTCCTAAATTTTTAAGTAATTCACTGCACAGCTTTGCACAGGTCCATACCTCTTTTCTGGGCTTCATTTTCCTCTTCTAAAAAATGGAAGAGAGTGGGCATTGGTCAGAGACTAGATGATCTCCAAAACCTAATCTAGCTGTCAAATCAAATGATTCTAAAGAGCATTTGTTTCAACAAATGTCTGTTAAGAGCTTGTTATGTGTAACGAAAATGATCTAAAGACGAAAAAGACATACAATATATGCCCCTAAGGAGCTTAAAATATTATAGAGTGGATAAAACATATATGTAAATAATTTGTATTTGACCTCAAAATTCTTAGATTTAACAAATACATATCCTGGAATTTCAAGCATTTTTCTTTCTCTGTTAACAAACAATCTCAGATTATATCAAGCACTACCTTTCTATTTGATTTGAAAACTTCTGGACAGTTAGACTATACTCTTCCCCTTCAGCATTATATTTGAGTTTTGTTTTTTTTTTTTACTTCTTTATGTATTTCTGGGATACCTATAATTCTTAAATTATCTCTGCAACCCAGTTTTCAATTTCAGTCATTTGGACTTATATAGAATGCTTTGTTTTTTCCAAGTTATCTTTTGATTTTCTTTTGCCAAACTTTCTTCCACTTCTCTGATTTTGAACTTCAAATATGTCTTTATAATTTTTAGAGTCTTTATCTTCTCATAAAATTTCTCTATTGTTATTTTTAAAATTATATTTAAACCATTTATATTAGAGTGTTATTCTCATATTACAAATGTATATTATCATGCAAAATAAATTCCCATATTAGTTATGCCCCCCCCTCATAGAGAAAGAATGAAGAAAGAAACAAAGTATACTTCAGTCTTCTTAGGGTTCTGTGCTCTACTTTTTTTGCTCTTATGTATTTCTTTTCTGAGAGTTCTGAATTTTGACTCAATTTCCATCCTGATATTCAGCTGTAAAGTTATATTGCCCTTGAATAATTCCAGAGTTTCTTGCTGCTGTTCCTTTATGTATAGGGAATCCACAGATTTTATTGCCTTTTTTTATTGCAGGAATTTAGTGCGATTTATTTTAAGATATAATGCTGATTTATTGTGTTGCGGTCTTTTTCTAAAATGCTCGATTGTTTTTCTTTCTTTATTTTTAACCCACTCTGTTAAGTTTATTGACCTTTTTCTCTTCTAGTTTGTGTTTCAGCCTTTTTCTTTTCTTCCTGTTGTTTTGTATTAAGTTGCTCTTCTTACTGTTTGTCTACTCAGTCAACAACGACAAAATTATTAATCCTCTACCTTACACTGGGAATTATACGAGGTGCTAGGGATATAAAGAAAAAAAGAGAAAGATTTCTTGCTTACAAAACTTAAATTCTATCAGAGCAGATGATATATATAAATATATAATAAATGTACAGTAACCTTGTGGGGAAGGGTACCATTACCTGGGGGGGTGGGGAGAGGAAAGTGTTTATGTTTCTTTATGTTGCATGAATAAAGAAATGTAGTAAGCAACAAAGCCTAAGAGGCAGAATTGATATGAGAACACCTTCCAGGCCTGGGGAAGGTACAGATATGGGTGATAGAGTGGTGCATATGATGAATAGCAAGAAGTGGGAAAATGTATAATTTCAATGTTTTATTTTTTCTTACTCACTTTCCCCAGGTTAATAACAAAAAAAATAGAAATAGCTGGCATTTATATAGCATTAAAATTGAAAAGGACTTTAACAATATTATATTATTTTGTTATCTTAACAACTCTGGGAGACAAGTGCTATTACCATTCTCATTTTATAGATGAAGAAAGTGAAGCAGATAAAGGTTAAGTGACTTACCTGGGGTCACATACTAAGTAAGTATCTGAGGTCAGCTGTAAATAAATCCTGCTTGCAGATCTAGTTGTATGTGGGAAGTACAGATGGGTACTGGGGATAGAGTGGTTATATCTCTGTCCCAAATCTGTAAATACTACTAGGAGAAGATGAACCACCGCAGATCCTGTTTCCTTCAGACCAGAAACCTCTGTCTCTCTATCCAAATTTGAAATACTGGGTCTTCACCTCTGCCTCCCATTAGTGACTCTTTCCATCACATGGCTAGGCAAGATCAACGTGGACTAAATAACTGTTGAGCAGGAGAAAGATTGAAGCTACTGTAGGTGAAGACTGAAACCAAAGTTTGATGAGTTGTTTGTGTTGCTTGTGCCCATTTTCTGGTTAGGGTGACTGGGGATTTTAATTAAATTTATCCTCTGTAGTGTCAGAAAGCTTTATGCAATGGACACATGTCTCTGTTTGATGTGGTTATCATGACTAAATTTAGTCCATTTCTGATGTTAGTGGTGGGAATGGGGGGGAGGGCATTGTTGAAAGCACATACACTGCTAATCTTGTTCATGATCATTTGACTACATAAACTTTTGTAAATAATTTTTTGTATAAATGTATTCTAGTGTCTATTTTAGCTCTTAGTATATACATACTCACTAGATTATAAACATGTTAAAGTCATATGCCATTTCTTGGTTAGATATACAGAAAGAATGTCAGGTAGGGAGAATGACAATATTGAAGACTCAAAAATAGAAAAGTATTAGATGTGCAGGGGAAAACTGAGTGGAAGAGTTTGACCTGATTGAATGATTTGGAATCTTTTCCATTCCCCTTAACTTATTTTCTTCATTTATAAAACATATGCTCTCTTGCCTTGCATCGTTATTCAAAAAAATTATTTAATGTGACATTGAAATACAATGGGAAATAAATTATTATTTTTGCAAATAGCATTTATTTTGTGTGTTAAATGAATATTAACAAAAAGGTCATATTTAAGTTTGCTGTAATTCCCAAAGCAAATCTATGGAGTGTATAAATAGTAAATGATGATATTAAAACAAAGCTATTTATGTTCAAACATGACCATATTATCATATAAAATAAAATAATAGCTTTTAGAAACTATTAAAATGGTTTGTTAATGTATTTCAGTGGCACACACACACACATATACATGTACATACAAACATATACATATTGTCTCCAAAATAGCTACTTGCATATTGTATTTAAATTAAGAACCACCCGGACTTTCATGTTTCTGATGGCAGTATAACAAGATTAAACTTTGTTTTCATATTAGTTTAATATTAAATTGTGAAGGTGCTGATTTAAAAAAAAGATTGCATTTATACTTAAACTACTTTCATAAAACTTCATAAGAAGTTTTCTTGTTAATAATGCCATTTAATTTGAAGAGTTCCAGGAACTAAGATGGCAGACTAAGCAATAAATTATTGTAACTCTCCTATATTCACTTCCACACAACTGTAAAATAGCACCCCCAAACAAATCTGGAATAGCAAAACCAGCAAAAAGATGGGGTGAAACCATCTTTGAGCCCCAAAATCTTGGAGCATTTAAAGGAAAGGTCTGTCTCACTTGGGTAAAAGGGAAGCACAATCCAGGAGGAGAAATGTCACAGCAAGTCAGCAGTGGACCCCATCTCAGCAAACCAGTGGTAAATCCTGAACCCCAGTGTGGTAGAAACAGCCAGCACTAATAATACCATGACCCACCCCCACCCCACTCCCTGCCCTGTGCATAGCCAGAGGACTAGGCAGACTCCAGCTCTATGAATCCCCACATGCTTCAGCAAAGTGTCTGGCAAAAAAGGCAACCTCTAGGGGCTAGACCTTTATGGACTTCGGTGTGGCCCCTGGCAGATAGGTAGATGTCAACCCTACAGGTACTTAAGCAGATAGACAGCTGCCAGCACAGCCCCACCACTTGCTTCATCTTATTCTTGGACAAAGAATCTTCCCAGAGGCCAGACCACCAGGTGCTTTGATGCATCCTCAGGAAAACACAGAAACACCACACCAGTCCCAACACACCTCAGACACCAGCACTAATACTCCAGCAGGCCAGCACAGCACCAGATAAGGTGCCAGACCCCTATGGCCTCCAGCAGTGCCAGCCACCCCTCAGCCCACCCATCAGCACAGCACTAAACATTAGGGTCCAGAGTGGGCTTTAGAGCAACACCCAGGCAGCACCAAGTAAATCAACAGGCCCTGTAGCCCCTGGCACAAGAAGCCTGAGAGAGTACCTCTTTCACCTTGGGAAAAGAGTTCAAATCTAAGAGAAAGGAAAAAGGCCAAAACCAATAAGAACAATAAGGAATCTGACCATAGAAAGTTATTTTGGTGAGAGGGAAGATAAAGACACAAACTCAGAAGAGGACAGCAATGTTAAAACACCTATGACCAAAACCCCACAGAAATGTGGGAAGTGGTCTCAGGTTCTGAAAGAATTCATGGAATAGATGAAAAAGGAGCTTAAAAATCCTATAAGAGAGGTAGAAGGAAAATTAGGAAAAGAAATGAGAGTAATGCAGGAGAATTATGAAAAATGATTCAACACTTTGGAAAAAGAAAACTACTTAAAAAGTAGAATTGGACAAATTGAAGAGGAGATATAAAAATCTACAGAAGAAAACAACTCTTTAAAAAGTATAACTGACCAAATAGAAAAGAAAAAAAAACCAAAAGCTAATTGAGGAAAGCAGCTACTTAGAAGTTAGAATTGGGAAAGTGGAAGCTAAGAGTCATTAGGAGACATCAAGAATCAAACAAATTCAAAAGAATAAAAGAAAAGAGAAGAAAATGTAAAATACCTCATGGGAAAAACAACTGACCTGAAAAATAGATCTGAGAGAGACAACATCAGAATCATTGTACTACCTAAAAGCCATAATAAAAGAGAGGATCTGGACAGCATCTTTCAGGAAATTATCAAGGAAAACTGCTCTGATATCCTGGAATCAGAGGGAAAAATAGGCATTGAAAGCATCCATCAAAGACCTCAGGAAAGAGCTTCCAAAATAAAAAATTCAAGGAACATTATAGCCAAATTTTAAAACTATCAGATCAAGGAAAAAATACTACAAATGACCAGAAAGAAACTTATTAGGGATAAATATTGGGGAGTCAGAATCAGGATTATACAAAATTTAGCAGCTGTAACATTAAAGGATTAGAGATCACGGGACATGATATTCTGAAAAGGCAAAGGAGCTAGGACTACAACCAAGAATCACTTACCCACTGAACTTGAGCATAATACATCAAGGGAAAATAAGGTCATTCAATGAAACAGAAGGATTTCAAGATTTCATAAGGAGAAGACCAGAACTAAATAAAAAATGTGATCTCTAATATCAAGACTCAAGAGAAGCATAAACAAGTAAAAAAGGGAAAGGAAAACATAAGAGATTCTTTAGAGCTAAACTGTTTACATCGCTACATGGGAAGATGATACTTGTAATTCTTAAAAATTGTATCACTATAATAAACCTACATAAATCATTGGCATTTGTATATATTACTAAGAAAGCCAAGCAGTGAAATAGAGGGATTCCATTTAACATAACTGTAGACAATATAAAATATTTGGGAGTCTACCTGCCAGTACAAATCCAGGATCTATAAGAACACAATTACAAAACATCTTTCAAACAAAATAAGATCTAAATTATTGGAAAAATGTTAGTTGTTCATGGTAGGCTGAACTAATATAGTAAAAATGGCATTTCTACCTAAATTAATTTACTTATTCATTGCCATACCAATCAAACTACCAAAAGATTATTTTATAGAGCTAGAAAAAAAGTTAACAAAATTCATCTGGAAAAAGAAATGGTGAGGAATATCAAGGTTATTTCATGAAAGAAAAATGCAAGGGAAGGTGGCCTAGCTGTACTGATCTAAAACTGTATCATAAAGCAGCAATCATCAAAGCCATTTGATACTGGCTAAGAAATAGAATGATGGATCGATGGAATAAGTTAGATACAAAAGACACAGTAGTCAATGACTAGAGTAATGTACTGTTTGATAAACTCAAAGACTCCAACTTCTGGGACAAAAACTCACTATCTGACAAAAATTGCTGGAAAAACTGGAAAGTAGTATGGCATAAACTAGAGATAGGCCAACTTCTCACACTGTACTCCAAGATAATGTCAAACTGGGTGCATGATTTAGACCTAAAGAGCGATACTATAACCAAATTAAGAGAGCAAGGAATAGTTTACCTGTCAGATCTAAAGAGAAGAGAAGAATTTATGACCAAACAAAAGATAGAGAGCATTATGAAATGCAAAATGGATAATTTTTATTATACTAAGTTATAAAGCTTTTGCACAAACAAAGGCAAGGAAACCAAGAATGTAAGGAAAGCTGAAAGCTTGGAAATAATTTTTACTGCCAGTGTTTTGGATAATGGTCTCACTTCTAAAATATGTAGAGAACTGAGCCAAATTTATAAGGATACAAGTTATTCCCCAATTGATAATTGGTGGAAGGATTTGAACAATCAGTTTTCAGATGGAGAAATTAAAGCTATCTATACTTATATGAAAAAAGTTCTAAATAATTATTGATTAGAGAAATGTAAATGAAAACTATTCTGAGGAACCACTTCATATCTTTCTGGTTGACTAATATAACAACAACAACAACAACAACAAAAGGAAAATGATAAATATTGGAGAAGATGTGGGAAAGTTGAAATGATAAAGCATTGTTGGTGGAGTTGTGAACTGATGCAACCATTCTGGAGAGTAATTTGGAACTATGCCCAAAGGGCTATAAAACTGTGATTGCCCTTTAATCTAGCTACAGACCAGTACTAGGTCTGTATCCCAAAGATGTCATAAAAAAAGGACTTACATATACAAAAATATTTATAACAGCCCTTTTGTGGTGGCAAAATATTGGACACTGAGAGGATGCCCATCAATTAGGGAATGACCAAACAAGTTGTGGTACATGAATGTAATGGAATATTGTGCTCTAAGAAATCATGAGCAGATGAATTTCAGAAAACTGTGGAAAGAGTTGTACAAATTGATGCAAAAGTGAAGTAAACAGAACCAGGAAAACACTGTATCACAGTATCAACAACACTGTGTGATAATCAACTATGGATTACTCAGCTCTTCTCAGCAACACAATGATCACATGGATCACAATGAACACAATTATAAAGAACTCAGGAAGGAAAACTCTATCCACATCCAAATAAAATAAACTGATGGACTCTGAATGCAGATTGAAGCACATTTTTTCCCCACTCTCTTTATTCTTTTTTGTGTTTTTTCCTTTTGCTATGTTTCTTCTTTCACAGTTATGACTAATATGGAAATATGTTTTACATGATACTATATGAATAACCTATATCAAATTACCTACCATTTTTGGAAGAAGGGAGGGGAGGAAGAGAAGGAAAAAAATGTGGAACTCAAAATCTTTTAAAAATGAACACTGAAAATTGTCTTGATATATAATTGAGGAAAATACTATTAAAATAATAGTTCAAAAAGTTTCTTATTATCATTTCTTCCACTTTGAGACAGCAATTAAGGAAAGAACCAAACAATTTTATAGTGTCTTTTCATCTATGCTGATTCTAATGACTTAGCTGGCTATCTACCCCCACTCCCTGTATATTCTGTCAGTGTAATGCCATGCACCAGCAGATTCCCAAAGGAATGCTACTGTGAACAGCTTTTAGAGTTCAGATTACAAAATAGAGTGAACACTCTGTTTATTTCATTACAAATCAAGACAAACATTCAAAACATTATAATATTCACAACA
>CM053580.1:61041068-61073771 GCA_028627135.1 Pseudochirops cupreus | reverse complement strand
AAAGACGGGGAGAAAATTTGTAACTCAAAATCTTGTGGAAATGAATGATGCAAACTAAAATAAAATTTAAAAAAAAGAATAAAAATGAAATAGGCAAGGCCCCGTTATGATAGGAACCATATTGTACATAAACCTGTTCACCCCTTCCAGTTTCTGTAATCTAATGGAGAGAAGAAAAACACATAGGGGAACAAATATTCCAATAGTCATCTCCTCAGAGTTTTTTGATTTTCCCTATGTTTTCCTAAATTTTGAATTCTGAACAGTTGGATATGGGCATGGTGGGAAAGAATAAGAAAGGCTTCAGCAAGAAAGGAAAACTGTATTCAAGCTACAGTTTAAAAATGTGTAAGGGTTTTAGTTTCTTGTGATTTTCCTTTCCTGTTCAGAGGAAGCATTGTTAAAAGAATGTGCTTTGACGGAGGATTAATTTGACTTTGACCTGACCCTTTGATTTTCTCTCCCCGTCTTCTATCTCATGACATTTTTTTAAAAGAAAGAAGAGAAGGAGGTAGGGTTAGATAAAAATGAGTGAAATAGGAGAGGGAAGGAAACAAAAGATAAGGAGTTGAGCATGAGGCAAAGAGATTAGGCAGCCTGAGCCTGTTGTCCATTTGCTAAAATTTTATTCTAGTCTAGCAAATCAAACTTTGAAAATAAGAACATCTATTAAATTCTATGAGAATACTTTTCATAAAAAAGGAATGGAGTTGCAGAAGCATACAATGGAAAGAGATGGATAGTAGGTTGGCCACTAAATATACACCTTACTTACTCATCTTGTCAAAGTCTGCCTTGTACACATCAGCAACAAAAGAAATAAGATGGAACAGCACAATGACTTAGATCTGGTGTGGAAGAGCTAAAAGTCCCAGGTCAGGTTTGGACATCCTCTTTTACCCACATACTCCATTTTCAAATTGATGTCCATCATACACCATCTGGGCTGCTTTTGTCTCAAACCAGTGAACCACTAAGTCTGGCAAAGTGCTGATCGTAGTTAGAAGTTAGCAGTAGGGCATACATTGAAGGACTGAAGCAGCCCTGTTGGAGCCAACAGAGATAAGAGAACAATGTGAGATCATGAATTATTTATCTTCAGAATTCTGTTGATGAATTTAGAGCTACCACTACATGAAAAAGAACAATTTAAAACATTTATGAATTTTGTATTTCCCTAAAGGCTTGAAGAATTAGAGGATCAGCTTGGGCTATGTGGGTCTAAGGTATAGTCTTCTCCTTTCTCTGTAATAATGGAGAATAGCTATTGCGTAAATATTTTAAAGCTACAGATAATTGAAATACCCAATTTTTATAGTGTCAGATAGGTGCAGGGGAATAGGAAGAAGAATAAGGTTAGAATGATGTCTCCACACATTGCCAAATCCTTCTTGGATGGCATAGGGCAGGGATTCTTAACTTTCTTTGTGTTGTGGACTTCTTTGGCAGTCTGCTAAAGACTAGAGATCTTATCTTATAACAATAATTTCTTATAATAGTATTTTAAATGCATAAAATAAAGCACATTGGATTACAAATGAAACATATTATATTGCAGTACAGTTATAAAATAGTTTTAAAAAGTTCAGGGACCCCAAGGTAAGAGGCTTTGGTATGTATCGAGCTGCCTCTTTAGACTAATTCAGTCATACATATTGAGCTGAGGGAGTTCAAACAGAGAAACAACTCAAGCAAAAGTTGTCTTTTCTGCCCAGTCTGAAATCAGCACACCGATTCCTGATCATACGTCATTTCATGGCTTTGACACTGCTCCTTCCCTCCAGCCCCCTTAGCTTACTTCTCTTGACCAGGTCACTGAGTCTCCCTAGAGCACAACTTTCTTATCTATAAAATGAATTGATGGGCCGTCTCTAAAGTCCTCTCTAGCCCTAAATCCTGTGATCCTCCTGGACTGCTTCCCAGGATATCTGCCACACCTGCTCTGTCCTAATTAGCTGCTGTTGTGGATTATCCTCTTCTGTTCATTCTTCTCTCTCTTGTTACCTGTCTTCTGACCATTTAAATGCCCATTATCTCATCCATGGGGACAGAGACTGACAGGGAAGTGAAAAGAGTTACACAGTTCCAATTTGTCAATGTTATTGCTTGTTAATTTCTAGTTAAAGATTTGGTGGTGAGCCGGTGGAAATTATTCCTCAAGGCAGGTTTGGGGAAAATCCTTGGATATCAATTATCTATGATGTCATTTTCCCTCATTTTTGAAGATTTATCAAATTAACTCTATCTTATTTTAAAACCAAACTAGGATATTGTTATTATTTGACCTTACAAATTTTAGAACATGGCATCTTTTGGGTTTTTTTTTTTTAGATATTTAACTTTACTTTGTTTAAAAGGAGGGAAAGGGAAATGATCTTCAATAAAAGATAGAACATTTCACTTCATAGATTGTATAAATATATATACATGTACATCATGTTATATATTTATACCTATATAAAATCAACATCCTGCTTGCAAGAAAAAAATTCCCCGAAGTCCACAAACAAATAAACAAAAAAGCATCCAAGGAAGCTTTATTCTGTCTTAGCCTGCGATTCAGTCTTCTGAAGAAATGACTTTCATGGTTCCACACCATAAGACACAGGTTCTTAAAAATAAGTAACCATTTTCCTTATTGACTTTCAGAAACTCTCCAGTCCAGCACTCCAGCATTTCATTCTGTTTCTTCCCTCATGCCCCAGTGCAGCAAAAGACAAGAAAAATAAATAGAAGTATTCATATTTTTTACCTGATTAAGCTATGAAGTAGATAGCAGATTACCTCGAAGGTTGATGGCAAGCAGCAGCCAACATGTGCCTTTGAAGTAAGCAGAAAGTATTTATAGACAAATGAAGATTTCTGTTTTAATCATTAAATGAGAATTTTGAAGAGCAAAAGTAAACAGAAGAACTTCTGAGGATTCTCACTCTATTAGAAACCACAGTAGAAAGCAGGAATGATTGCAAATAGAAAAAGAGAGCATTAGGAACAGATGGGCTGTTATTTTAAAACTGGGTTCTATGTGTAGTATAAACAATGAAGAATAAAATATTTTTTGAAGCCAGTGTTGCTTAATGTTTTGTTCAAAATTCCCCTGTTGCTTGGTACATTATTTATAACATAACCCATAATGAGTTAAGGACATATTTTTTTCACATTTTCAGTAGGACTCAATATAAATTAAATTTCTGATCTAAGTTTACAAACTTCTCTAACAAAATAACGTGATTTCTCCAGCATAGTTTGGGAATCAAGAAATTAATCAGTCATCAAACATTGATTAAGCACATACTATGTCTTAGGTACTGTGCTACTGCTGCGTGCACAGACAAAAATGAAAAAGGCTTTGTGACAAAATAAATACCAGGTAATGTGGGGAGGAGGAAGCAGACATGCGCTTCTAGGTGAATCAGGAAGAGCCTTGCACAGAAGGTGGTCCTTGAGCTGAGCTTTGAAGAAAAGTTGAGATTCTTTTTTTTTTTTGGAGGGGGGAAGGCAGGGCAATTGGGGTTAAGTGACTTGCCCAAGGTCACACAACTAGTAAATGTTAACTGTCTGAGGCTGCATTTGAACTCAGGTCCTTCTGACTCCAGGGAGGGTGCTCAGTGCTCTATTCACTGTACCACCTAGCTGCCTGGGAAGCTGAGATCCTAAGAGGCAAAGCTGAGCAAGTACACCTAGGGGGGACAGTAGGCGTCTATGTAGTGCACTGCATAGAGAACTGGAAGTGGAGGCATGAAGATTCGAGTTCAAATCTTGTCAAAGACACTTAGGAGTTATGTGACCCTGGACAAGTCACTTTGCTTCTCTCTCACTCAATGTGTTTGTACAATGCAAACAGTAATAGCACCTACCTCACGGGGTTGTCGTTAGGTTCAAATGAGTTAACATATATCAACCACTTTTCAATCCATGTAAATGCTACATAGTTTTAATATCATTCTGAACATGAGAGTCATTGTGTGTGAAGGCATGGTGACTAAGGTGGGATATTGCTCATGACTGACAGTGAGAAAGCTAGTCGGCCATACCTTAGAAGACAGAAAAGATCATCACATATTGCAAACCTGGAAAGTTAGGTCGGAGTCAGGTTATTAGGGACTTTAAACATCAAAGAAAAGAATTGGTATTTGACTCAAGAGGTAAGAAGGGACCACTGGAGGGTACTGAGTAGGAGAGGGAGCCATCAAGCCTGAGTTATGGGAGTATCCCAGCAGCAGCTGTGTGGGGATGAATTAGGAAGAGGAGAACCTCATTCAAGGAGAGCAGCCAGGAGGTTATTGTAATGGTCTAGTGCAGGGGTGGGGAACCTGCAGCCTTGAAGCCAGATGTGGACTCCTAGATCCTTAAGTGCAGCCTTTTGTCTCAATCCAAATTTTACAGACCAAATGTTCTATAATCAAATGTTGACAATTAAGGATATAGAAGGCTGCATGTGGCCTCAAGTCTGTGGGTTCCCTTACCCCCTCCCAGTCTAGGGAAGGGCTATCAACCCTCCTAAGAACATGAAATGTGGAAATATTTAGCAAAATTAAAAAAAATACAATAGAACATAGATATGTCAATATGTAGCAGCAGGGGTCTTCGTGTAGGAATTCAATTTCTGTCTGAAATTGAAACCACTCATTGGAGGAATAAATGGGTGATGGGGGTCTGAACTACAGGGGTGGCTTTGAGAATGGAGCAATACTGTGGAGGTAGAAGTGACAAGATTTGGTAAGTGATGGAATATGTGAAAGGAGAATGAGCATGTCTGGATGACTAGAACATTGTAAGCTCTTGTGCCTAGAAGCATGGTAGAACTAAGAAAATTTAGAAGAAGTATGTACTTTGAGGGAAAGAGAATAAGCTCCATTTTAAACCTGTTCAGTTAGAAATGCCCATGGAATATCATGCTAGATGTGGCTAATAGATAGCTATAATTGCTGGACTAGAACTCAAAAGAATATGGAATGAGTTATTTGAATTATTAACATATTGGTTTGTTTTCCAGATAACTCTCTAAGCACTGAAGTCTTTAAAATATTTAATCTTTTTGGATGGAAATAGTTCTGAAATACGTTATGTACTTTTCCGGTTTTTTGAACAAGATTGAACATGATAAGTCTGAATACTGATTGTAGCCATACCTCAGTCATCCAGAGGAAATATTGCTAGTACCAATAATAATAATAGCTACCAATTACATAGTACTTTAAGGTACATAAAACACTTTAAGTGTTTTATGTATAGAATCTTATTTGAGTCTCGTAATAACCCTGTGAGGTAGGTGCTACTGTTCTGTTGTTGTTTAGTTGTGTCCAAGTGTTTGTGATCTCACTAATATCACTAAGATCTCACTAATATATACTGTTATAAAGTATAATAAATGGATTTGGAAAGATTTTACTTACTCTTAAGTCTGATTTTCAGATTTAAGTTCTCGATATAAACTTTTATTTTAGATTCCTAATTAAAATAATGCACAACAGTGTATCATTAGCATTTCTAGCTTACTTTGGTTGCATCAGTATTACTTGCATCAAGGAATGAAAGGTTTTTAAGAAGCAGTAGAATCTTCTTCCCCTTCAAGTCAACATTAGTACTCTGTGATTTCTCTTAACATTCACTAAGCTCCCTTGCTACTCTACAACCTAAATGTAAAAGATCTAAGATCGTGAAAGATTCCAGTAATCTTAATTTTATTTAAGTCATCACTTTGATGCAAATGAATATTGGTACAAGCCCAGGATGTTAAAAATACAATTTAGTACCTAAACACTTGCCCTCTTATTAAAATTAAATGAAAAAATCTGCCTCATACTACTAGCTAATTGTTCATAAAGGTAGGGCATTTAGATAAAATTCTATCCTCCCACAGCAAGCTAATGTACAAGAAATAGACTTTAACTGAAAGTGTATCTCAGTTAGGAAAGCAGACGACATTGTTTTATGGGCAGTTGGAGGTTGGAAGAAATAGCAATCACTCAGCTACCAGAGTGATAAATTAAATCTGGGGGTGGAGAAGGAGAGGGATGTAAGAAGGTGAGATGGAGGATAATACAGGAGGTAAGTTGAGAGGGGAAATGGCTCATGAGCCAGCTGATCGCTGCGCAATAGGATGACCGCAGAAAGGGAAACAGGGAAAATTGCATCCGGCTTCAGTGTTTATGTTTTTGATAGAAATGTGCAATCATTCCTTTCCCTTCCAGTGCTGTCATGGTCCATCACTTTAGTCCATTTTCACCTTGTGAAGGAATTCTGAATGGGCCTTCCTGGTCTGGCAGCTAATTAATCTCTCACAAGTCTGTTCTTGCAGTGTGTCTGCCTGGGATGCCCCCCATACCTTAAAGCCAGTGATTCATGACAAATGTACTTTATTTTTTCTTTCTGTGGAGTGTTCTCTTTCCTTAAGCTAAATGAAGACACATCCTTTCCCTCGCCTTTTCGAAACTACATAAATTATAATTGCTCAGTAAGATATTTTTAACTTCCTACCACAAACTAACATCACTCAACATTGCTTGAGTTTTAATGAAAACTAACAAATTCTCAATGTTATACATAGAAAAAATATATAAAGAATATTTTTTCAAATATATCAATAGTAAGAGCAGTTAAGAGACACATATTACTTGACTATTTGTGCTGTGTATAGACATTAATTTGTTTTGCTGTTAAGTTTCTAAACCTGGATTCAAGTCCTATCTTGACTACTAATTCTCTTTAAGAGTCTGGCCAGACCATAGAACCTCTCTGACCCTCAGTTACTACATGTGTAACATGAGCACGTTGAACTCCATAACCATTGTGGTCCTTTTCAGGTCTACATCTGTGACTCTGTGAGCTGATGATTCTTCGTTAGGGTTGTTTTTTGTTTTGTGTTTGTTTTCCCCTGCCCCTACCCAGCACTTGTAACAGAAGCAATGCCTTGACACTCTGTCCTCGATTCTTTTCTCCCCCTTGCATATCATGAATCTCTTCTTGAATCCTGTGTCTTCAGCTCTTAGCTCTATGCAGAGCAATGTGAAATTTATGTCTCTACTCTGTTCATCTGAGGCAGCAAAATGGTGGAGTGAATAAGAGTGCAGGCCTTGGAGTTAGGAAGCACTGAGTTTTAATTCTGCCACAAATATTTATTACCTCTGTGATCCTCACAAGTCAGCCTTTCTCTGCCTTAGTTTTCTCATTTGGAAAGTGGGGATAATAATAATACCTTGAGGGTTGTTATGAGGAACAAATGAGATAATGTAGGTAAAACATTTTGCCAGCTAGCTATTATTAGCCCCAGCTCCTGCCTCTCTTCTGATCTCCACATCAACATTTTCAACTGTCGACTTAACATCTCCACTTTTTTTCTTTAATGGCTCTTTAAGTTCACAGTGTCTAAAATGGAACTTATTATTTTCCCCACAAAATCTACTCTCCCCTGACTTTCTTTATAAAAACAAGTATCTGTTGATGAGAAGAGGGATTTGACAAAATAGTTCAATGGTTAAAACCCTGCTATGAAGGATAATTATTTTTTAGCTGAATTAAGAACCTTTGCCTTGATTGAAAGTGTAAAGAAATTATCAGCCACAAAATTTCAGAAATCTCTACAGAGTTGTGGAAATTCAGATCCATGAACACACATTGACATTAATAAAAGTTATTAGTGTTGAAAATGTGAAACTAAACAGAAAATATGATTTTAAAATTTTATAATTGTTCTTCATCTTCAGTGATTTCTTTTAGATGACAGTATTCCAGTATGGGTATTAATTAGCTCAGTAAAATAGACAAGGTGGAACATGACTCAAATTCTCCACTCCCTAACCCAGTGCTTTTGCCTAAAGTAGGTACTCCACATGTGATATAAAAATATAGTCCTTGACACATCCTAACTTCCTAGAAGTGCTAAAAGAATAATGTTTAGATAGGAAGGTGTTGACCTTTGTCTTCCCTTCCATGCTTCCCCTCCCCTTCCTCAAAGATGTCCAAAGCCTACTCATATTTCAAGGCCAAGCCCCAATACTAGCTCTTCCATGAATTTTAGTTAGTGTCCCCAGCAATCATTTCTCCTTCATTTAAACATTTTTCTTAGGGAATTTTCCAGAGTCCCCATGAAGTCATATTTACAGTGTGACTATCCCATTAGTGTACCTCCTCACCAACGCCTTGCCATGAGCTCTTTATGTAGGACACCTGGGCATCCTGCTTAGGAGAAAGTGAATAGAGAATCCTTACATCTGGCATTAGAAGAAGGGTGTGAAAGAGAGAAGCAGTGACCCTTAGGTTCTTTGTCTTCCTTCTAACCATCTTTTCTTTTAAAGCATGCCTTGAAAATAAAAATGAATAAAGAAGTAACATTTGCTGCTATTCATGAATTGACCAGACTGCATTAAACTAAAAACATCCCTTTAATAAAATTCCAAAAGGCACGAAGTGACTACAGACCTTCATGCTCAGTGATTTCCTAGGCGAAATGTCAGGATGGTTTAGGAGAAGTGCCCTGAAATAGTCATTGAAAAATATAAGTTCTCCTCCCTTACCTTCTGATTGACTGATATAATGACCATGGGCCACTTGCTAAAATTCTTCAGTGTCTCTTCCCTCCCCCCACCACTTATAAAATGAAAACAATGAGCAAAAACCCAAACAAACAGAAGTGATTTTTGGGCAAAAAGCTACTTTAAAAGTAATGCTATTAATTAGTCATTTTTTTAAAGATTTCTTCTCATTTTGATTATTGCGGTGGTTTATTTTTAGTTCTTCCTCACTTTTTGGGGAAAAAATCCTTTCAACATCAGAAAGTTTACTATTTCAGTTATCATTTCAGTTTTGCTCTTACCTTTCCCACTGTCTTTTTTTTCCCTCCCTCTACAGTGAAAGATGCAGATATACCTTACGTGGTCACACAGACTCAGTCAACAGCATTGAATTTTTTCCTTTCTCCAATACCCTTCTCACCAGCTCTGCAGACAAATCCTTGTCTATTTGGGACGCTAGAATGGTAAGTTAATTATTGACCTCTTTGAAGATGTCTAAGGATTACAGTTAGCCAAAAAATGGTATACATAATTTATGGACAACCAAGTAAGAGAATCCCTGGACTTGTTTCTTAGATTATAGAAAACCTCATTTCTATATATCTTTGTCAGAAAAGTGGGAAGATTTCATATATAAGCATATAAGCATGCTTTTTCATTTACTTACTGATTCATTTACTAAGAAATTTTTATTGAGCATTTGTTGCATGAAAAGTATTGTGTTAGGTGCTATATCTCTATATCCAATGGTGTTAAAATTAGAATTCAACACAAGGGACTCTGGGATAACCTACACTAAAATGTGTTCCTGAAATTAGAAAAGTGTCAACTTGTAGTACACTGTTATTTCAAAAATTCAGTGTATTAACTGTTTAATTGATGTGAGTTTTCCTGCTCTCTATAAAAACCACAAGCTCTACATGTCCTCATTCTGTTCAGTTCTTGTCCATGTTCTCTATGTATGATTTACCCAACATCTCATTCTCTTCTCTATTTTTTTTTTTAACATTTTGTGAGCACCAGGGCCACCCTCAGGCTGCTTACCCCTCTGTCTATCTCCACTATCATTACTTATTCTGCTCACCTTTCCCAATTATGTATTTCCTAAATATACAATACAATTTTCTTTATGTCATGTGTGCATATAGGTCATCATAGAGTAGTGGGGTGATTCACACAACCCTTGCTCTGCTGGAATGAGCCATTTCTCATGAAGTCTAGGTGACCAGACTATGGAACTGGGCTTACTCATTTGAAGGAAGAGGCCCAAACTAGTTAATTAGGACTTTCCTGGTCACCCATATACAATATTAAATATGTTTCCTCATGTAATGTGACAGATTAGGATAGGCACAGAATTCCTTGTAACTATTGATCTCTATTCACTTAGGAGGGTACATTCCATAGCTAATGCTTAGGGCTCTCCTAATAAAGGCATGTAGTGCTCTGTCTCACGATTCAGTCTGAACCCTGGGGATGAGCAGGTGCAATGTAACAGATGAGGCTATATCTGCTGGTGTAGATTAACACAGTCATATGTACTTTTTGGCCCATATGGAATCCTCCAGACTAGATGATCTCACCATGCTTCTTCTTGATGCTTTAAACTCCAATGGCTCCTTTTTGTCCCAAAGATGAAATAGAAATTCTTCTATTTCACTTTTTTCAATTTTTTCACATTTTTATTTTAAGTTTTGAGTTCTAAACTCTGTCCCTCCTTCCTTATCTTCCCTCCCATTTGCCCTCGCTGAGGTGGTAGGCAATCAGATATAGGTTATACATGTACAATTTTATGTAAAACATTTCCATATTAGTCATTTTGTATAAGAAGAATCAAATATAAGAACAGATGAAAGAAAGTGAAAAACAGCATGCTTCAGTCTGTATTCAAACACTAAAAGTTCTTTCTCTGGAGGCAAATAAGATGCTTCATCGTAAGTCCTTTGGAATTGTCTTGGATTATTATATTGCTGAGAATAGTAGTCATTTACAGTTCTTCATCAAACAATATTGCTGTTATTGTGTACAATGTTTTCCTGGTTCTGTTCACTTCACTTTGTATCAGATCATATTAGTCTTTCCAAGTTTTTATGAAATCATTCTGTGCATCATTTTGGATAGCACAAAAATATTCCATTAGAATCATATACCACAATTTATTTAGCCATTCCCCAATTGATGGATATCCCTTTGATTTCCAATTCTTAGCCACCACAAAAAAAGAGGTGCAATAAATATTTTTGTGCAGGTAAGTCCTTTCCCCCTTTTTTTAGGATGCCTTTTGGATCAAAGGGTATGCATAGTTTTATGGCCCATTGAGTATAGTTCCAAATTGTTCTCCAGAATGGTTAGATGAGTTCACAAATCCACCTGTAATGCATTAGTGTAGCAGTTTTCCAATATCCCCTGCAGTATCCAACATTTTCCTTTTTTGTCATATTAGCCAATCTGAGAGCTGTTAGGTGGTATCTAAGAGTTATTTCAATCTGTATTTCTCTAATCAATAGTGATTTAGATTTTTTTTTCATGTGCCTATAGATAGCTTTGAATTCTTTGTCTGAAAACTGCCTGTTCATATTCTTTGACCATTTAACAGTTGGGAAATGACTTGTGTTTTTATAAATTTGACTCTGACAGATAAACTATTACATATTCTCTTAATTTGCTTGTGGTATCACCCTTTATGTGTAAATCATGTACCCATTTTGACTTTGACCTAGTTTCTGCTGTATTGTTTCCCAGTTTTCCATGCAGTTTTCATCAAATAATGAGGTTTTTGTTCCAAAAGCTTGGATCTTTGGACTTGTCATATACTAGATTACTATGGTTATTTACTGTAATGTAATTTGTACCTAATCTATTCCACTGATCCACCACCGTATTTCATTCCAGAGGTGGGGAACCTTCAGCCTTCAGGCCACATGTGGCTTTCTAGGACCTTGGGTGTAGCCTTTTGACTGAAACCAAGTTTTATAGAACAAATCCTTGTATTAAGGGAATTTGTTCTGTGAAGTTTGGATTCAGTCAAAGGACTGTACTTGAGGACCTAGAGCAGTGATTCTCAACCTTCCTAATGCCATGATCCTTTAATACTCGTATGTGGGCGTATCTGCATGTGGGTGGACCCACCTGGAGGAGCCGTGTCTTGGTCCTTAAGACCATTGGAAATATGTGTTTTCTGATGGTCTTAGGCAACCCCTGTGAAAGGGTCGTTCGACCCCCAAAAGGGTTGTGACCCACAGGATGAGAACCTCTGACCTAGAGGGCTACAAGTGACCTTGAAGTCTTCGGTTCCTCACACCTATGGCCAATATCAGACAGTTTTGGTAATTGCCATTTTATAATATAGTTTGAGTCTAGTATGCCTAGGCCACCTTGTTTCATATTTTTTTTTCTTTGATTACCTTGATTCCCTTAAGCTCTTGTTCTTCCAGATTACTTTTGTTTTTATTTTTTCTAATTCTATAAAATAATGTTTGATAGTTTGATTGATATAGCACTGAATAAATAATTTAATTTAGGTAGAATTGTCATTTTATCATGTTGGCTTAGTCTATCCATGAACAATTAATATTTTTCCATTTGTTTATATCTTACTTTATTTGTATAAAAATGTTTTATAGTTGTGCTCATATAGTTCCTGGGTTTATCTATTTGATTTTTAAAGCCCTTTATACCCTGGCCCCAGGTTCCAGCCTTGTTATGTATTACTCCTCTTTCCATACTCACCTGCTAGACCAACTGGCCTTCTCCCTTTTTCTTATATGTAGCATTCCGTCTCCTATCTCATTGCCTATGTAGGGATGACCTCTCCACCTAGAATGTGTTCCCTCCTGCTTCTAGTTGAAATAATCCCTCACTTCCTTAGAAACTGAATTGAAACACAGCCCCCTCTATTTAAAGCTTTTCTTGTTCTCAATTGCTAACACCCACCCCTCCCAACTACTTTGTGTTTATGTTGTCTAAACAGAATGCCAATTATATTTATACATTCTTATATGTGTATATGTATACCTGTCATATATGAATGCATGTTTTTTTTTTCCCTAGACATAATAGTATGAGTTCCTTGAAAGGAGGCATTGTTTGATTTTTTGTTTCTGTTCTCCAATATTTGTAAAGTACTTAAATGTTTTTGGTCACTTAATTGTTTACCAGGGAATACCTGAAACAGTGAGCCTCCAGTGCCCTGAATCAATCACTCAGCAATCAAACAATAACTGTTTCTTAGACAACCACCATGTACCAAGTGCTAGGCTAGAAAATGAATGAAACAAGCTCCACTCTCAATGTCCTTATATTCTCATGAGTGAGATGAGAGATTTGAAATATATAAAGCATATATATTTATCTATATTTATCTTATATTATATTGTATATTATATTATATATTATATTATATTATATAATGTTATATATATACACATAAAATATATAAAGTATATATATATATATATCAAGTTAATAAACACAAATATATACAAAGTAGTTAAACACTAGGTAGTCTGAGAATGAAGGCCCTGTCAGAAGAGATCAGGAAAGGCTTTATGCAGAAGATGTTTGAGCTATAACTTAGAGCAGACCTGCACAACTTGGCAGTAGGTAGGGGCCAAAATTAAAATAGTCTAAACTTCTTCAGACTGCAGGTAGGTTTTTAGTAGCTCACTTTCCAAGTAAAGGCATAATTAATGATTAAACTATTTTGCAAATAAAAATGTATTTTTAAAAAGGAATTTTAATTAATAACAATTAATTACACTTATTACTTAAGAGTTTTATTTATCATAAAAATTACCTTAATGTTAAAAAAAATGCTTTGCTGAGTGGCACAAGTTTTAATACATTTTTCAGGTTTTCTTACTGTTTACATTTAGATATCAGTACATATTACACTTCTTGTCAGCAATCAGTTTATTCTACTCCAGAATCATGTTTGAAATTGATTTCTTTAGGAATCTGAAAACTCACTTAGTAGCCACCTCATTTTCTGAGTTTACTTCCTTGGAAAACTATTGTTCCCCACTGAGATTTTTCATTAATTTGGATACGTTAATTTGTTTTTCATTGGTGTCCAGTTAGCTCAAGTTGGGATGTTTTGATTAGAAGTGGTGACAAAAATTGTATTCCTTCAGAATGTCTATTCTCGGCAAACAAATATTTTGTCTCTCGTGTAAGTAAAGAAGTGTCTATTTGTCCGCTCCAGATTAAAAGCTCTGTGTTCTGATTCAATCTTCTGTTTCTTTTTATCACACATTTCAAATCACCCAAATCACCCCCCAAAACTTTAATGTTACAATCAGAAGAATCTCCACAGTAACTGCTTCCGTACAAAGAAATACTGAACTGAGTGTCTGACCTTGGAGAGAGTGCCAGACACTCATGTAACGTAGAGGGTGGCGGCTCAGCTAAGGAAGAGAAGAAGCTCTCATGTTGTTGCAGCTCATGGCATAGTGGACATAATCTGCATTGGCATATGACTACACTCACTTTGTCCCTGTTCAATGCCAGTAACAACCAAAAACATTTTTTGTAAATTGCCCCAAATCCAAGTGACCTACGGACCTTATGTTGTGTGTAGGTCTATTTTGGAGGAAGAGAGGGATTATCTGAGAGATAAGGAGCAACTGCATTGTAGGAATGGGGGGTGGGGATTACCAGTACCAAAGACATGGGAAGAGGAGATGAAATATGATATTTAAGGAACAGAGGAAGCCAGTTTGGCCAGATTGCTAAGTATGGTAGAAAAAGCAATTTGAAGAAAACTAATTTGAGAGTGGTGTGTAGGATGGATTGGAGTGGAGAGATTCGAGGCACAGAGACCAATTAGGAAGCTGTTGAAATAATCAAGGCAAGAAGAAATGAGGGCTTGAACAAAGGTGTCTGTGTGAGTGCAGAGAAGATTATGGATTTTGGAGATGTAAAGAGGTAGATGAGAACCCTCTACACAGAATCCCCACCCTTTCCAATTCCACAGACTATAGGCATAGGACAAAATATGGGGTTCTGAGTCATGCTACTTGTATTTGAATCTTTGCTTTGCCTTAATGTGTATGTGACCTTGGACAAATCACATAACCTCTCTGTGCTTCAGTTTTCTCACTTGCGAAATTAAGATATTGGGCTGCATAACCTTTATGGTCCCTTCCAGCCACGTTTCTGTGATGCTGTATTAATTTGATCTATGAACGACACTTGGATTGCCCAGTAGGGACCTCCTAGGAAGCAAAATAGTGAATCAGTAGAGATTAAATTAGCTTCTGATGGTGGGAGCCCTTCTGTATAGTACAGGTTTCAAAAATTCTTTCTATGCTAAAAGATGTTTTCTTATGTTCCATTGCATATGGCTAAGCAACTCATATAGCTCTTGCTGCTTGTCCCTTATTTCCATTTAGACTTTAATGTAACTAAGTTTCATACTTAGTAATTTTGAAAATTACTATACATAAAAACCTTCATACCTACAGTCTATATAATATCAAAGAAAGTATCAGCAATCCAGACAAAAAGGAAATATTAGTAGCATTTAAAAAGCTTCTTTGTATTTGAATTGCATAAAATTGTAAACAGGAGTGTTACTGTAACTAATTTTAATTTTGCTTAATTTTGTGTGTGTTAAACATTTTTTGGTGATAAATAAATTGGCATTTTGTGTACCAAAACTATTACAGACCAACTAGGCAATAATATTGTATACCATATTTTCTTTCATTTTCTCTTTATTTCTCTCTCTCCTTTTAATTTATTTTTATAGTAAATTTATGAGACTATCATTCTCATATTACTCAATTTAGTGATTGCCAGCTTTTCTTTCATTGTCTTTTAAAACTGTATATTTGTTATATTTCTGTATTTAATTTACAATGAAGTTGTATGCAATTTACAGTGAATATACTTTTTGTAATCCAGGTTTTCTTTTATGACTTTATAATTTTTTTTATTATTATGGGAGGCAGTATGGTTCAGTAGATGAAAACTGGAATTGGAATAAGAAAAGAGGCATATGTATCTTGGTTCTGATATTAACCATTGGTTTGAAGGGATCAAATCATTTAACTGCCCATAGCCCAAGTTTCTTCATTTATAAAATAAGGAATTTAATTTGATGTTACCCCAGATTTTAGGTTCTAAAAATAGGTTTATTTGTGGATTTTGGTCTTAAAGCATATATTAAAATAAAAAAAAAAGGCTTAAGCAAAAAATATTTTTAAAAGCATCATTCTACATAAAAAAAAACACAACTTTTTAAGGATACTAATTCTTTGTTTATTTACAAAATATATGCTAAGACCTAAAAGTCTTAGAATCTACACACTGCAAATTTTGATCCACCCTGCCTTTAAGCATTTGTGTGTTCATCTTTTGCTGACTGGAGATTTATTGTTACAAGTGTTTTTCCCCTCCTCACAAAGCAGCTATTGTAAAATAATGAATGTCACTTATTTGCATCCATTCTCTTATATTAAAAAGTTAATGGAATAATTATTGACAGGAGGATTTCTTTTTAAAATGAGATTGAGGAGCTGCTAGGTAGCACAGTGAGTAGAGTACTGGCCCTGGAGTCAGGAGGACCTGAGTTTAAATCTGGCCTCAGACACTTGACACACTTACTAGCTGTGTGACCCCAATTGCCCTGCCTTCACCCCTCCAAAAAAACTGAGGTTGACTTTTCATGTATTTAAATACCTAGAGTATTTTTAATATTATGCCAATTCTTTTAAATAAAAATGCATACAAGTCAATAAGAAAACTCCTATTTCATGACAAAAAGGTTAGCGATTTGGGTTGAGATATTTAGTTAAAGGTCATGTCAGCTTCATTTCTTTTCTGAAAAATATGCAAGATATTTCAGAGTAGAATCAAATTTTGTCTGTATATGAGGTAAATATGCATGCTAAAATAGTTTAATTTTATTTTTGAACAATTTTATTGTTTATTGTTTTCATCTTTTTTTGTAATTAATAGTATTTTATTTTTCCCAGTTACATGTAAAGAGAATTTTGCCATTCATTTTTATAAATTCTGAGTTCCGAATTTTTCCCTCTCTGCCCCCTTCTCAAGACAGCATGCCATCTGATACAGGTTACACATGTGCGATCACGCTGAATAGCTCAATTTTGAAAGTCAGTGTTAGTATGTCAAGAGTTAACAGAGATACGGGTAACAAAACATATGGAAGTTTACGGACTTATCATTGACCAATAAAATGTATTTGTAAAATGACTCTTTAAAAATCATTAGTATTTAAAACAACAGGAAATTAATTTAACTTTGGGTAGTTATACAGTGAAAGAACTTTAGTTTTAAAAAATTGACATGAACATTTTACCAATTAAAGAAAAAAAAACTATTACTTTTCAACTGGGCAGAAAACTTTCTCTGGGATAATAAATCATCAAATGCATTTGTTTTGTACTTGGACCTGTTAATTACAAAAGATGAGTGCTTATTTGCTTTATTTGGTTACAAATATAACATACAGACACTAATGGATCTCTGTTATCTCAAAGGTGGTATGGTTTAATTTTTCTGGAATAGTTGAAAGGTTTAGTTTAGAATTACTATCTCTGACCTCAGCTAGCTTACAGTTTTAAATATGTAAGCACACAGGAAGGACAGAGGAAGAGACAGAGGCAGAGACACACAGAGAGACAGAAAGACAGAGACAGCGAGATAGAGACAGAAAGAGGCAGAGAAAGAGAGAGAGGAGTTGGAAGATAACATGTGGGCTGAGCTTTGAAGGAAGCTAAAGTTTCTAAGAAATGGTGGTGAGGAGGAAGAAGTTCAGTCCAAATATGGGGATAGTCTATGCAAAGGAATGCAGATGAACAATTGAGTTGTGAGTTCAGGAAACAGAAAGAATGCCAGTTTGGTTGAAAGATACAGTGCATGAAAGAGAGTAAAGCACAATAATCCCAGAAAAACAGGCTGGAGTCAAACTGGGTAGGATTTTAAGGGCTGTCTGGTATAATCTATATTTTAGCCTAGAGGTAGTAGTCAGCTATTATAGGTTCCTGAACAGAAAAATGGCATGGTTAAATGTGTGATTTAGAGGATTATTCTTACAGTTATGAACGGAATTTATTGGAGAGGGGAGAAGCTGAAATCTAGGATTTCATTTAGAAGGTTATTGCAGTGGCTCAGTCAAGAGAGAAGGGAAAGGAAATAAACATTAAGTGCCTACTCTGCGCTAAACATTGTTCTTTTTTGCAAGTATTATCTCATTTGATTCTCATAACAACACTGGAATATAGATTCTCTTAGGATCTCCATTTTGCAGTTGAGGAAACTGAGACAAACAGGTTAAGTGACTTGCCCAGGGTCACACAACTAATAAATGTTTAAGGAATTGAATTTAGCTCTTCCTGACTCCAGGCCCAGCTCTATCCAGATGATGAAGATCTGAAGTAGTATGGTGGCTGTGTGAGTAGCAGGGAGAGAGCAGATGTGAGCGATAGCAAAGAGGTAGAATTGAAAAGACTTGGCAACTGACTGGAACTGTGAGGTGAGGGAAAGGAAAGGGTTAAAGATGATTCTGAGGTTGCAAACCTAGCTGACTGGATGGATGGATGTATCCTCAACAGAAATGTAGAAATTTGAAGGAAAAAAAAAAGGTTTTTTTTGTTGGGGGATGGTGGTGGAGATAATGTTTTGGTTTTTTTGACATGATGGATTTGAGACGTCTCTAGGACATCTAGTTAGATGTCTAGTAGGCAATGAAACAGTGAGAGCTCGGAACAGAGACTAGGACTAGATATAGAGCTCTGGAAATCATCTGCATAGACCTGGTAACTGAGCTTCAGTGATGTGGTGAAATCAAGTGAGCTGATAAAGGAAGTCAGTGCTAGAGAGTATGGGGAGAGGGGGAAAAAAAACAGGCCCATTTTTCAACAGAGTCCCATTATAATGTTGCTATCAGAGAACAAGAATGCTACACTCTAAATACACTTTAAATATTTTATGACAAACTCAATATTTATAACAAACCACCACAGAATCTAAATGAGCTAATAGAGCCAGTATTAAGCACTTAGCATGTACCAGGCACTACTGAGCAGCCAGGTCATAAACACAAGAAAACAAGACAATCTCTGCTCTCAAAGGGCAGTGGGGAAAGAGGAACATAAAGGGGAGATGGAAAGGGAGAGGGATAAGGGCAACCACAAGGCTTGGAAATGGTGGCTAAGAAGGCAAGGGAGTCCTGATTCTGAGAAAGATGGGGCAAAAGCTCACTCATCACAGCCCAGGGTGGTTCCGAATTGGAAACTGTCTTAGCACTCATCTAGTCCAGCCCACACCCAAAAGGGGTCCCCAATATAATATATTTTACAAGCTGTCACACAGCCTCTCCTTTTTTTAAAATTAAAAAAAAAAATTTTTTTTTTTGCTTTTGGAGGGGGAAGGCAGGGCAGTTGGGCTTAAGTGACTTGCCCATGGTCACATGGCTAGTGAAGATTAAGTGTCTGAGGGTGGATTTGAACTCAGGTCCCCCTGACTCTAGGACCAGTGCTCTGTTCACTGCACCACCTAGCCACCCTCCCCCCCCCCAGCCTCTCCTTGAAGACCTCAGTGAAAGTTGGATTCAAATAATTCGCATTTAAACATGTATCTCTTGTGCCAGACAATTCTACTTTTGGATAGCTCTAATTATTCCGAAGTTTTTTTTTTCTCTCCTGACAGCAGATCTAAAATTGACTATTAATTCATAATAAAATGAAAATAGGATAAGACTCTAATCAAAAGTGCCAAATTATCATCTATGTTTTAATCAGAGAGGAATTTAAAAAACAACTGATGCACTATAAATTCTGGTACCAATGGGTGACATTTGGGCAAATAATAAGTAAAACAATAGTTGGCTGAAATGTTTAATAACAATGTTTTCTAATTTTATTTCCTTTGCAAATAATGGGTTTATCAAATTATGCTAAAAGTCTGATATAAGAAGGAAAGTGAATGACTTAGCCTAGCTATAAGTAAGATATAGAACAATCCATTTTTATACATCTCTGGGATCAGTATGTTTTAAGAGAAATCCTTCATTTTTTAAGTGAAACGTGAAAATTATACAGTGGATTGTTTTCCTATAAATTGGTTTTAAGTCTTCCTTTCACATTATTAATCACATCATAGTCTTAAATCATTAACCTATTCCAATAGTTTATTATCAAAGATAATGAATGTGGAGAAACCTAAGTCAGATCTCATAAGTCAGCTGGTGAGATCAGCTCTGAATTTTGTAGGGGATGTGGAAAGAAATATAAATCTTTGTAATTACTAGTAAGGGCTATAAAACAGCTTGCAGAGTTTAGAAACATACAAAATTGCTATGTTTTACAGAGTTACATGTAGGGTTTCCTCCACGAGGTTATGAAAGAGCAATAATTCTTTCATTAAAATTAAAAGGAAAGGAGTAGGGTTTCTTTTCTTTTTTTTCTTCAATCAAATAAAAAACAGTAAACGTAATGTGGGCTCTCTTAGTTTGCCCTTCCAAAACCAATACAGAACAACTCACCAATAGATATCAGTGATTCTAAAGACCATTGGAGCTGAGATAATTGGCTATTTAAACAAGAACAGTGAAAATTGCAAGGTACTTGTGCTAACTTGTTCATTATATAGTGAAAACAGAATTGAATGAGGAATGTCCTTGTAACCACAGTGTTTCAAGGGTAGCCCCCAGTTACCTGCCTTTTGTCTTTTGCTCTGACGTAGGAATAATGCAGTTCATACCTTGTTCCCATGCTCTGCTTTCTGGACCAGGTCTAGAAATGTTTATCATGCAGTGACTTTCCTGGTTTGTGTTATTTTTGCTCTGAAAATGAAATCTTAGTATAACCCATTGTGGGGTATAACACGATTTGAAGAGGCCAGTAAGCCTAACCTGTTTAGTCCTCATTATTCTGGTCCTCCTCTACTTTATTATTCTTTCTGGTGAATTCTGTTGATCCCTGGAATTGACCTCAGATACCAAATGCTAAGTAAGAAGGAGATCTTGTGAATTCTTAAGAGATTTTTAAGGCATGAGAGATAGGACTGTGAGATAACAGTGTAAGATGCCATGTATTATATCTCTGTATTATCCATGGCTAATTTTAGATAGATAGATAGATAGATAGCAATAGATAGATGGATAGAGAAAAATAGATGTAGATAGATATAGATTGATAGATCGATAGATGAGAGATAGACAAACAGATATATGTAGATAGATAGATAGATGATAGACAGAGACAGATAGACAGATGTAGATTATATATGGATGTATAGTGCATATATATATATATTCTCACACATATGTACATGTAAATATATCTTTAACTACATTTTGTATGCAGTAATTCAGTTTAATTCAGTGAATACATATTCATTGCCAATTAACTACACATAAGTCCTAGATACCAGAGATAAGGCATGGATTACATAGCCCCTTTTCTGAAGGAATTTTTAATCTAATAGATGAAATAACACAGAGACGTTAATAAATGCAAAAGAAGTAACAATGCGTCGTGCCTTTCCCTCTGGTAACCGGAGCGTCCCTCTTCACCCTCTGAAATTTTCAGTATTTTTACTGCTTCTTTTGAGAGAGTTTCACTTCAGCATTTCTGCAAGTTCCCTAACTTAAACATCGACCATCTTTTGCTCCTTTGCTTCTCTTCCCATTTTCAAACTGTTGCTTTATCTTTTTTTTTTTTCACCATCTTACAGAGACCTGGCCATCACATTCTTTATATTTCTCTCCGTGACACTGACATAAACCAGGAGTAAAGATAATATCTGCAGTACTGCAAACTCAGCCCTGTTAAGCCAATGATCTTTAGACTGTTGTCATTGTAAATGCCTGTCAGTAAAACCTTTTAAGCGTGCAACTTTGACATATTTATATTTTTTATTTATAAATTATATATATATGCCTTACTGTACCAATACAAGATTTACATTATAATACATGTACATATTTATGTGACATTAATATTAAAATATAAATATTAAAAGGATGGAATAATATGTAAATGTTTTATTATTAGCATAAAACCGTTTTTGCTCTCACTGAAACATTACTACTTATAATATTCAGTGCAATTGAGTATGCTTCATTATTTTGAAAAAAAAAACACTTGAATATGCCCTTGGGGATAAAGTGGACTTATTGGTTCTTTTTAGCAATTAATTATTCATTTAATTTGATCAATGTAGCTAAGCAAGTTAATTTCTTTTAAAAATATTTTATGGAAATATACAAAATAAAATGATCCAATAATAAAAGCATAATATTAATGAACGTAACAGCTTTTCAACAGGGGTAATGCTTTCCTGGTGGTAGATAATCACCACATCAATGTAAAACATTAAACAAAAGTGAATTTTCTCTGGTTTTACCTCAGCAGAAAATTTTCTTTATAAATCACTTTTTTTTCTTTGTATGGCTCTGCTTGACAAATAATATCCCACCTTAATTTGTTATTCATATTTGGCTATTTTATTTTTGCTTCAGTGGGAAGCTAGGTGGAACAGTGGATAGAGCACTGTGCTTAGAATCTGGATAACCTCATCTTCATGAGTTCGAATTTGGCCTCAGGGGCTTATTAGTTTAGTGACCTTATGCAAGTCATTATCCTGTTTGCCTTAGTTTCTTCATCTGCAAAAGAACCTGGAAAAGGAAATCGCAAACCACTCTTGTATCTTTGCCAAGAAAATCCCAAAATGGAATCATGGATAGTCAGACATGTCTGAATGACAAAAACTTATACTTTGAGGTAGCATCCACTCTGGAGCTACTCCTCTAACTCACACTCATATTAGTGAGCCAAATCACCAAGATGGTAATTGCTGCCACTCTAAATTAGGGTTATAACCCCGAGCAGCTGGAGTTTCTAATGCCATAGTTTATGAGCCCCATCACTAGGCTCCTCACTAATGATTTCCTAGCCAGGCTTATTTAACTTTTATGACAGGTCTTCACTAAGGTGGGATAGTAAAACAGAAGTACAAAAACATTCCCCCCAAAACTGGGGGTACATTCTTCATTCCACTCCACCAAATATGTAAAGTTCATGCGAAAAGCAAGCTCAGATTACAAGTGTTAATGAGCCATAAATAGAGAGAAGGCATGTGGCAAAGGGCCACCTTTGCACAAGGCACTATGTGCTCCTCTGCCTGGTTGTACTTTTACTCTTTGTAGCATCCTCATGACGTAGGCCATCCAACAAGGCCTCTGGATCTCCCGATCAGGTCACCTAAGTACTTAGATCGGCTTGGAATGGAATGTCTAAGATTGGGAGGGAAGAAACAGAAGCATCATTTGTTCACAAATACACAATATCTAGGTGGGAGAAAGGGAAGCCTCCTTCCACCTGTAGTTCCCTCAGGACATGAGACCTGAGACTTGCCACCTCCCAAACATGAGGTGAAAAAAGAGAAGTGCAGGCTCTCTATTTCTCTAGAAACCTTCTGTTTGCCCTTTCTAATCCCAACAAGAATAGTGTTTCTTACTGGTCTAGTTTCTCTAAAAATGTGTTCAGTAGTGCAACAGAGAGAGAAAGGGAGGGAGAGGGAGAGGGAAAGGGAGAGAAACTGTTTTCTCCCTACTGAAGTTAGGTAGAGAGAGTACTAGAACTGGAATCAGAAAGACCCAAAGTCAAATCTTGCCTCAGACACTTATTAGCTGTGTGGCCCTGGACAAATCAAACTCTGTATGCCTCAATTTCTTCAATTATAAAAATGAGGGTAATTATAGTATCTCCCTCCCAGAGTTATGAGGATCAGATATTTCTAAAATGCTTATTCAGTACCTGGAACTTAGAAGGTGCTTTAAAAAAATGCTTATTCCCCTTTCCTCTCCAAATGAGCCATATGTTTCCCTCTCAGTGGCTTGGCTCCAACTTGCTTGACCGCCTCACCATTACACTTACTTGCCATTTTTATACCTAGCTCATAACGTATGACTTGATCTGCTTGGCCAATCAAATTGTGCTTCCTATATGGGTTTTTCATCCAATGGCCCCAAGTTTTATTGTCTTTTCAAATCGATTAGTGGTTTGTCTACACATTGTGATGAGGTTATAGAAAAATTCCTTCTGTTTTTATTGATTTGTATTTGATTGATGGGGGGGGAAGGTGGAGGTGGCAAGTCAGATAGATGCACGGCATCATATAGGATTAAAATGGACAGGTCAAAGTTTGTGTTTCAGGAATAAGGTTGAGGCAAATAAAAGAGTGGAGGGACACCTTGTACTAATACTACTTGAATGCAGCTTTGATTAGTACATTCTAGTCATCAGATTTGGGGTTTATTCATGTTTCATTGTAAATTAATGATGTGACCCATAATCAGATGCTTAAGAAAGCTTATGCTTAACTCTATTGTTATGCCAAAGTCAAGATGTCTGATCTGCGTGACTGTCTATATTTTATTTTACATGATTTTTAGCTTTGGGAGAAAAGCCAAAATGAGCATCTTGAACATCAAAAAAATTAAACTAAAATAATAATCATCATTTGAAAAAAGAATAGAATTGGGGCAGCTAGGTGGCACAGAGAATAGAGCATTGGCCCTGAAATCAGGAGGACCTGACTTCATATTTGGCCTCAGATGTTTGACAGTTACTAGTTGTATGACCTTGGGCAAGTCACTTAACCCCAATTGCCTTACCTTCCCCTCTCCAAAAAAAAAAAACAAAAGAGAATAGATTTACTTAAAACTTTCAAAATTTCCTAAGGCTAAATAGATGGACATTATTCCATTGTGTTGCTTTCAATTTTTTGTCAATTAATTCTGGTTAAAAGTTATAGTATGAAAATGATGCTGTCAATGATGAGTTTGATGTACTATTAGTTATATACATTTTAGTTATTATTTTTTTTTCCATTTCAATATAACTCTGTAGACTACATCATTACCAAAAGGCATTTTTAAGCCCCTTTCTGCCTCTGGCACTTGGATAATTGCCATACAAAGAAGTTCCTAAATACAGCCTTTTCCTCTGGGAGTTACAGAATTTGCTTCAAGGCTTTGAGAATCCCTGACTTCTGGAGCATGAGTACTCCCACGGGTACAAAGATTATAAACACTCTACAGCTTGATAGATAGTCTTTGAGAAGTGCTATACCCAGCTTTGTGGCTTCTTCAGTTGAAATGGTTACAAAATCCTAGAATGCCCGAGGGGTCTCAGTGGGCATCTATTCCAAGCCATAGTAGAACACATTAGCACTGCCATACTCCTGATAAAGCCTCATCTGGCCTTTCTTGAAGTCCCCCTATAGAGAACTGGTTGGGGGAAGTGGCACACTACTTCTTGAAGCAGTCTGCCATTCCTCCTTTCCATATGTCTAATTGTTAGTGTTTTTAAAAATTTTACAGCAAGTTGAAATTTGCTTTTTCACAATGTCTCTCTATTGCCCCCAGTTCTATCCATTTTGACAATCCTAAATAAAGCTAATCTCTTTTCCCCTGATGTCCTCTGATAAATAAAAGGAAGACTCTTCAAAATAGATTTAATTAATGTCAACAAGTGCTTTAATTTTTATTCCAGCTATATTGATGACGCTTGTTTAGCCTGTCTTATTTTTAGTTTATCAGTCAATCAGTCATTGAGTATTCAGGTAGCACCTCCCCTGTGCCAGTCACTGGGTTTGGCCCAGGAATGCAAATGCAAGCAAAACTATTTCCTGAGAGCATGATTGACCCACTGCAGCTTCCAGGGTGATCGACTGTCACTATTCAAATTGTCCCTAACAGTGGATTTATCACATCATTTTATGTTAATTATGATGCTTAGTACCACTGATGAAACTAGAAGCTTAATTTGGTGTCTGTAATGGAGCTAAATCTGGCAACTCACAGCATATATTCTGTAATCTTAACCTGGATAAGGGGGAGAGATATAATTCTATATTACTAAACATATTATTAGAGATTAATGATGTCATTTATTTATTTTTGATTAATGATAGCTTATATTTGCATGGGTGTCTAGATAGTTTGGTGGATAGCACTGGACCTGGAGTCAGGAAGACCTGAATTCCAATCTAGCCTCAGACACTTACTACCTGTGTGACCCTGGGCATGTCACTTAACCCTTGTTAGCTTTAGTTTCCTCATCTGTAAAATGGGATAACAATATCATCTGTCTCCCATGGTTTTATGAATAACAAATGAAAACTATTATGATGTACTTAGAACAGTGCCCAGAACATACTAAGCGTTACGTATGTTTTTAAATCATTGTTATTGTTATTGACAAAAATTCTGCAAGCAATGTAGTAACCTCAGTTTCCAAAAAAGGAAAAAGAACACAGTCTACAAAGTTTAGCTTAGTAAGCTTGTTTGGATGGGTGGGGAAATGACTGAATGGCCAAACTCAGATAGTGGTTATTGCTGTACTAATGTCAAATTGGCAGGAACTTTCCAGAGCAGTACCCCTGCAATCCATGCTGATCCTTGTGTAATTTAACATTTTTAAACAATTATTTGCATAATGCCCTAGATTGCATACTTATTACCTTTCTAGATATCAAAAAGCAGGGATGGTTAGCAAATATAATGGATGACAGAAGGAAGAACTATTAATACCTTGAAAGGTTAAACCTTGTACCAAATCTAATAAGATGATGTATGAGTGATAAATGTAAAGTCCTACATTTGGATTAAAAAGTCAATCTCTCAAGTACCATCTGAAGGAAGCAGTGAAGCAATAATTAGGTTTGATATAAAGAAAGAATTTTCAACAATGGTTATCTATTAAAGGTTAGATAGGTGGTTGTGTTTCTTCTCCCTCACTCAACATCTTCAAGCAAATGCCTGATGATCTCTTTAGAGCAATTGAAATATTATATGTAAAGCGCTTTGCTAATCTTAAAGCACCACCCAGTGTTAGCAATGATGAAGATGAGCATGCTGTTGTTACAGTCGCTACTGCTTTTGGAGTATGCATCTCTCTATATAGCAGGAGAGGTTCCTTCCAATCCTAAAATTGTGCAATTCTGTAAGGTGGATGAAATCATTGTTGCTGTCACAATTGGGGTTTTTTGCTATTATTGTTCTCATTTTAAGATGGAGAAATCTAGTTAACACAGTGAAATGACTTCCATTAAGTGATGTCCCAAAGTCTTTTCTGAAACTTTGTCTTTGATGTCTCTTCAAATTTTGACACTTTTGATCATTTTCTAGTCCTAGGAACTCTTTTTTGCCCTGGGCTTTTATGACACTGATCTCTGTTGGTTCTCCTCCTGTCTCATCAGATCTTCCCAATCTCCTTTTCTCATTCATTATTTATATCATCACCACTGAATGTGGGTAAACACCAAAGCTATGTCCTGAGCAGCTCTCCTCTTTTCTTTCTCTGCACTCTCACTTGGTGACCTCATCAATTCCCATGGTTTTAATTATCTCTGTAAATGACTAGCAAGTCTAATTAAATATAATATATGCATATATGCATGTATCTAGTATATGCACATACACATGTGTTACATATATGTATATTATACATACACACATATTTATATGCTCTCATATATAATATACATATATAATTAAAAATTTTATTTCTTTGTAACAATAAGAAATGATTTATTGAATATTTCATAAATATCTCAAACTCAACATGTCTGAAAAAGAAATCATATTTCTTCCCCAAATAAAGCACCTCTCAGTTTTTCAAGCATCTGCATTTCTACCAAGTACATCACCATTTCTCTAAAATCCCAGGTTTAGAACCTTAACATTATTCTTAGATCCTCACTTTCCCTCACCTCACACCTTCATTCAATTGCCAAATCTTGCATCTCTCACACTTGACCTCTACTTTCCATTCTTCTATCCATCCCACCATTCCCTTGCTGCCTCTCATTTAGACTACCTAAGCTTCTACTTGGTTTCCAGCCTCAGGTCTCTCACTGCTCTGATAGAACATCCACACAGTCGCCAAAGTAGCTTTCCTATAGCACAGGTGTGTCCTACTCAAAAACGCCAGTGGTTCCTTATTACTCTTTGTCTGACCAAATATAAATACCTCTGGGTGGTGTTTAAAGCTATTATACCCCTAATTTTCATATTTAATTTAATATTTTACCCCTAACCTTTCTAGATTGTTACATTTTATTCCTCTTGATATACTCTTCTGTCTATAGTCAAATTTGTCTTCTTATTCTTCATACACTACATGTCATCTCCTGACTATGCCTTTCTCCACTGCTTTCCTCCTTGCCTACAGTTTGCCACCTCTTCACCTGCATGTCTTAGAATCTTATTTCCTTCTAGACCTAGGCTCATCATTACCATCATGAAGCCTTATCTTCATCCCCCCTAAGTCCAATTTTCTTCCCTCCCAACCCTACCTTCTGTTTCCTTTTATATATTCTGCAAATATTTATGTACATATGCTCTTCCTTGATAGAATGGAAACTTTTTGAGAGCAGAGTTTGTTTTACCTTGTTGTTCCTAGAAATTAACATGATGCCTGGCAAGAAGGAAGTACTTAATTAATCCTTGGTGAATAATCGATTTTTGTTGATTCTCTAAGGTCACTCAGCAGATTAGTGGTAGAGATAGGGAGTCAACCCCCTCATTCTAGGTTAAAATGTTCATAATTCTCATGGTATTATATGATTCTTGTATAAGAATACTCCTTAGTTAAGCAGTACTCTTGGTGTAAGATGGTATAAAGAACATTGCAGGCCATATCATGGTCATCAAAACCTTATTTCATATCTCATTTCTCTGAAAAGAAAAATATTTTTGTGGAAATGTGATAATGGGGGAGAAGATGGAACAATTATATGGTGAGTGAGCAATAACTTTAGTACAACCTGAATTCTCCTTTAATAGCTGGTTTACAATGTCAAGAGAACACAGGGAAGGCCCCTACTCTATTTGGGCCTCCATGAAAATGTATTTGCCGGGCACCATGAGCAAGGTTTGCACAGAGTCGCTAGCGCATAGGGAGTTGTGATCTGCGTCATCTGATGTTGTTGCAAGTCTTAAGATATTTTCATTGATTTTCCTGCTGTTACATAAACAATGATCAGTGACAGCAATTTTACATTAAGGTTACTAAATTAATGGCCCTATTAACTTAGGTGTTTGATTATGGAATTGTTTCTTTTTTTTTTCCTCTTAAATCAAGATAGTCACTTTGACTTTCTTAGGTAATATCTGTTAAGATACTTCTCTTTATACTATACTATTCTATGAATGTTAAAAACAAGACCAAGCAAAACACTGGAAAGTTTTATTCTGCTAGTGCTATATGTATAGAGAACAATCCTTGTACACATACACACACACACACACATACATACATACAGATATGGATGGATAGAAAGATACACACATACATTTGTTGTTTGCATATAGTATATATAAATAATATAAATTATATGCACATATGATATACATATATTGCTTATACACATATCATTGGAGGCTCTGTTTTTTGCTTTTTAGAGGGGGGAAGGTAGGGCAATTGGGGTTAAGTGAGTTGTCAAGGGCCACATGGCTAGTTTTTTGTGTTAAGTGTCTGAGACCAGATTTGAACTCAGGTCTTCCTGAATCCAGGGCTGGTGCTCTATTCACTGTGTTACCTACCCTCCCTGGCTATGTTTTTTAGAGGTGACTGAATCCTACATACATAGGCTTCTGGGTATTAACAAAATTTTACGGGTAGAAAGAACTTTGGTAATCATTTGACAAATTTGATGAATCCTTATCAGACAAATGAGGAAATCTGAAGCCCAGGGGTGAAGTGACTTGCCAGAAGTCACATAGTTAGTGGCAAAGGTAGACCTAAAATCAGCAGTTTTCCATTATATCATTCTGACCACTGCCAATGAAAACATAGCTAAGCCAAAGGGAGTAGGAAGGGTCAGATGAGAGATGAATGCATGAGAAAGAATAAAAATCATTGGTGAAAGACTGTAAGAGAGTAAGAGAGAGGTGGATAAGATCGAATATAAGGAAAGGGAACAGAAGAATAATTAATAAAACATTATATATTTAAAGAAATACCTCTCTCATCTCTTCCAATATAAAAGAAAAGGGCCCTGGCAATAGCAATGGTTTCTATGATAAAGAAGATGTTTGTAGTTTTATGACATGATTAGGTAGACACAAAAAAGTCCATTCTGCTCACATTTTAAGCTTGTGCAATTATTGTGGCTATTAATGTTTGGAAATTATTGTATGTGATCTGTATGTGTTATACAGATAGGCCATGAGTTGGGCCCAGAGCTGAACAGAAGAGCAAACCAGACCAGACTGCCTTGCGGAAATTTGTGAAAGCTCTTGTAATGACCTCAAACTTTTCTCAGAAGCGAAGGTTCATGTTTCTAATATCAACATGCCATCAGTGTTGCCTTTGGGAAATTGCAGTTTCTCATGAAAGCAAAAGCGCAGTGCTCAGCAGGGTGCCTGGCGCACAGTAGGTGATCTGATTGATTTTAATAATGATATCCCACAGGTTTTTGTGTATGGCAGCAAAGTATTTAATGCAACTTCTCCCCCTTACCAAAAAATAAAAACAAAAAATAGAAATGCCTGTAACATAGAAGGCACTGAAAAGATGCCTGGTGGGTGTGTGAGAAGGCTGTGCAATACAACCAAAGAGGAGCTCTGAAGAATAGAAATAGAAGATACCGAAGAGTTACATGAGAGGAGGAGAAGACAGGCTAGTCACATGGCAAGAGTGAAGGATGGTGGGTAGGCAGCTAGTGATCCATGGGTACCATCTCACTATCAGGAGAAAGCAGTTCAGTTCTCCACTGTGTTGGGGAGACCCCTGGTTGTGAGGCTGTGGACAAACGTCACACGAGAGGAGCAGGAGTGGGCAGATGGACTGCAATCTGCCTCACGGAGGGAGCTTCCAAGTCTGTTTAAGGAACTGAAGGAGTGAATGAGGTTTTTCTTGGTGGTGCATCTCTGAGGTTGCTTGTACTTCACCATGTCACACAAGTTACTGCGATAGACAGAGGACAGGTACTACAGGACCGGTCGTCCCAGCCAGAGAGATGACAGCCTCTACATAGCCCTTGCTAAATGAAATCTGTGATGTTGCTTCCACTTCTGTATGCCATCTTTTATGGGAAGGATGTGAATGAATCAGAGAGTGTCCATGAAGGGTCAACCAGGAAGGTAAAAAAAAATCTGAGTGCATGGTAAAAATTTTTGATGTTTCACTTGAAGAAGAAAAGATTTTAGGCAACACCATGCTTCCCGCCCCTGCCCCGCCTCCAAAATTTGAAGATCTGTCCCAGGGGAGAGAAATTAAACTTTTCCTGATTGTCAGTAGGGGTTAGTGGAAGTTTCAAAAAAGCAAACTTAAGACTTAACCAACAATTAAAACAATGCCAAAGTGGAATGGTTTCTCAATGAGTTCCCCTTCCTTCACTGGCATGGTCTTCAAGCAAGGGAAAACTGGATGAGGATTTTCAGGAATGTTGTTGTTGTGGACAGGCTGCTTGTGAGGCAGGAATTCTGAGCAGAGAGGCACCCAAAGTCAGGGTGATCAGTTCAGGTTTTATTATCAGGTGATTTACTTACGGGAGCCCTTTGCAGTTAGCACCTTGCAAGAGACAGCAAGGAAACTGGTCATACCCACACAAGGCTATGCAGGCCCTTTGTCCTTCAGCTATTTATGCTTTACTGAAACTGCTTCAGAAGGGAGTGAATTGAGACATTCAGGAGATGTTGGGGCATCGGTGACCGGGTTAACAGTATGTGTAAATGTTCAAATATTAGCCACACATCCTTCTTGACCCAGAGAGAATATTGACGAGTTTCTTGTTCCTCAGTGCACCCATGCACGATCTGTTTAACCAGTAACGCTCCTACCTACAACCACGGATCCACTTAAGTCGCAGATGTATGAGGGTTTCCTTCCCAGGTACAGGCTGGATTAGTGTTCTTCTAATCCCCCTTCCAATTCTATTCTGTATTTAATTCTTCACCATGCTGACATTCTTTGGAATATATTTTTGCTGCAGATATGAAGTAAATATCAATTGTTTTCTATACTGAAATCAGGAAGTGACTAAATATATCTTAAGCCCCTAAATTAAAAAAAAAAATTCACGTTTCTGTGAAGCAATGGAAATTGAAATTGCCCAATTTGGAAGCCTGGATTTTGTTACTGGGTACTATTATATCATTTTCATAATGATTTTAAAATGAAATGCTCCTGTACATTTCTACCATTGCTTATACTTGAAATACTGATTTCTTTATTAAAATTAACTCATCAGCCCTCATTCACTCACATAGATATTATCCCCACTTTTGCATAAATGGAAACTAAGTTGAAGTAAAATTAAATGAGATTTAATAACATAAGTGAAAGAACCCTAAACACTCTGATTTTCATATGGTATTGAAGATCATCATTAAGTGAAATGGCTCTTCTTAAATTAAGGTAGAAGTAAGCACATTTGTATTTCACACTTATCGCTAATGAGAAAGTTGGACAATGCAGTCATTAATAGCAGTATGAAATCTGTGTTTACAGCATCTAAATGAAACTCTTCGACTTTCACCAATAACCTGCAGGATAAAATAGAAGAACTGGAAGTTTACAACTCTAATAACTATGAACAGGAGAATTCGTAACCAGTGGTGTGGTAGAAAACATTATAAACAACAAAATAAAAAATATTCATTATATGAACTCTAATATATTTTGTACAAGCATAATCAATACATCTCAGTTAAAATGAAAGCATGGACTAAGAAAAGTTTTTCATTGGTTCTTGTTAAAAATATATGACATACAGATTCTATAGGGAACTGACACAAATCTAAAACATTAAGAGACATTCCTCAATAAACAAGTTGTTAAAGTATATGGAAGAGTTTTCAAATGAAGAAATGAAAGCTATCAAAACTAGACAAAAATTGTTCAAAATCGCTGAGAGAAATTGAAATTAAATGAACTCTGAGATATTGTTTCACATTCACCAGATTAGCAAAGTTTAGAAAATTCAATATTCCAGACGTCTAAGAGGACAGATACACTGTTATCATTGTTTTTGTCAGTTTGATGGGTAAAAGATGGTACATTGAGGGCGGCGTAGAAGCAGCAACACATCGCAGCTCTCACATAGCCACCCCAAAATACCCATAAAATAGGACTCTAAACCAATCTTGGAATTCCAAAACGCACACAAAGATACTTCCCACTAAAGTCAGCTCGGCTACGAGGAA
>CM053580.1:61022227-61040568 GCA_028627135.1 Pseudochirops cupreus | reverse complement strand
ACAGGCACTGTGGTTGGGAGATCCATCCTGCCATACCGAAAAGTCAGAGGGGTGAGGGGTGAAGACATAGGAGAGAATAGAATGGGGAAGGGGGGATACACTGGGATGGCTGTTTTGTGGCGGTGGGTAGGGGAAAGATGGGGAGAAAATTTGTAACTCAAAATTTCATGGAAATGAATGATGTAAACAAAAATAAAATAAAAATTTAATTAAAAAAAAAAAGTCCTAAGAGAGAAGCAAATATGTACAGATTACAGGGATACCCTGTAATTTATAGTTGGATGGGACCTTAAGGATCATCCAGTCCAATGTCCTCATTTTACAGCTGACCAAAATGAAACTCAAGGAAATTAAATGAATTGTCCAAGGTCATTAAGATAGTAGGTACCTGATGGCAGGATTTTATCCATCTTTTTTACTCCAAGTTCAGTGTTATATCTATTGCCATCTGCTGCCTCAGTTAACTATTTCCATGAAAACAGAGAAGTTAGTCTAATATAAACAAACATATCTGCATAGACAGTAAGCAATGGAAGCAGGTTAATGTTCGAGAAAATTAATGTTGGTGCATCTCAAATGCTAATTTAGATAATTTTTCACTATTCAAGGTGATCAGGTGAATGACATAGTGTTGTTTTATATAGGTTGGATATGCATCAATATATTTACTATGAAATGTTAGGGTAATGTCTGGGTAATGTTATATGGGTAATGTCTGGGTAATATTACTGTAATTTTAGAAAGCTAAGGACTCAGTGGTCAAACAGCACTTTGACAAAAAGTTCATCTTTATTTACTATTCAAAGTGGTCCTATCAAAGGCAATAATGCTTCAATAAGAGTCTCTAATTTGATTTTAAGGTCAATAGTTAATAGACAAAACTCTCTTTGGCATGAAGCTACCCAAAGATATCACTGTAAAGAAGATGATCAGAGGGTCGAAGGGTTTTTTTCCAGATATTTGAGTGGATCATATTTCTGCCTTGTGATTGGTTTTTGAAAGTCTCTATTTGGTGTGGTAGGAAATATTTCGAACATATTTCTTCTTTTATTATATTCTTTATATTATATTCTTTATATTCTTTAAGCCTCAGGGCAAAGGAACTGGTTCTAAAAGTCTATCTTAGCAAAGGTATGTGTGAGAGAGGAATGTGATTATAAAGGTGAAGCTGCATTTATACTTAGACCAACAAAGTTACCTCTCCCCTCTTTGTCCTCCTTACATTCTTCCTACTCTAGTAGGAAGTCTGGAACTCTGATTTTATAGTTTAAAGGGCAAAATTGTTTGATAAAAGGGATTTTCTGGCTTTTCTTTTATTTGTAGTCCTCCCTCCTTCCATTTTCAACCTTGAATGGCATTAGGAGGACTTTGATTAACCAGACATCTTGACAAGCATTTTAGGTGGTTTTATACTCCATTGCTCTTCTCTACTGTATGAAACGGCATTGTTCATAATTTTTCATTATCCTCCTTTGGAAGATCTTAGAGTGTATATTCTAACCTGTTATTCCCTTTGATAAACATCACTTTCCATTAGGTAAATCAGATGCTTTCTCACTCTGACATTTTCTGAGTTCTTTTGCTCTTTTTTTGCTGTATCAGTTAATTTACACTGGTCAAACTTCTTGATGAAATTATCATAGTCAACATCAATATGATTTCTCTTATCCATTTCCTACTTTTGTTATTCAATTACTTTAATAAGTAGTTCAGGGTTAAGCTGTCTCAATTATATTAGAAATGTTTGTTTTATAAAAAAATGTTTTCTTTTTATTGTGACGTATTGAGAAGATAAGCATCTAAATAAGCAAAGAATAGCAAAATGAGGATTGCATATGAAATGTTGAACTGTCATTTAAAGTTTGTCTTTTTAAATATAACTACTTTGTTAATATTTTAATCTTTTTGCACTGATATTCATTAGGGGTATTGGTTTAGAATTTTCTTTCTCTGCTTTAATCTCTCTCTCTCTCTCTCTCTCTTTTAGGTTAGGGCCATATTTATCTCATAAGAGTTTGCTAAAAAATGTTCTTTATCAAGTAAAAAAAATAATTATACAATATTAGAGTTGCTCCTTCAGGGTTTGATAGAAATCACTTACAAATCTGGTCCAGTGGGTGTTTCTTTATGGATTATTCAATTTACTTTCTCTAAGACTGAATTATTTAATATCTATTTCTGTTCTGTTAACCTGGGTATTTCATACTTTTTTTTCAATATTTATCCATTCCATTTAAATAAACAATTTTGTTGGCACATAACTGCGCAAAATAATTTCCAACAAATTCTTTTATTTCCTCTTTATTTCTGTTAATCACTAATTTTTTTATGTCAGTAATTTGGCTTCCACCTCTCTTTTCATCAAATTAGCTAATGTTTATTTTAATTAGTTTTTTTAAAAGTTCCTCGCTTTATCAATTCAGTGTTTTTGTTTATAATTTTGTTTTTGAATTTTCAGAATTTCTATTTTTGTTCCCATATTTATGCCTTAGCTTCCTCATCCATAAGTCATGGATAATACTAGAAGCTGCCTCCCACATTTCTGTAAGAATCAAATGAGATGATATTTGTAAAATGCTTTATAAACTTTAAAGTCCTATATAAATGTCAACATCATCATTATTAGTTTTCTAGTTTTGTTCTGTTTTTAGTTGCAAATCTAGTTCATGGGTCTATTCTTGTCTATTTTGTTATTGATAGCACTTAGCAATATACATTTTCTTTCAAGGACTGCTTTGGCTGTATTTCAAATGTTGTGGTATATCGTCTCATTGTTGTCGTTTTCAGTGACATTGTCTACTATTACTATGTTCTTTCACCCATCGATTCTGTTGAGACCATAGTGATTATATTTAGAAGAATTCGCATGCCATGCCTTCCCCATGTCACAGGATGTTTAGTAGGTTCATGAAAAACATAGTCCAGAAAATTTCCCTAAAATAAGGCTGCCTCAGTCACAATAATGTCAGAAAAGGAAGTCAAAAGATATTTCTTTAGTCCAGCAACAAATAGTCATCAAGCATCTCCTGTGGCCATGCACCACGCAAAGAAAGATCTGTGACTATAAAGAAAGGCCAAAAAAAAATCCCTGTTCTCAAGGAGCTCACAGTCTGATAAGGCAGACAAAATGCAATCATGTGTTTATTATTTCTGTTTTTATACATTCACTTATGAAGTTTTCGGTGGCCTAGCACGTGATCAGTTTCTTGTAAAGGTGCCAGTCACACCTTAGAAATGCCTTTATACATGTGTACATACATATATGGCACACTCATGTATATATGTCTACCTTTCACTTTCCCTGGGGATCCATCATGTCAAACTTTCCTAAATTCTATTTAAGTCCTTAACTTATTTCTTACTTTTCTGAAAGGAACACCCAGAGTATTTAATTATTAAACTTTCTGTCCATTTATTTTGTGTAATTTGATTAATTTTTCCTTCAAGTTCTTCAATTTTATGCCATTCAATGCATATATATTAAGTAATGATGTATTTAATTAAATATGGTGCTCTTTGACATAACATAGTCTCCCTTATTATTTCCTTTAACAATATATTTTATAATTACTTCCTCATCTGAGATGACAATTGTTATCCTTTATTCTTTAAATTCACCTGAAAAATAAAAAATTCTGTTCTAGTCCCTCATTTTAACTCTGTATGAATATAATTAAAGCGTGTTTCATATAAACAACATATTGTTGGATTCTTTTTTCTAAGACAGTTTATCACTCTTTCATGTGTGAAATCATGCATTTTACATGATTATAAATATTATTTGTGTATTTCTCTCCACTGAATCTTCTTAAAACTTGATCTTTCCATTCCACTCCACTCTTTTTTACTCATGGAGGCACTGAGCGTGGTTTAATCCAGTCTAATTTTTAGGAAATCCACTAATTAGATAAGGTTTTCCTCCTTCTGTTCTAAACTACTTATTTTCTTTCAAATTATTTTCTTCAGAGCTCGTTTCACTTATAATTAAACTTATTTCTTGTTATTTCTTAATTCATTTCTTTTAGTCAGTCCTGGATTCATGGGATGCCAGAATTTGAGAGTTGGAATGTATCTCTTCACCCATCTAGGTGAAGACCCCTAAGAAGGGGGGATCCCCTTGTGTCTTCAGGAAGTTCATTATACTTTTAAACACTTCTAATTATTGGGAAGGTTTTTTTTTCCCCCAATGTCAGGCTTTAATTTGCCTTTTTGAAACTTCTTCCCGTTGCTTCTTCCTGGCTCTTCCCTCTGGGGCCACGAAGAACAAGTAAGTCTTCAGATACTTAAAGACAGTGATCAAGTTCACTACTAGATGCTAAACATGCCCTGTTCCTTCCCTTAGTTTTTGTAGGTCATGAACTCAAGGTTCTTCACTATTCTAGTTGCTGCTTTCTTGACACTCCCCAGATCATCCACTGCTTTCTTAAACTGTGGTGCCCAGAACGGCAGTTCTCAGCATCCCTCTTCCCAGTCACCAAACCTCCTGACTATTCAGCAGGCTTTGACTCCATTGAACATCTCTTCTTGGATTGCATATACTATTCCTGACGTGGCTGGACAGAGACGGAGTACCACTCTATTCCTGGAATCTATGCCTGTTTATAGTATACCTGAAAATCTCATTAGCTTCAGAGATTTATTTATGCTAATTATATAGCCATTCTCTTTTTTGTTTACTTCTTGACTGACTTATTCTATTCGTTTTCTTCTATTTACTCATAAATAAATTTTTCCCCATAAATATTTAATCATAAATAAATAGGCTTACTCATAAGGAAGCTTCAGTTCCTGGCTTTTGTTTTTGTTCTATAGAAGGACTCAGCACCCCTTCCTTGACTCTTGGATGGCTTGTTTCGTTGCTGTTTAGTCATTTTTCAGTTGTGTCCAACTCTTCATATCCCTATTTAGGGCTTTCTTAACAAAGATATTGGAATGGTTGTCATTTCCTCCTCCAGCTCATTTTATAGTTGAGAAAAGAGGGGCACACAGGGTTAAGAGACTTGCCCAGGGTCACATAGCTAATAAGTGTTTGAGGCCAGATGTGAACTTAGGAGGCTTAAGAGATATAAACTTAGGAGTCTTGCTAACTCCACACCCAGTACTCTATCCACTGTAACACTTATTTGTCCCCCAAAAGTTGCTGTTGAATTGTTTCAGCCCAGTGTTTTATCCACTGAAGCAATTGGCCTGGATGGGTATGCAAGCCCTACTGGGTATTGTCTCTGAATTTCTTGGGTCTTATTGCTGGCTCTTACCTCTTCTCATATGGGTATAGTCATAGTGCTGCACATGCCATTGACTTCCACACTAGGCATCCCCAGTCATGGTACTGTGGTCTTTTGGCTTCTCTGGCATTTCCCTGATTAAAGCCCTGGTTTAAGTGAAGTCATGCTGGCTTTCCTGAATGAATGCATTACTCAGTGCCCATAGTGATTGCCTTTTTTTTTTTTTACAGTCCAAGCTGGAAGAAGGAAATTACTATTTTATCTCTTTAAATTTCTCCATTATTTTTCTAACTGATGCCCTCTTCAAATCTTTGCTAGTTGGCATGTAGGACAGCTTGACTCTTCTATGATTTTTTCAGATCTCCATCTTAACTATAAATTCTTTCTTCTTGTTCTTTTTTTAATGAATTTTGATCTTAAATTTGAAGCATTGATGATACGATTGTATATAACTGTGTCAAAGTCCATTAATTATTTTCCCATTTGTTAAAATGTAATTTATTGTCTATACAATCTAGATTATCCACAATCTAGAATAATCAGAAAGTCAATTTCATAAAGTGAAATTTCTTTTCCTACTTCTCTAGCCCTCTATCCAGATTCTCATCATTCTAACTAAATAAGAAAGCTTTTTCTTCCACCTATGAGTCTTTCCTAGTCATGAAACTCTTCCTACTTTCCAGGGTCAGAGGCTATAACTTTCCTACTGGATCCTGGTTAACTTATTTTCCATCCATATTGCTGAAAAAAAAGCCATGCCTTTATTTTTAAGTACTTTCTTGCTTTCATTTAATTATTTAGTAAACGTCTAGGGATCTTTGTGCCTTTTACTAGAATATAGCCCTCTTTGTTATATATGTACATATACAACACATACACATACAGATCTCAGTTATATATATATATATGTATATATATACATATATATTAACAAATTGCTTTGATTGTACATTTCTGAATTTCAAATATCCCTTTTTTCACTTATAGATTTTTTCCAAACAATAATGTTTATAATAATAAACATTTCTCTTGATTTACTATTTAAAGGTTGTGGGCAAATTTCAGAAATTTGCAATCCTGACTTAGCCTGACAAACCTGTAATGCTTCTTATGAGGCTCAAAGTTTTCCTTGAGTAATATGAGGGTAAATTTTACTGGGCAGTTATTGGGCAGCTGGATGGCCAGTAACTATTTGATGTGTAGCTCCCTGACTGTCTGGCATAAGAAAATGAATAAAGAATCGATTGATGTTGACTCATCTTAATAGAAATAGTATGAAAGCAAAGCATTTCTACAACGGGCATGAATTTTTAACAGTTCATCATTTATATCAATATTTTACCATCTTGGTATAGTGTCTTTCACATAGTAGGTAATTTAAAAATACATATTGATTCTAAATAAATTACATATTTTAAATATTCACCATTTCTGAAGAGGTAAAATCTTTCAATATCAGTAAAGATGAAGACAGGATAACTATTTTTTTTTCAGTATTAGTAAAAGCAGAGCTTTCTCTCTAAGCTAATTCAACTTAAGAAAATCCTAAGGATAAAGGTACCATAAGTGGGAATTTTGACAATTGTATAGGCACAGTAAAGTGGTTAAACTATCATCTGGATAATTTGGACCCCTAAAACTAATAATACAAATAAAAAAGAGGAATTTCTCATCCAGATGATTAAGAAAATCTGCGTTTACTTCTGAAAAACAGCATAACTTCTCAATTCTGCTGTCCTATTTTGGTAAGTTAGATTTTTCTAAGTTGACACTCAAAAATCTAATAATTTACTTCTTGACACTATCGAATTCTACCTGGGCTTTAAAAAGGGACAGTGAAGATTCTTACATACCTCTCTAGGATGTTTATATCCAACTGCATGCTATGATGGGGAGTGAGGACAATAAGCATTTTTCATTAACTGGGTTTTTACTGTATATATTACTAGATCAGCCATCACCTCATGTTTTTGTCCTATATCTCCCCTTTCTTTCTTTCACACAGAAATGCTAAGAGGGAAAAATCCACCACTCTTACCTCTAAACTCACTTCATATCCCCCTTGTCATCTGGTTTCTGATCCCACCACTCATCTGACTCTCCTCTCCTCAAGACTGTTAAATGATCTCTTCTTGGTCCTCAAAATTCCTGACTACTCTGCAGATTTTGACACTATCAACCATCTCTTTTTGGATATTCTGTTTCATGACATTGCTGTCTTTTGGCTTATTTGTCTTACTGATCATTTGCTGTCTCCTTTTTTGGATCATTATCCATCTCCTGCCTCCAGACATGAAGGTTCTGATCTTAGCCAAACCCTAAATATTGTGAAATTATAATGTCCAAACTTGGTCCCGAAGAAGAAATACAAAAATGCACTTTCCTTACCTTTTTGTTGAGGTGGCAAAGTATAGGTGAGGAAAATTGTGAATAGGCAGAGATGGTAGATATTTTTCTCTTTTTAACTATTTATTATAAAGGATTATTCTTTTGGTGGGGGAAGAGGAGGAAAGAGAACATAGTTTATATAGAAACAAAAAAAATCCATAAAAATTTTAAAATACCAGTTTCAACCATAAATGCTCTTTTCAATAATGTGGTTTTGTTATATCTCATCCCAGTTTCCTATATTTTTGTTTTCCACTCTACTGCTCTTGGCATATGGTGAAGTGACGCTGCTTACAATCATCTGTGTCTTTCTCCATAATGTCTGGTAAATGACCTTGTATTCTAAACTGGTAGTTTCCTTGGCTGGCATGTTTCTCTATTTAGAAAGTAAATCAAATGGCTGCTGGCTGAGACAGTTTCTGAGTTTGTTTGGCTTCCTAAATATGGTAAATGGTTTTACATTCATTAAGTTTCTCTAAAAAATTGTGATAATCAGAGTAGATATATTTACCTTCTTCCATCCTTTTATAAATAGGATGCATGAGAGCTGTTGTAATTATACCCAGACTTTTCCTCAACTTTCTACTTTCTACTCCTGTAGTGTTGATGTCTACCTTGCTCAAAGAATTCCATGATATGATTGAACATATGATGCTTATTCTGAAATAACTACCACACCAGTAGGATGGTTATTTTCTGTCTTTAAGATGGAGTCAGTTTCATTTTTTGTGATGTTATTCATTGCTTGCCATGACCAATTCCTTGTTATTATCTTCAAAAAAGTATTCATGATTTATGGGTTTAAGTATTCTGTGCAATCTACTAACCTTTCTCTGCTTTCATTTGTCAATTCTAATTCATATTTTCTAAAACTTTCACCATTGTCCTTTATGCATGCCATCCCTTTAAAGACCATGTATGAAGGAATATGCTCACTGGCTTTACCGGATATTCTCAAATGTTTTTATAGCTTCATCTTTTACAACAGAAAGCTACACTTATCTTCAGAGCATTTTTTTTCCCTCTATGTTCACCTTAAATAAAACAAAATGATTATATTCCATGGAGTGACAAAACTAACTTTACCAGCCTCTATAATTGCATCTTTTAGGAAAATTCCGAGTCATCCACCCACTTAGTCTTAGTTGTTGTTTTGGTTCAGTTTCTAGCAAGCATGTCAATATGGATATGATTCATTTCCCTAATCTGTTTGCTACAGGATGGTTGTTGTTCAGTCATTTCAGTCATGTCTGACTCTCTGTGATTCCATTTAGGATTTCCTTGGCAAAGATACTCTGTCCTTCTCTAGCTCATTTTACAGATGAGGAAATGGAGGCAAACAGAATTAAGTGACTTTCCTAGGTCACACAGCTAGAACATGCCTGAGGTCAGATTTGAACTCAGGAATATGAAGTCTTTCTGATTTTAGGCCCAGCACTCCATCCACTGTGCCACCTAGCTGCTCCACATTATACCTTCTGATAGTTAAGTTAATGCTTATACATCATCTAAACAATGTGGGATTTTTAGGACTCTCTTTCCCTTCTTTATTCTACTCAGCTACCATAAATGGGGAACTGTAAAGGTGCTACATAGGACTGAAGGATGCCTACATTTTTATTTATTTCATGGATCAGCATATGACCAGATATTTCTTCGCCAAGTAGCAAGCGTACTGGTGGCTTCCTCTGAAACAAATAACATTTTTTTAGCAATAGCTCTGATGATTTGTGGGAGCCCTCCTTTCTAGCATTCCTTTTGGATTATGAGACGCTTCATTCAGGCATCACAGAAACAACTATTCTGAAGTGATTCTCGAAGTGGAATTTATTTACTCTGATAACTTTAAGAGAATTACTGAGGGTGGTTTATCATATAACAGATAAAACTGTATAAAGCAATTGTCTCAATATGATATATTGTGTAGAAAGAGTCTTTGTAAAAGAAAGGAGAAAGTAGCAAATTAGTCCTTTAAGGAGAAAAAAAAGACAGATTGGGGAATAGAAAGGATGAGGCAATAAAAGTGTATAAATTCTATTAAGAGACCATGGCAACAATATATGGGAATTCTTGATCTGCATATAGAGTAAGGGAAGAGAAACTTAGAGGGCATAGCAGGCATATATTATGGAACATGTATATAGGATTAAGATCCATGCATTATGAATGAAGGAAAAATAATTATTTCAGAGAGAAATCAGCAATACCTCTCTTCTTTTGCTTACAGGGAAGTTGAGAATCCTGTGCCATGGGCAATATCTCTAATTCCAGTCCTTGCTACCTTGTACGCCATAAATTACCTGAGGACCTAGGATCCAATCTGTGACATTCACCATAACTTTAAACATTTGGATTTGCAAGGCTAACATGTATGAAGTTCTTTATTCCAACTTAGGCACTACATCTGTTATCTGGGTAGCTGTCACCAAGTGATGTTTCCTTGACTTTGATTTTCAGTGGAATTCTAGAATGCATTATTTATCAATTACATGGTTTCTGAATATTAGAGGATAGTAACCTGGACAGAATCAGGAGAGACATCTTTGCCCAAATCTCAACATGGAGAAACTCCACCTTTCTTCTCTTTCCGCCCCACCCCCCCCCACAAAAAAATAAAAAAACTGGGGAAAAAAATCGCCTATAGAACAGGAGATATCATTCCTTGTAGCTGCTACTGGACATCATGTTGCCGTAGAATTCTTAGGCCCAGAATAACTGTACCATTTACCAGTTCTGCATCAGCTGTCAGCACTTCCTAATTATATATCCATTTTTATAGCTTCAGCTTTCAGCAGTCACCAGGCCAACTATCCATAAGGATGCTTGGGAATCCAGCAACATTTTTTTTCTGACTTATATTCCAACCTTCTTCTTCTATTTGGCCTTCAGTCTTTTCAGGCTTCAGGAGCTTCTTTAATGGCTGTGTATGTCTTGCTGTTTTGTCTTATTCCTCCATTGCCTTCTCCAATGGCACTGCACTGGGTTGCTTCTGGCTAACTTGACATACTACATAGGCAGCATCATCCAACACAGTAGTTCCAGAGGCTAGAAACCAGAAGCTGCCAGAAGTACTGCCTCCTATTACAGTTACAAAATTTGGTTCTAGACCTTAACAACAGCTGGAATATCTGAACATCAGCACAACTTTTGATTTCATCAGTTAGAAGGTTACCTATTTACTACTTCAAATCTAGAATCCAACATCACCAGATGACCCACCACTACTGCCATTCTGACCTTTAGTAATTGCAGAGTTGACCACCAAACAATATAGTTCTAAATTCTTATAATGATAAGGTTGACTGCTTGTTGCCATGCAACAGCTCTCAGAAGATGGATTTCAGATTTGTTACCCATAACAACAGCTCATTTTTCTAGCCTCTAAGTCAGTGGTTTTCAACCTGCAGGTCGTGACCTCTTTGGGGGTCAAATGACCCTTTCACAGGGGTCGCCTAAGACCATTGGAAAACACGTATTTCCGATGGTCTTAGGAAGTGAGACACCGTTCCTCTATCTGTCTCCAGGTGTGTCCGCCCACATGCAGATATGCCCACACACGAGTATTAAAGGGTAGCAGCATTAGGAAGGTTGAGAACCACTGCTCTAAGTCCTCCTTTCAGAGCACCTGGAGTCATATGGCATCAATTTCCATGCCAGGACTGAAGGCTGAACATTTTCCCCAAAATTGTTGCCTCCAGTGCCAAAGCCTTTCTAGGCACAGCTCAAGTTGACACTTAAATCATCTTTGCCAGTATGTCCCATCTCTCACTCTTACTCATGAATGAAGAAAATTATTTCATCAAATACATTTCATTTAAAAACAAGGGATAGTTGTAGAATTAAAGATTAAATATTCATGTATGGAATAGAAGGAGTATCAGAGATACAATAAACATATTACTCAGCACTAAAAAAATTAATGAACTCAAAAGAAAATAAGATAAATTAGTTAGGAAAATTGTAAGGTAACATCTAAGGACTAAAAAATTCAGTTAAATTTACAAATAACAGAGTAAATGAATTTGAACCAAGATCGGCAGTTAATACAAATAAAACTGAAAAACAAAACCCATATAATAGACCTTATGAACCAAGAAAGGACACGCACAGAACATATTAAATGAAAATAGCAGAATAATCACCAAAAAAGAAAAAAAATGGATATATTTGAGGATTAACTGAGAGAAAATGCTACAGATCAGGCCAAAACAGGCAACATTGTGCACTCGGAATATGCTAGAACCCCACTGGGTCATGCGTCCAGGCAGCAAACAGTACCAAGGCTTTAGTAATCACTAGTCACTGTGCTAAAGAAGAGGGAAAAAAAAATAAGTCCCTGCCCTCAAGAAGCATACATTCTAATGGGAGTAACAACATATAAATACACATACAAGATGCTTACAGAGTACATGGGATAATATGAAAAGGAAGGGAATTAGTAGCTAGAACCGACCAGGAGACGCCCCCTGAAGAAGGTAGGATGTGAGTATCATCTTGAAAGAAGCCAGAGAAACCAGAGATGAGTTACCAACAGGAGAAATGTTAACTATTTTTTCAACTGTATAACTGTTAAACTACAGAATTAATATCATCAATTCAGAGTTGCAGGAACCTCACAGATCACCGATTCACTTTACTCATTTTATTGTGAACAAAACTGAGGCTCAGAAAGGTTAACATTGTTCAAAGTCATGGAAGTAGTCATTAGAAGGTGTGTTATTCAAATAAAGGTTTTCTGACTGAAAATTAAATGCTCAGTAAAAGAAAAAAAAAAGAAAGAACATTAAGATACCATACAGAGAATTACCTTGGACTGTAAAAGACCTGGTCCTAAGTGCTGCATCTGACACATATGGCTGCATAAACAAGAATAAATCACTTGACCTCTCAGTGCCCTGGGCAACTCTCTAAAAGTATGCAATAGATAAACTGCCAACCTCCCTCCACAGAGAGAATTTCCATACTGGCCTTTCCTTATAATGAGGAAATCATAGATCAGATTTTTTTGAAGTTGTAGTAGAAAAAATAATTTTAAAGTTCAGGTTATAATACTTTTGTGGATCCATGTAAAAGAAAAAAAAGAATACTAAAACAGATCCATATTGAATAATGATAACCAAAAAAAGATGAAGTGTGAAGGAAACGAGCTGGCACTTCTCAAGGTAGCCCTCCTAAGTATAATGAGAACATGAGGTAACATGAGACCATTGTAAGAATAGTTTTAAAATAGAAATAAAGTTTATTTCACCATTTTTGTAATTGAAATAGACATCCAAATTAAGAGAGATTATGTTTTCTCCAGGCAGGAAGCATCAATAATGATAAGAACAAAATGACAAAAGATAAACCAAATGAAACACTTCTAACGATAAATCTGAATGGTTTATTTTCCCAAAATAAAAGGAAACAAACCATAGAATGGTTCAAGAAACAAAACCCACACTAGACTGCTTTTAGGAAGCAGATTTAAAGGAAAAAGATATAGCTAGATTAACAGGAACTTAATCTAAAATGTATTACATAATACAAAGTTCAAAAAAAACAAAAGTCTAAATGATGTGCAACAGAGCGGAATTCAAACAAACAAACAAAACAAAATACAAGCAAACCCTGAAAGTCAGTCAGGGACATTAAATAATGGTGAATAGAAAAATAAGTGGCATACATACATACGTACTAGCCAACTTTGAATTTAAAAGGTTAATATGTTAATAATAGAACAAAATATACAAGCCTCTATGTATATACCCGTTTAACACTCCATTTTCAGGCTATCACAAATCCAATAAATAATTGATAACAAAGAAATCACATATTTGAACTGCTTCTTTAAAGAGTTGGAAACAACAGTTATATGAGGAAAACTAAATGGGAAAAGCAGATGATCAACACTCTTGTCAAGTACAGAAGGAACACACATAAATTTTGATTACATATTAATGAAACCCTGTGAGGATTTTTAAAAAGTGAAAATTAAAGATACTTTATTTCTAGACCACAATATAATAAAATTAGAATAAAAACACAAGTAAAAGACAGGACAGCCATATGGAAACTGTTAATAATTGGATTAAAGAAGAAATCAGAAAAAAAAAACCAAATTAAAAAGACAATGACAAGAATAACACCACATAGTCTACTTTATAAGCTATAGCCAAAGCAATTCTTAGAGGAAAATGTATGTCATCCAATTCCAATGTTAATAAGAGAGAAAAAGGGGAAAAATCAAGCTAACCAGAATATAAAAAAAAAACAAAAAAACTTGAAAAGGAAAAAGTGATAGACCAATATAATTAAATAATTTAAAAAGTGAATGGCCAAAATAAGTAGATTAGAAAATGAAATAATAGTTGAATTAATCAAGAGATCCAGCTAATGATTATTGTTTATTTTTAAAGAGCAACATCACACAAAAACTTTAGCAAACAATGAATAAAAATAAGAATAAAAAATATAGATAGAAAGGGAATATTACAATAAATAAAAAATGCTAAATTCTAAAAATTAGGCTAATTGTCTAAGAGATAACTGTCTAAGATTTTGATATTACCAAGATATGCACACAGGAAATTAATTAAAAAAACAATTTCAGAAGAAAAATGAGATGAATTATCACTGAAGTCCTATTTATTTTGGTGTACAGAGTACAAACCCATGGTTTCATTTATATGAACAGTTCCCAATGTGGAAATTCTCTTCATCCGTTCACACTGGCAATTCATCAGTAACATAGTTTTAGAGAGCTGCTTGGCACACCAAGTCATTCTGTTACGTGACGCATTCATGATCGTACACAAAATCTATTGGGTAAAGTACATTTAAGTCTTCCTGTTTTCATGACAGAGCCTTCCCTTGACTATGCATGGTTACCTCCTGCAATTATTAGTTACCTTATAAAAAGCATGACAACCCTCCTGGCTTAGATTGGTTCACTGGTGAATTCTGTAAAGACTCTCAAAAATAAGCAATTCCTATTAGATTATTCACATAGAAAAATGAGCGCTACTCATCTCTTTTATAAGACTAACACTTTTCTTGGTTTAAATATAATAATAAGAGCAACAACAATAATAATAGCTAACATTTATACTTAACTTACTGCATGTTAAGCATTGCGCTGAGCACCTCAATCAATCATTTATTAAGCACCTACTGTTGTGGGGTTAGATGGATCATAGTTGCAGTTAGGAGCATTATGAGTTAAATGAATTATAGCTGCAGTTAGAGGCAAGACACTGATAAATATTCTAGCTAGGTCAAGAATGACGTGTGCTAGGCTAGCAGTCAAGTCTCTCTGGGTTAACATTCACATAAGCTGATACTTTGGACACATCCTGCCTATTCCAGCGCTCTCTCCCCTTAAACAGTCCCAGTAAGAAACAAATAAAATGACTTAAGAACAAAGCCATGGGTCTGACAAATCCTCCATAGCTTGCTGTCTCTTAGAGTCCAGTGCTATCCCAGTGACTCCTTTAAGAAAATCCCTTGATAAAGTATGAATGCGTCTCTCTCTAATTTTCTGTGCCTCTTTCTTGTGTGCAACAAAAGGACACAATTGGATACTTCAGAGTCCCAGGTCTGCAACAACTACGTGCCAGGCGCTCTGCTAAGCACTGTGGATATAAAAAGAGGCAAAAAACAATCTCTGCCCTCAAGGAACTTACAATCTAGGGGAAGACAACACGCAAAGAAACATATACAAAGCAAGTTATATTCAGGATAAACAGTAAATAACTGACAGAGGGAAGGTACTAGAATTGAGAGAGTTTGGGAAGGTTTCAAGTTAATGATGGAACTTAGGAATATAAAGGAACCCCAGGGAGACCAGGAGGAGGAAATAAGGAGGAATAGGGTTCTAAGCATGACGAGCAGCTGGAGAAAATACCTGAAGCTTAGAGATGGAGAGTCTTGTAGGTGGAAAGCCAAGAGTTCAGGGTCATTGGCTCAAAGAGTATGTGTTGGAGAATAAGGTATAAGACTGCAAAGATGTGGAAGGGGAAATTAAATGATAAATAGAGGGTTTTGTATTTGATCCTGGAGGCAGTAGTGAATCACTAGAGTTTTGTTTGTTTCTTTTGAGCACGGTCAGACCTGTGCTTTAGCAAAATCACTTTTGTGACTGAATGGAGAATGAATTGGAGGAGGACGAGATCTGAGGCAGGCAGAAACACTGATGGGCTACTGAAACAGTCTAGGCATGAGGCAATGAGGGTCTTCACTAAAGGGGTGACTGTCAGAAGAGAGAAGGAAGCATTTGGGAAATGTTGCAAAGGTGAAATTTACAGCCCTTGGCAACAGTTCCAATGGGAGGGGGGATGAGAGATAATGAAGAATCCAATTTCGGTAAGTCAGAAAAAAAAAAGATAAGAGAATGAATAACTAGAAATAAAAAAGAGCATATGATTATTTGTAATTGACATAATAGAAACTAGAAAATCAAAGCATCTGAAGAAAAATAATTGAAACAATAAGTATGTTTGACAAGGTTGTAGGATAGAAGATTAATCTTTCAAATCACTTGAATTCTTATTTAACAGCAATAAAGATCAATAAATGGCATAAAAAGAAACCTCATTTATAATCACATTGAAACCCACCAAATATTTAGGAATCAACTTACCTAGATACAAACACCACCTTTATAAGAATACATAAACCTATTATGTCAGGGGACATCCTTCCGTACCTCCCACTGAACATGTACACAGTTGCCCTTGCTAGATCTGAAGGGCTCTGTGGAACATTAGGGAAAGAAGCATAGGTTTCTAGCCATGCATGTCTCATCTCTGAAAGGACTACACTGTGGCAAGCCTCTTGTTGTCCTTGCAGTGTTGAGAGCTAAATAATCTGTTGGATGTGCAATAAGGAGAGGTTCTTTCCCTTAGCATTCTCTGCCTATCTTTCAAGACTGTCTCAGGGGTAGGAGGGGAGCATCAACTTATCCCATTTTCCAACTTAACCTCTATGTAGCCCATATACATTTGTCATCTTAAGCAAATAAATAAGTATGGATAAGTCTAGAAGTGGAGGCAACTTTGTGCACTGGAGAGCTGGAGGTCATGAGCCAGAGGTTCCTGTTGGCAGAGGAAGTCTCCCTGGCCCCTATTCCAGCACCATTTGAAGGGGCCATCACCAACAAGAACACTGAACTAAACGTGTCAACTTTATCAGCAGACAACTACAAGGAGTTAGGACAGTTTCAAACCGGATGAAGAGTAAAATGTCTGAATAGCAATCCTGAAAACATTCTGATATGGTGAGGTTTAAATATCTGACACCCAGGCAATTGTAAAAATAATTGTAAATTAAGCTACCGAATCCTACCAAATCCTATTTTGTTTTTGTCAAATGCTTACCTATGTGTGTCCTGAGTTTAGCATTCCTTCTGTATGTAGGGAAATAATTACTTGCCCCACATCTTATTCATACTCTTCCCTGTATACTTTGTTTATTTGGTTCTTTGGGGAAAGCCTAGACATGAGCCATAATCTAATTTAGCATGACGAAAATGCCCCCTGAGGTGTTGGGATGGGGGAAAATTAGCCAAAGACCTAACACTTCTCATTAGATGCCAGGTTCCCTCAGGACTAGACAAATTCGGTTGTGATGATCCAAAATATATCCCTGAATATCCTTAATGAAAAGGGGAGTAGCACAGTACTCCAGCCCCTGAGGGTTCAGCAGGGTCACTAAAGGTTCAACTATAATGATTAAAATAAAATAAAATTTAAATTATTAGAAGGTCATTTCAATGACCAGAGATGGGTTGTACCAACATACTAAAATGAACAATATTTTCAAAATGAATTACATATTGAAAGCAATACAAAATTAAAACAACACAATTATTCACAGAACTGGATAAAACTATTATGATGTTTATATAAAAAATGAATCTAATATTCCTTTTAATAAGGTACATTGAAAAAAAGAAGTTGATTAAGGTAAATTTGTACTCCCAAATTAACACACATTATAAAATCAAAACTATACAGTAATCACAAAAAAATAGAGACATAGATCAATGGACAAGAATAGAGAAATTAGACATAGAAGCAATTATATACATAGTATCACTTTTTAATAAATTTTATTAGGTAAAAACTAGGGAGAGTATTCATTCTTTAACAAATGCCCTTGGGTAAACTAATTAGCAACATAACAGGGAAAAAAATATAGACTAGCATCTCACACATTACCTTGAATTTGAATGGTTGATAGACAAATGTTTCTTAAAAAATCATAAATAGATGAAAGAAAATAGTATATTTATTTCAAATACAGAAGAGACAACTTTTTATTTATTAATAAATAAGTAAAATAATTACTATGATTTTTAAGAATCTTATATAATCAAAACCAAAATAATGGGTGGAGAAAATAATTACAGAAAATTTGACAACTAAGTTATATGAAAAATTGTTAAAATACAGAAAGCTAATTTACAGTGCCAAGTAGAAAAATGGTCAAAGAATATGAGTGAATTTTTTGCAAAAGAGGAAGAGGTTTGCTTAAGAATCAAAGTGATTTAAATCAGAACTATTTCAATGTACCATCTTTTTTTTTTATTAAATTCTTTATTAAATTTCCTTGAGTTACATCTTTTCTCCCTGTCCTTCCCCCGCCCACCACCCCAAAGCAGCCATCCCAGTATTTCCCCCCTCCCCCAGTCCATTCTCTCCTATGTCACTTTTTGGTAGGGCAGGATGGATCTCCCAACTGCAGTGC
>CM053580.1:61001797-61021727 GCA_028627135.1 Pseudochirops cupreus | reverse complement strand
TTTGATAGTATCTTGATTTCTCATAAAGTCATTTGCTTCCATTTGCTCCACTCTAATTTTGACAGAATTATTCTCTTCAGAGTGCTTTTGAGATTCTTTCTCCATCTGGCAAAGTCGACTTTTTAAGGCATTCTTCTCCTCATTTGCTTTTTGGGCCTCTTTTGTCATTTGAGTTAATCTATTTTTTAGGGTGTTAATTTCTTCAGTCAGATCGCTGACTCTCTTTTCATGATTTTCTTGCAACATTCTTATTTCTCTTCCCAATTTTTCTTCCACTTCTCTCAATTGGTTTTCAAAATCCTTCTTCAGCTGATCTCTAGCTTTAAGGCAATCTTCATGTTCATGTTTATTGGAAGACCCTGGTAGGGGAGCTCTGGCTGCACTGTCCTCCTCCCTCTCTCTGCCTTGGTCCTTCTTTTCTCCAAAGAAGGAATCTAGGGTTTGGTTGCTGTTCTTACTTTGCTTCTTATTCTTATTCTTATTCTTATTCACGGTTTGTCAGTCCGTGATTTTTTTTTTAAATCTCTGTGGAGCTCTGCTTCTAGACCCCAAATCGCTGGGGTCCTCCCAGCTGCTGGAGCTCTTAGGAAGTTGCTAGGTCCCTCCCCCACTTCCAGCTCACTGAAGGAAAAAGAACCACAGGACCAAAGCCCAAAACCACGATCCAGGTCCAGGCTGCTCAACGTGAGAGCACTTGGCCTCTGAGTGATCGCTTGGTGCCCCTGCAATCTGCAGTCCGAGAGCTCTGAAGCAGCAATGCGGAGGCGGGTGCAGAACCTCCGCTTTCTGCTTCTCAGCCCTGGAGGCAGTTTGGCCACATGCTTCTCTCTCATGACCTTTGCAAGTCTCACTGACCTAATTCTGGATCCTGCCGCAGCTGCTGCCAATCTGCTCACCCAAAGTTCCAGCCAGGGCTCGGCTCCTCTCGTCCAGCCACCCCCGGGACACAGCTGCAGCTTCAGGCCAGGCTGGTTTCAGTTCGCAGTGCTGATATGCTTCCTCGTAGCCGAGCGGACTTTAGTGGAAAGTATATTTGTGTGCGTTTTGGAGTTCTAGGATTAGTTTAGAGTCATATTTTATGGGTATTTTGGGGTGGCTATGTGAGAGCTGCGATATGTTGCTGCTCTTATGCCACCATCTTGGCTCTGCCCCTCTTAGGACTTTTTTACTCCCACTCTATGTTGGAGACAGGAAGACCTAGATTCAAATCCTGTTTCTGACATTCTAGCTGCATGATTACAAGCAAATATCTTAATTTCTCAGGCTTCCAGACAATTCACTTGGATTAATTAATAATAATAATAATAATAATAATAATAATAATGATAACCACCCCCATAGTATATGTTTCATTCTATATATTTTTAAATTATAGTTATAACACTATCATAGCCCTCACAACCTGGAGGGCCAGAAGGTATTATCCTATACCTTTAAGGGGAATTGGGGACATCTAGTCACTCCCCTATTGGTTCATCCCCCTCCATGGTTGGTGTTTCCTCAATTGTAGAGGAGTGAGGACCCTTGCATCCTATTTCTATTTAGCCACTAACAATCAGATTAGGAAATATGTACTTCAACAAGTAACAGCACAAATGTAGAAACTTACTCTCCTCAACATATGGGAGGCTTATGTCCCTTCCCCTCCCCACCTTACACCTCACTCTCTAGGGAAGGAAAGAGGATTAGGTTCATAGCTCAGCTTCATTCCATTTCTAAGCTGAAAACTCCCATCAGGCTATAGTGTCTAATCTCCTCAGGCACCTAATACTAAGAAGGACAAACGATACAGAACAGAAACCAACACCAGTTAACTCATTTCTGGGAGCTAGAGTCAAGGTAAAAGAGAATGCGGGTAAAAAAAAAGTCCTTCCCCTCTTGTAAGAAGTTATCTTCAGTCTCTGGATGCAGCAGAAAGCAGGTCGTTCAGAAAGAGAGACCAGGAGAAAAGGCAACTGTCTCCACGTCACCAGTTGTAGAAATGTAACCAATCAAAGGATCACTCACCCATGTGAGAGGGGACAAAGAATGCCTCCATTTTAAGAAATCTAGGAATGCCTGAGCAACCTTCTTCCCTCTCCCCCCCTTAAGGGTGACTCTTTGTTAAGAAATCTGGGGGTGTATTCCAAAGACCCTCTCACATAGCTATATGTACAACTTATAACCCCCACAAGACTGTAAGATTCTTAGGGACAGTGAATATATTGTATTCATCTCCGTACCCCTCCATCACCTTGTTTACCATGGAACACATAGGCGGTGCATTTAGAAGTGTTCAGTTGAATGTAATTGAATTGATTTATTTTTATGAATGGCCAATTTTGATAATTTGCTTTTTTGAAATAGTGAATTTCAAGGAATTTTGTCTCAATGCCCATAGGATCGTAGAATTTAGAGCTAGAAAGGAGCTGAAAGTTCCTGTATTTCAACCCCTTCATTTTACAGATGCAGAAACTGAGCCCCAGAGAAATTAAGTGGATTGCCTATGTTTAACTCTCATAATTAGAAGCAAACAGGATGGCATAGTGAATTTATACAGTATCTTATAAGAAAGAAAAGCCAGTATCTCTACATATAAGCCTCCATCCTGGAAAGATGGGATTTGTATTAATATTCAGGATGATCACAACTAGACTAAATGTATCCCTCGGGTTTTATAATTCAATTCATAATATCTTGCATTTCTATACGACTTTAAGGTCCAGGTGACCACATTCTTTTTTTTTTTTTCCCTGGGGAAAGAAACTGCCTACGGTCCCAATGAGCCAAACTCTCAGGCTTCAGTTTCCTTATCTATAATATAAAGGGTTTAGATTAGATTATCTCTAAGGCTCCTGGCATCTATAACCTTCTATAATTCTGCATTAATAATGGCAGATGAAATTTCATTGGTGGCGATAGAGAAACCCCCAAGGCATCATACAAATCCTTCAAAATACCATAGACCCCTTTTCAACAGGTGTTGATTGGATGCCTATAACTGGGGCAACCTCACATTGGCTGATGTGGGGAGATATTGAATGGTCTGTCCTTGACTTCAGGGAGTTTTTGATCTAGGTTTTTATTGCAATGCACACTATCATGACATTCAAAATCAAGGTCATCTTTTATCTTCTTTTGCATGTGAAACCTGTAGCAAAGTGATGTGCAGATTATAGGGCTGTTATGGTTCTCCCATAAACTGAGCATATTATTCTACCCGGCTCTTTTCCTGGTTTAAATTTTCTGCTGAGCTGTATCACATGCCCATCAACTCCTTACATGAATGGATAGCATTTATATAGCTCTTACAGGTTTGCATAGGGCTTTATAATTATTATCTCATTTGGTCTTCATAACAACTCTATCAGTTAAGTGCTATTGTTATCCCCAATTTACAGATGAGAAAATCAAGGTCCAGAGGTCCTCTTATTATTCTCTTAAGCAACATAAAGACAAGGATATATCTTGCAATTCCATTATCTCTGCTGCAATTCTGGTAGTTGTCTAAGCTGTATATTTGTGGGATTTCTCCATTATAGGCTCTCCAGATGCATTTTAGGCTTTGACTCAAACCAAATTCAATAGAAGAATGAAAATACAGGGTGTGAGCCAACCCTTGACAGTGGCTTATAATTCTTTTAGGACCTTGAGAGGACTTGGCATAGTGGCAGAGGGAATTAAATGTTCCAGGAAAATGGCACTGGTTGCTCCCCCGAGGACTAGTTATGACTGTGCTTTTTTTTTTTCCCCAAAATAAAACTACAGGAATATTTTGCCCTTGAATACCAGCAATGTAGTAGTTTAGTGTGCTTTATTTCAGCTCTAAGACTATCCCTCTCAATTTAGCATGGCCTACCTTAGTGGTCTTTCAAGGACAATTGACAATTGTGTTTTGCTAATGCTAGTGTTTTATATGCCAGTCTCTTACTCAGCTGATTGTTCCCCCACACATACTTCTGAAAGTGTTTTATAGAAGAAATCATTCCTCAAAAAGAAAAGACATCCATCACACTAAGGGTGGGAACAGGGATATAAAGCAGAATTGGCAAGAAATTCTTTTCCCTAATGCTTCATGGGAGGAAGCTTTACACTCATGTACTCAGCAAATGATAAACTGGACAAATGTAGGGAGCCCAAACAGCGTCTAAACTGGAAAGTTCTAACAAGCTAATCTGCTTTTTTATTTGCTATTTTCTCTAAGTCTCATTCCCTACAAAATTTGTTGTTTTCCCTTCCCTTGTGAGTGCTTTCATTTTACTTTTCCAAATTATGTTCTATTCCTGCTGTAACATGCTAATTATGACAATGCTAGTAACTCTGAAGAGTGCAAAGCCTTAAGAAACAACTTGCCTTGTATCTAAGAAGTAGATGACCCTTGCTGATGAAGTTCAAATGGATCCAGCTGAGCATAGTCAGCCAGAAAGCTGACATTCTCATATGGGAATGCCTTCCAGAGGCTGACTGATGACACGCCTGCAGCTGATCAGCCTTAAAGGTTTACACGTTCCTACTTCCTTCAGCCTTTGTAATCTAACATCAAGCACACAGAGGCTGTACAGCTGAAGGATCTCATTCTGGGAGGGGATTTGCACTTGGTGTAACATATTCTACTGATGATACAGATTTGAGCTTTCATAAATTTTTTGTTTTTGGAAAATGCAGGCTCCTTTGATTGTCTAGAAACACTGTAATGAGGTCTGATATACAGGCATGCATTGATTTCAAAATCATGAATTATCTGCATAAGACTTTTTCATACACACTAATTTTTTTTTTGGTAAATTTCTAAGATGGCTGTTGAATCTTTTCACCTTTGTAACTTTCAATCTCATGGTTTTTATTTGTATGCACACCTCAGACTTCTTTTTTGTTTGATATTAAAAGAGTTTCTGAAAGCATAAAACTGTGCTTTGTTAGTAAACAGGCCTATTCTGAGATTCTGAACAAGGAACCCTTGCCAAGGTGTTAGCCTTAGTTATCTTGGGACATTAAAAAAAACATACCCCCAATACAACCTGTGGGTAAATGTAGCCTGTCTGACTAGATTACAGTTCCTCTGGGACTTTTAATCAGTTTTCAAATTTTAATTTGCTAGCAGATATGAAACAGTAGGCCAGTAGCTAACCATCTAAAATTTCTAATTATATGATTCATTACAAGGAAATTTGAGGTGCTGTAAAAGTACATTATTTTTCTTGAAACTGCTGAAATTGATGCCAAAAGTTACCATCAGTGTTAAGGCACCTGAAGTTGAATTTTACATTGCCTTCGCCAATATATCCTACTCTTCTACAGAGTAGTTCATTCTGTCCATTATTTGCATTCTTACCAACAGTCAGTCAAATTTTACTGGCACAGTATATATAATTTTGTATACAGCATCTATCTATAATATTTTAATGGCACAGCATCTATAATTTTGTGCTTTTATGCAAACAAAGTTGATTAAGCTGTTTTGAGGAGTGTTATTGTAGCATGGCTAAAAATATGAAGTTCATATTTTGGAAGAGATAAGGGGGAAGAAAAAGGAATATGCTTTTATTAAATGCCTACTATGTTCCAGGCAATGTACTAAGTACTTTTACAAATATTATTTCATTTGATCCTCAGAACAACCCTGAAAGATCAGTGCTATTATTGTCCCCATTTGTCAATTGGGGAAACTGAGGTAAACAATGATTAAATGACTTGCCCAGGGTCACATGCCTAGAAAATGTCTGGAACCACATTTGAACTCAGGTCTTCTTGACTCCAGGCCCAGCAAATGACAAATATAACAAAATGGAAAACATATTAAAACATTGCAAAATACTTCTTCAGCATTATCAATGAAAATTTATATGGTCTGCATACATATAGATTCCTGATCATTGGCTGAGTATTGAAAAATCAGTTATGTACTCCAGCATCAGAACATATTTCCCCTCTAGTAAATTCAGTGACTTTTTTTTTCTTGTTCATATATAAAGGTAATGGGAATTTGAAGATTTTCCCTTCCCCTTTATAGGCCAAATGTAATCACATGGAGTCTGTGGTGGGAAGAACTTGCTGAACAGGTGGAGCAGAGCCAAGAGGAAACTGGGAGTCAGAGCAATTAGTCTGATGGGAGAGAAAGAACATAGGCTAGGGGACAGCTAGGCTTGTTAGTGTTGGTTTGTGTGAAGGCTTTGAGATGGTGTTGCCCCCTCCTGTGTTACAGTGTATTAACTTCTTTGTTGTTGTGATGAATTCAGTTTTTTGATGTTGGCATTTGACTTTCTGGTGTCTAAATAAATGTTTTGCTCCTGTCTTCAATAGGGAGAGTCTGTTATATATTGCTATTCAGAACTGTGCCAGCATATTCATACTCACTATTGATGCTGTGAATATTGAATTAGTGATACACCATACTCCTTCCAAATTTCCCCCAGTGAATAACAATGAAGGTGCATTCCTCCTAGTTCTTTCAAAAATGTCATTCCCTCACAGAAATTTCCCTTTATCTTTATTTGCATCACCTTATCATCATTTCTAATGATTAATAGCAGTGGAAGAGATGCTGGTGGACCTAGCACCTTGCATTTACATATGCGTACAATTACGTATGTGCACAGGTATGTACAGATGCACACGTATACATATACACACATACATATGTATAATATATATACACATACATCTTTGTCCTTTGTTGTTTCATATATCTGTGAATAAGCAAGAGTAAAGAGTTTTTCAGACACAATCCTTTTATTGCTGCAAAACTTTTTTTGTCCTTTGCATCCCATAGCCTAGACAGGGGTGGGGAACTGTGGCCTTGAGGGCAAATCCAAACTGGATTCCTCAAAGGGCTGCACTTGCAGGCCTAGAGAACCACATGTCACCTCAAGGCGGCAAATCTCCTGCGTCTGGTCTAGAACAATAGATTATAAATAGTAAATGCTTAATAAATACCCATCAAATTACATTAAAGTAGTCATTTTTCCCCCCTAGAAAGCAGTACAATATCTGACTCTGGAAGAATGAAAAGGAATAAAACTCTAACATTTAATGTAATACAGTTACTGACTTTGAATTATGGTTATCCCTGGCACATGGACTTAACAACATTGTGGTATAACCAGTAAGGTGGGAGGGAGGGAGCCTTTTGTGGTCTGCCTCTATGTTTTTACATGCCAGGCATATCTACTAAGGACGGTGCAGGGAACAGAAAATAATTATTGATTGTATCACTTTGTGGCTGCCTTAAATCCCCAAGGTATATAGCTGGAAATTGAATGACTAATATCTCTTGATGAGATGCATCTTATTATTCTGATGCCTTTAAATCAGTTTGGGAAGGAAACTTTCTCTCTGGAGAAACATGGCAATTACATACTGGCCCATCTTATTTAACACAAGCTGTGACCTCAGCTTCAGCTACAGAACCTTACCCTATTCCGAAGTAAGCTGACTAATAACCAGGAAGATCTGTTAACAAAGACTAAATCTTGTGGCTAAAAAATGATCAATTCTTAGGTTCAAATAGTGTAACATCAAGAATTTGTTGGATTGTAAAGTCTCAGATTTGCATGAAGATGGCTAAAACAAGTTTTGAGATGTTATTTCTGTAATTACTTTTGCACACAGAGTGACATGCTGAGCATTAAGAAACTTCACAAGTCTTCTTGGTCTGTCTCCAACAATCTACTTTAGGACAGCCTTGGTAGAACCCATCTTTCTGCCTATTTGCTCATAGGTGATGAAATATAATGGTGACAGATCAGACAAGTCTCTTGTTTAAAAAAAATAACCTTAACAGAGATGAAATCAGGCCCATTGTTAGATATGATGATGCTTGGCAATCTGTGTTATAAGCAATTGACAGAAAATTATGCTTCTTGCAGTCTAGGTTTGCCTGTGGGAACAACTACCCTTTGAGACTTTTTACATGTCTAAAGATCTACTTTAGGTTTCATTTTCTTTCCTTCCCTTCTGTACTTGTAGTCAATGCATACATAGCTCTGTATATGCTAATTTTGCTTTCTATCGCTTCATATGCCTTTCCATATTTCTTTGAATGCTGCAAATTTTCATTTGCGCCATAATGTTCTATTACATTGATACACCATAGTTTATTCAGCCATTCTCCAATTGCACATGTAGATTATTTACAATTTCTAGTAATTATAATTATAGAAGCTGTGAACAATTAAAAAAAACTTATGGTGTTTTGAACATTAAAATCCTATCAATGAAACTATCAGGTATGATTAGTGTGATCCATTGCAACTGATCATATTGTTCTCCAAAATGGTCTTCCTAAAACTATTCTGTGAGTTCATCTTTTATGTTATTAATATGCGGAGCCACATTAGAACCAAAGAAAATAAATTCTTTATGAAGCGGTGAAAAATTTCACGGACAACAGAAATTATGAACTGAAGATCCTTAACTCAGAATTCCCCCAATGAATGTTAATTGTCAGGGTTTTCTCTTGTAGCAACACCAAAAACCACCTGCTGATAAGGCCAAGGTCCCTTTTCACAAAAATCTTTACTCCAACAAGAATGTCAGGGATGATGGGCAGGCTGTAAGCATGGGATGTGGGCCCTGTCAAAGTATACCTACACTCTCCCCATTCCCTCCCCTCCCTTTGCATTAAGGCACATTTATCATACCAGCACATTTGTTAGAACTCGCTGGGATTGCAGTCTGTTGTTCACAGAGACCTTATTTGATTAAGAGTTCACTCTCTCCTTCAGTCCCCTTCCCCCAAGGTAAAAAAGGTACATTTCTACTTTAAAAAATATTCATTTGGAGTAGATCCAAGTGAAATGGTGCTACCTCCTCTATCTCTCCCCTTCCCCAGTATACACTCCCACCAAATACATTCTTGTTTCCTCAAAGAGCTCCTTGGAACATTAACAGACAATTTCCTATATTTGGACTTTTTGCATGAATGCTGATTCCTAGTATGGTAAACCAATTACTTCCTGAAAATTTTTTTGCCATTTGCCTTCTGACAGAGATTTCCAGATCTGGGAGGTACCATAGTCTGCACAGCAATTCTCCAGGCCTGGAATTCCCTCCTTCCTTACTTCTAAGACTCAATTCAATCAGCAGCTCTTCTGTCTAGTGCCCACCCTGCATAAATTTTTGTATTTATTGTGTGGTTTTTCTGTACTAATTCTATATATATGAGTCTCCCCCAAGTGAATATAAGCTCCTTGAGAACAGGGACTGTTACATTTTTGTCTTTATTCCTGAAGTACTTAGAACATAGTAGATGTTTGTCAAATGATTGGTAGATACACATGAATAAATTGCCCCCCAAAAGTTCAAATTGAAGGCTTCTGTCTGTACATTCAGTGTTCTTTCCACCAGACCAACTACTTCCCTTCTTACAGTGGGGCTATTAGTGTGAGTGGTCTGCTCTAGAGCAGAGTACAGTGATGGTTCAGCTTGACAGCCAGCATTTTCAGAGAACATAGAGTCACATTCTGGTAATCCAGGGCGTGCAGGACACAGGATAAAATTGCCTAGCACAATTCTCTGCACCATGTGTGCTTGATGAATTCGGTCTGCCTGCCTGCCTGAAGGCAAAGATCATTTATATTCCAACCCCCGAGCAGTGAAAAGTGCCCATTACTCATGTCATGAAGCCCTTCTCCATCTTCTGTCTTTTGTGTTCTGAAGTAATGAAGAATACAGAGCAGACAAACACTGTGTCTGCTTTACTTTGCCTGCCTCTTTCTCTCCCTCTCCTGTCTCTCTCCAGCCTGTCTTTTACTTGACACCCCCACTGAACAGCAGGAAAGAGGGGAGAGGGACCCTTGCCGAGTGGAGCATGATCGAGTTATGGCATGGATAGTTCATGCCTGGAAAATTACGAACTGCCTCCATCAGTCACATCCACTACCTGTCGATAGAATGTCGCATTTATGTGCGTTATAAGTAACTAACATAAAGACCGTACCTGTGTGATAGCTTATGGGCAAAAGCTTTTCTTCTTTGATGTGAGTAATGCCAATTTCAGAAAGATTTTTTCTCCACTGATATTTCATATTAATTCCTTTCATGCACAGTCTCTTCTAGTCACACTGACCTGTTAGTTCCATGCACATAGCACTCCAGCCACCAGCAACTACCGACCTGCGCTGGACATGTGGGGCACAAGCGGCCAGGCTGTTTCTGGGACCCACACCCTCCTTAACTCCTCCTCAGGTGACGCTTGAATTCCTTCGAAGAATAGCTCACATTCTGTCTCCCTTTTAGAATGGGTTTTTGTCACTTTGTGGTTGCCTTACATTAACAGAATAGAGCCTCCCAATAAATAAAACAGTGGAACGTAAGCGTCAAAATATATTTTCCCTGATGATTGATGGCTATTAGCTGGTTAATGAATTTAGAATTAACTTTGGTATACTATTTATGTCAATATGTGAGGGATCTGTGTACAGATTTTGTTCCCTGAGTAGAAAGTAGGCCCCAAGAAGGCAAGAAAGATATTTTCCCTCTGCTTCCCTTCTTTCCCCTACCCTAGCCCCTTCCTCCTCCCCTTCTCTCCCCTTTTCTCCCCTCCCCTCCCTTCTCCCCTTGTCTCCCCTTTTCTCCCCTCCCCTCCCTTCTCCCCTTCTCTCCCCTTTTCTCCCCTCCCCTCCCTCCTCCCCTTCTCTCCCCTTTTCTCCCCTCTCCTTCTTCCTCCCCTTCTTTCCCCTTCTCTCCCCCCTCCTCTCTACTCCCCTTCTTTTCCCTCCCCTCCCCTTCTTTCCCCTTCCCTCTCCTCCCCTCTGCTCCCTTCCCCTCCTTTCCCTTTTCTCTTCCCTTTTCCCTTCTCTTCTTTCCCTTCACCTTCTCATTTCTTAGCTTTTATTTTCTGCCATTGTGTCCTGAGTGCCTAAACACAGTGCCTTACACATAACTGGCACTTAATTGGTGGGGTTTGACTTGAACTAAAGTGAACTGAATTGAATTCAAACATCGTGATTGAAAACCGCCCATTTCCTTTTAAAATTGCATTATAACGCTAGACCTTAAGTCAAGAAGGACTGAGTAAAAATCTAGCCTGAGATGCTTACTAGCTATGCGACCCTGGCCAAGTCATTTAACCTCCAATTGACAAGCTCTTCTATCCATAAAGTGGGGATATTGATAGCACCAATATCCCAGGGCTCTTGTGAGGACAAGAAAATGTTTGGAAAGTACTTTCCAAACATAAAAGTGCTATATAAATGCTAGCTTTTATTATCGTGGTAATTTTTGTTAATGTTATCATTACTTGGTCTAATAGGACCATCTCTCCTTGTTATACTTCTTTTTACACTGTTTATGTCTATAGGTTGAAACCTCCTGGTGACAATAATACTCTAACTGCCCTTAAGAATGCTGCGGAGGAGGAAGTGGGTGGAGATAAAGCAAAAAAACAAAACAAAACAAAAGAGCCTAGGAAAACCCAGAATCTCTAAATTAGGTTGGAAACTCAGCCTCCTGCTCTTTAGTGCATCTCCATGCCCTACATGCTGAGCCAGTACTTGTTTTCACAGCTTGTGTGTCTGTCAGCTCTAAGTAAAATGCATGTGCACATGAAGAGCACAGTACATGAAAAGGGGGAACAGATTGTCTGGCTATGCTCAGAATGAGTCAGGACTCAGCGAGCTGACTGGGTCTGTGTGGGGCCTATAACATGCTCCACTGTGTTCAAAAGAGAGCAATGATAATTCACAGTTATAGATCACTTTTCACATTCACAGACTACTTTCCTCACAAAGTAACGCAAATATTATTCTCATTTTACAGATGAGGAAACTGACAATCTGAGATTAGCTAGGAAATATCTGAGGAAGGATTTCAACCTAGTTATCCTTGACATTAGGCGTAGCATCATTTTAACTCACCTATACAGTATTGGATTGTGTGCATTCATATCAGTGGACAGACTGCTGGACATGGGGTTAGAAAGATGTGGATTCAGGAAGACCTACTGGCTGTGTGACCTTGGACAAGTGACTTAACTTCATTGTGCTTCAGGCTATACTCCACTTCCACTGGTTAGAAAGTCCTTACACCATGGAAGTCACAGGTTCTCAACCTACATCTAACAAGGTTAATCCTTAATTCATTAACCAGTTAATGCCTATCAATCATCAGGAAATTGTGGATGGTGCATTTCAGTTTTGCCCTCTGCTTTCTTTATTGCGGACTTTTAGCACATCAGATGATCTGTTCAGCTTTGCAAAGTAATATTCTATTTTTATGTTTGTTCTTTAATTCCCAGGAATGAATTTTAAAATGAAATATAATATCCTAAATATTCCCTAATAAAACAATTATTGAGATAAATGATCAAGCTAAGAAAAGTCTGTTAATTTCATGACATCTGATCACCCTATACAATTCTCAGCTGAAGGAAGTATTTTTTAAAAGAAGGTGGAATAGATTTCACTGATTCATCATTAACAAAGCTAAATGAAAACATTTTTGCTTCCTTTAATCACCATCTATCCAACCCATTCGTTGAGAATCACTAGTAAAGATGTTCTACCATTCTACTTCTTCCTTTGTGATTTGAGCTTAAATCCTCATCTGACATGTTCTAACAGGAAACTGTTCCCCTATATTTTACTCAATACTACTATAGAGTCCTTTTTCCTCCAAAGGATCAGCTTTTCAAATATAAACTTATTTTTGTTGCTCTTCTTTGAATATAGCAGAGTATGTCTATGTGTTTATGTATCCTTAGGTATAATTCCTTTTTTTTTTTTGGACTAAGTAAAAGAGGCCATTCTCTGCTTCATTTCTTACCTAGCCTTAGTCACTCAATGGGTGTTGTCTCAGAAAAACTGAGACCTGTTAAAGACTTTACCTTAAGAAGGCCAAGGAGGAACCCCTAGGTGGCACAGTGAATAGAGCACCGGCACTGGAGTTAGGAGGACCTGAGTTCAAATCCAGCCTCAGACACTTAACACTTACTAGCTGTGTGACCTTGGGCAAGTCACTTAATTCCAATTGCCCTGCCTTACCCCCCTCCAAAAAGCAAAAAAGAAAAAAAAGGCCAAGGTTTCCCACTGCATTCATGGCCATCTCCAGTCGTCCAGATTTATATCTTGCCACAGGACCCAAGCGACTCCAGAGGAAAAAGGGAGACTAGCGACTTTGCACAGACCTCCCTCACTTAAATCCATGTCATGGCATCACCTCCCTGATGTCATGGTCCTCTATGGGGACAAAGGACATACAACAATCCAAGGAGAAGATTTCTGTAAATGTTAGGTAACTAAAGTGTCTTATAACGCAAGTCATTTTGCAGTTCCAATGACAGTTCTCATTATCATGAGGACTTTAATAGAAATACATGTCAGTTACTAGTATTCTAGTGGGGGAGAGTACAAATAAAAATAATTAAAATGACAATGAGGGAAATGCAAATAAAAATCCTAATTCGCTCGAATCTGCTCTCTTTCTGCAGGCAGCTAGGTGGTTCAGTGGGTGCAGCTCTGGGTCCAGAGTCAGGAAGACCTGAGTCCAAATCTGGCTTCAGACACCATCTCTGTGACCCTGGGCAAGTCACTTAATCTCCCTTTGTGTTGATCCACTGGAGAAGGAGATGGCAAACCTCTCCAGTATCTGACCCAAGAAAAACCCCACATGGGCTCACAAAGAGTTGGACTTGACTGAATGAATGAACAACACTCTCTTTTTAAGAACTTCAGTGGGTTTTCAAGTCTCGGTGCCTCCCAGCACCGCCACATCACAGCTAGCAACCTCAAGGAGAGGGGAAGTTTGAGTAGTTCACACACAGACATAGTAAGGCCATCAAAACAATGCTAGAGCTCATAATCAGGACCTAAATTCCACAGTCATGTGGCAGCTCTTTTTGATTCAGTCACAAAATCAAAGCATTGACTATAACGGGAAACCATAAGGATAAATGCTTCACAAATCCTCCTTCTCATAACCCAGCTATATTTGTGATCCCGTGACAACTTGTCCAACTGTGCATTTGTGGTTTCCATCTGATATAGTTAATTTAGATGTAGGATTTTGGAAAAAATCATCGTATAAAACAATCTAACCAAATGAACAGGATTACATTACTCATTGGCCCCATCCTCCATTAGTAAATGGATTACTTTTCTTAATTAACTTGGCACTTCTCAGTATATATAAAGCAGCAGCTAATAATGATTTTAAAAAATATTTCCCATTTTCATCCCTTTATCCCAATTCCTCATTTTTAACCTGCCAAAATGAAACAAATGCCTATGAAAAAAGTAATTACTTTTCACCTTCTTTAACTTCTTCTTAATTAACTTTTAATCTATGCTGTTACACAGGGAGCATCTCTTAATACTAAATGTGTTTAAAATGGAAAAGACAGAGATTTAAATGATTTAGATAAACATCTGCCTAGCACAGAGGCATAAAAATGACGAAATCAGTATATGGGTGGCTGAGTGCCAACAGTTGTTGATGGCAAAAGCAAACTATTGCTTTCTTTTTCTGATAATTTTCTGCCTATAAACAGACCAGTTTAATAAATATTTACAAGTCACTGATATTGAGATCACCTTTCCATCCTTTTTTTCTCTGTAGAATTACTAGAATTTTGGCATGAGAATTTCTGGAAAATCCACCATATTAAAAACTGCCAAAACCTTCATTTGAGTCTGTGGAGAGTCAAGATATTACAGAATGTTCTGGGATTGAAGGAAACTCCATTTTTATATTTAGGAAGAGTAGAGTCTGTATTTCATCCTATTAATTTTCTGTTGCTAATTATATCACAAAACAGCATGTAAGGATGAAATTTCTTGACTTTACAGAAAGCTCTCTGTATAATCCCCTTACTCAGTAAACTATCGTGGCTCCATATCACCTTCAAAAAAAATGCAAAATTCTCTGGTGATCACAACTCTTCATGACCTACTACCCCCTCCTAATTCTCCACCCCCGTTCCCAACCTTTATAGGCTTTTTACACTTTAATTCCCATCACATATTCTTTGACCCAGTGGTATTGTCCTCCTTGCTGTTCCACAAACAAGACCCTCTATTTCCAGGCTTGGATTATTTTCTCTGACTGTTCTTCATGCCTGCTTGCTAACTTCATTGGCCTCCTTCAAGTCTCAAATAAAATACCATCTTCTACAAGAAGCCTTTCCAAACTCCTCTAAAATTCTAGTACTTTCTTTAATTTTTTCTTATTTATCCTATATATCTTTCTTACATATCTTATATATTTATTTATCTTATTTATCCTATATCTTGCTTGTTTTTATATATTTGTTTGCTTACCTTCTCCATTAGATCGTGAGTTTCTTGAGGACAAAGACTGTCTTTTGCCTCTTTTTGTATCTCTAGAAGCTTAACACAGTAGGGATCACATAGTAGGTGCTTAATGATTGAATGCTAACATCATTTAACAGAGAATGTTGATGAGATATAATTACATATAATTGTCTAACTTCTTAATTAATTGTCAATCCAATCTAAGTAATTTAGATTTCACGTTTCAATGTGTATATTATATCAATGGATATTTCCTAAGTGCCTAATATGTCACTATATTGGAATTGGGGGAGGATGCAAAAAGAGCCTAAGGTTGGTCTTTAAAGTGCCACTTTTCCTCAATAAATCATAATAGAATGTTATTTTATTTAAAGTGATTGGAAGGTAAACACAAGTAGACTACTGGAACTATGATGATGATCCATATGCAGATACATAATCGTATCTCTGGTTTTGGCTCCTTTCCTGAGCTAGAGCCCAACTCGGAAATTTCCACCTTTTTTGCTAGAGATTTACACCTGGATTTATCACCGACCCCTGAAACAAACAAACAAACAAACAAAATCACTCTGAAACTCAGAGACATAACTAGGGAATTTATGTCCCTGGTGTGAAGTGGGCTGGGTTATAGGGTTGGGGCAAAGACAGGGAGGAAGTACTTTGGGGGCATGGACCTTGAGATGGTGCTGCTGGAGATGTCTAGGTTTCCGTGCCCTGAAACAAAGCTTTTCTCAGGTGATTTTTAATGTGTTTTTTTCAATTTGATTACCAAAAATGTTTCTGTTTCTTCTATTATATTTCTCTGTGTTGATTGACATGAGTGTTACAATGCCCCATTTCCTCTTGGCTATGATTATTACACCACAACGGTGATGACAGCCCTAATTCCCCTCAGATAAGAATAATTGATATGTAAAGTTTACTGTGCTTGCTTTACGTTGAAGATGTTCAACCTTTTCACCAATAGAAATATTATTTTCCATTTCATAATTCTTTGAAGATTCTAGTTTCTATTGTATTTATCAATCAACCAAAACACATCCAATATTTCCTAAGTGCCAGACACTATGCTAAATACTAAAGATATGGATACAAAAAGTGAAACACTCCCTGCCCTGAAACAGCTTACAATCAAACTTGGGGAAACAACATGTACATATGTAGGCATAAAGAAAATAGGTTAAAAACTGCATACAATGAAATCTGCAGAGAATGCATCTGTAGCTGCAGGAATCAGATAATGCTTCCTGTAGAAGGTAGTATTTGAGCTAAGCCTTGGAAGAAACTCAGAATTCTTAGAGGTGGGAAGGGAAATAATTCAAGATATCGGGGAGGGTCAATGCGAAGGTACAGAGATAGGAAATGAATTATTGAATATGACAAGCCATAAAGAAACTTATTAGACTAGACCACAGTATCCCAAGTAATGTGCAACAAGGCTAGAAAGGTTTGTTGGGTCCATATTGTGAAGGGCTTTAAAACACCAAACAAAAGAGGCTACATTTGATCTGAGAAGTAATCAAGTATCAACCACTGGGATTTATCAAGTATGGGTTTGATATGATCAGACCTGTGCTTTAGGAAAATCACTTTGGGTGTTACCTGGAGGGTGGATTCAAGTAGGAAGAATCTTTATGAAATAAGATCAATTAGGACGCTCTTACAATGTTACAATCCAGACAAGAGTTAATGAAGGCCTGAACTAGGATAATGGCTGTGTTAATAGAAGAAAGAAGATAGAGAAATAATAAAAGATGCTATGGAGATAAAAACAACAAAGTTTGGCAACAAATTATAGTTATACAACCTGAGAAAGAAAGAACAGATGATGACCAAGTGTGCAAATATGAGTGATTCAAAGGATGTATAAAGTGATTCAAATGACAGAATTAAGGAAGTTGTGAAGAGGGTGGGTTTGGGAAGAAAGATAATGAGTTCTATTTTTTATGTTGAGTTTGAGTTGCCAATAGGACAGTCAACACTTAAGTGTAAATGTCCTGGATGCCGTTAGTGTTGTAGAGCTATAACCCAGGAGAAAGATTAGAACTGTGTACACACACACACACACACACACACACACACACACACACCCCACATGTGTGTATGTGTGTAGGATATGTGTATGTATATGTATACACGCATGTATGCATGTATGTGCATATGTGTGTGTATAACTCACTGCATATGAGCTGATAGTTACCAAGATAGAGAACACATTGATAAAAAATGACCCCAGGACAGAACCTTGCAGTGTATCAATACTTAGGGATAGTCTTATGGATATCCATATGATAAAGAAACTGTGGAGGACTGGTCAGATAGGTAGGAGGAAAACTGAGACAGTATCCTAAATATTGTACGTAAAATGTGTATATTTTAATTCAATTTGATAAATACTTATTAAGCACTTAACATGGGCCAGGCAATGTGCTAAGTTGAGCACTGCCACTCCTGATTGTGAACTAGACCTTTTTAACAGAATATACCTAACAAACGTGGACCTTATCATATAGAATGATGAACCAGGAATTTCTTGAACCAATCAATATTTACTGATCATCTCTGGATTACACAGCAATCAATATGTATGTGTATGTTGTTAATATTTTTAAATAGAAAAATCCTAATTCATATAGGTAAAGTACAATCAATATGTGTGTTTTCATATGATCATATGCTTTGTTTTATGGATTCTTTTGTTTAACTTGATGTTAATTCATTCTTGGAAATATCAGCATCTAAATTAATTTAGTGAAAGGATTTTCTTTGGGAGGGGGAGATGGTGTCTTTGTTCATCCTACAAAAGGTTCCTCACATCTTAAAAATGGAAAAGGAAGTATACATACATACATAAAGAAAGGAGAGATCTCAAAGTAGGTAATGCTAAATGAAAAGCATGACCCCTGTAGAAGTATTCAAATCAGTTGCAAATTTGAGTAGGATGATGTTGAGAGAATAGATGAGGTGACAAAGTTATGGAGGCCAAGTGTATCCTTGAGGGTTAGAAGAACTGATATTTGTGTAACTGGGACTGGAATGTTCATTTCCTCTGAATGTTTTTTATATACTTTGAACCATATGAGGGTCATCTGTGAAATATGTAAGCCTCACCATTACCAATGCTGGGGTCAGATAAGTAGTTACCCATAGCACAGTGGAAAGGAAACTGGATTGAGAGTCAAAAGACCTACATTTAATTTGTGACTGCACTAATTAAGACCTATGTGACCTCGGATGACATACTGTCCTGTCTGGGCTTCAGTTTCCTCACCTGTGTAAGAGGAGGTTGGACTAATCAGTGCTTCTTAAACTAGGGGTCACATGGGGTTGTGAAAACTTTAGCAACAATGAATGGTTTCTGAATGCACAGTGACCAAAAACTAATTAAAAGTCAAAAACGTAATGAATCTGAGGTGTTTCTGGCAGCATCACTCAATTTCACTGCAGCCTTGGTTCTGAACACAAAAATCATGCACACTTTGCACTGTGTATGCCCTCAGGCCACACAATGCCAAGGAACCCTGCCAAACCAAAAGGGTCTTGAGTGGAAAAAGTTTAAGAAGACCTGGACTAGATGAATTCTGAAGTCTCATCCAGTTCTAAATCTATGAGTTTCCCATTCTTTGTCATTAGTAACCTTTCTTAAAATTTAGGCAAAGAGAAGAAAATGGAAAAAAAATATTAAGATCTAGCATGAATATACACACAAACACACACATATTTGTGTGTGTGTGTGTATATATATATATATATATATATATATATATACACATAAAATACACACATATACAATATGCAAAAATACACATAAATAAATGTGTTTTTTAAGAAAAATATAGGACAAGAAAAACATTAAGGAAAAGTAAGCACATGCATAATACATTATAGAAATGTTCCTCTTTCAGAATCTGTGCTGATGTTCAAATGGACATAGATTGCTATCAGAATGGAGGTAGGGGGTTGAAGGAAAAGAAAAGAAATGAATCAATTTTATTTTCTTTCCCTCAAGTTTTCTTGGGGCAGCATGTTTTCAGATGATACATTTCCATATGATGCAGAGAAGTGATTTTGTCATTTCTGGGCTCATCATCCATTGTGGCATTGTTGTCTGATCATCCACTCTGCTCTCTGGGGTTTTTCTGCAAACTGTACAACCAGGAATGTTGGACACAATGGCAGCAGAGTGCTGCCTAGCAGGAGAACATGGTAATCAATTCCCTGCTTTCCAGGTGGTGTTATTTGGCTCCCTTCACATTAACTTTCCTGTGTGTTGTTTGTAGAAAGCCTCCAGATAGTGCTGAGAAACGGAGCTCAATAAGACCAGTGATTACAAATCAATCACTTTTATTGCCAGAGCCTATAGCTGAACACAGATGATAGACAAAGCAATGTATGTGTGTGTATTTCAATAATTGAGTTGCTTCTTTGGGGAAAAATGTCAAGAAGTTCTAATGTTCTTCTCTTCTCTATATATCTTCTAGATATATATATATCTTCAAACTTAGGGGTGGTACACAGTAAGAAAGGGTGATTTATTAGAGGGGTTTATCTTCATCACTGGAAACTATAAGGAGATTCTGATTAAATTTGATCTGGTATCTAGGGGGATCAGTTCTAACACATGCATGTGGAGGGAGCAACTTAGAAACTTCTGCTAAACTACCAGACAGATATAGATATAGATATTGAGATATATGTATACA
>CM053580.1:60984313-61001297 GCA_028627135.1 Pseudochirops cupreus | reverse complement strand
ATATATATATATATTTGTTTTTATGTATGTATCCGAAGTAGGGGAGGTATTCTGGGGGAAAGCATTGCCATTGAGTAAATGAATACAGATCATTAGGAAGAGAGGGGAAAAGGTGAAGGAAACAAAAATCTACATTAAAATGACACTGTAGACTTCTGTTTGAGATAGCAAAATGAAAAAGATACCTTACAATTTTAAAAATGCATCCAATGCTTTTTAATTAAGTTGAGCCACCAAGTGACCCACAAGAGCTCCAGCACTTACTTACTTCAGAGGGTGGAATTTAGTTCTACCTTCCACTTCCAGAATGACAGATGTAATAATGCCTTCCAGACAACAGAGGGGGCAGTACCTACAGAACCAAAAACCTGCTCAAGACTGCAGGAAAAGAATAATGTCTAGCATGAGAACGGAGTTCCAGGGCTTGGTGTTAACGATGGGGAAATACAGGGGGAACAAGTGTCCTACAAAATGCAAAAATATATATTATGGGTCGAGAGAAGCCCAAGAGAAGAAAGAATTATCTTTACAAGTCCAAGAAGAGTGAAAGGGGAGAAGATGGATTGAAGAAATGAAACATGAGACTGAAATTTTGCTTAGAAGTGAAAGAAGGGCTACGGAAGAAAAATTGGATAGGAGCTGTGTAGCTGAGAACAGAAGACAGAAAACTACCCAAATAGTGAGCAACCTCAAAAATAAAATCAAACACTCAAAACTTGACTCTGCTAAATAAGAAATATAGAACAAAGCAAAAAAAGATTGAAAAATAAGAAGAACATGTAAGGTATTCGCTATTAAAAAGAAAAAAAACTTATCTGGAAACCCGGGTCATTTAAGAGACATTAGATTTTTTGAAAACGATGACCAAACAGAAAACTGATATTCTGTATTTCAAGAAATTTTTTTTAAAAAAGCCCAGATCTAGTTGAATAAGGAAGCTAAGTGAAAATAGAAAGAATGCAGAGGTGGTTACCGCTTAGGGAAAAAGCAACAACAGTAACTCGGATTTAAAATCCCCGAGGAATGCCGTAGCCAAAATCCACAATTTCTAGGTCAAAGAAAAAAACACATCAGCAAACAAGAAGAAAACAGAGAATTCAGGGGGTAAAAATAGCAAGCTGGTTTTGAATCGGGCATTGGGGTGATAGAGCAGCCTGGGAGTGGAGGCAATTTTAGCCAATCCCCTGAGAAAGAATCTTTTTTGGAGGGGGGGGGAGAAGAAATAGGTTCTCTCCTTGCTGACTGAGCTTAGACAGTGCGTGGAGATTCTGTTAGAGCAAAACTGATCCATAGTTTTAATATATTTTATATATATAATATATATATATATAGTTATAATCATCTCTTTCCATTCCCCACATGGTGTATTGTGCGACAGTATCTTAGAACGTAGAATCCACATGTATTGCCATAGCAAATGCTAGGATCTTTAATCAGAGGAAGACCCTCTGGACTTTTAAAGGTCAAAATTTTCTTACTGACATCTAAGCAGCATCCCCTGAACAGCAGTGACTAATAGCACTTTCATTGAGAGTTGGGGATGAATTAGATATGCCCGACAAAGGTCGATTTGGGAATCTACAAGAAATTTAACAGAAACCGTATCTAAAGGGATATTCATGATAACATCACAAATAGGAGAAAAGGACTTCCAGGAACTGGAAACTGCGAGTTATCTCTTTGTTACAAGAAGTCTCTAAGTTTGAACCTACTTCTCTTTGGACTCCATATATACTTGTAGGAGAGGATGTCCTAGATTTTGAGGAGGAATGTTTTGTACCAAATATTTTTACTTAGTAAATGCTTACCTGAGTAAATATTAGTTTCTAAAGGATAATTATAACACTGGCTAATTGATAGTAAAGAATAATTAATGGGGGAGCTTGGTAGTGATGGCTTATGACTAACTGTGCTAGAAAAACCACCCATTACCCCTCAAGGTTTCACCCACAATCCTGAGTAGAGAAGTTGTCAGCCTCTCTCTAAGGACCTGACCTGCTAGTCTGAGTGTGCTTTTAGGTAGTGGGTCCTGCAGCCTGGGCTATATGAGACAGAAGTTAAATTAGAGTTTTCAAGTAAGTGGATGCAACTACAGAGTCCGTCACACTTGGAGGCCATCTAGCTTGGTCAGTAGATCTCAGAAAAAGAATTTAGCAGAACTTTACCATTGGAACTCTCACATAAGAATGAATGCCTTCTGGTTCTTATACCCATCATCTGTTATGTTCAAGATAATAGGACAAAGGAGTCATTAAACATTTTATATTGGTCATTAAGAATATCATCAGCTTCTGGGGTAGATGTGAGAAAAGCAGATATGAAGATAAAAAATCAGCACCTGGGTAGACAGTTCAAGTCAAGATTTATACCCCATCTTTTTTATTAAACTAAGAAACTGATGAGAAAGCACAAAGTCAGGGAAGAAACAGCACAATCTAATGGGAAAAGTGCTATATTCAGAGCATGAAGCCCTAGATTCTATCCATATCTGCCACTAATTTACCGTCTGACCTTCAGATGTGGAACTTCCTGTGTCTTAAGAGTTTTCATTCTACCCAGTGATGCCTGTGTCTTACTAAGCTCATGGAGGTACAGGTAAAAGAAATGAGCTGTTTAGAAGTATTATTATTATTTTAATTTTTCAAAAAGGATTTCTGAAAGACTCATATGGAAGAAGAATTAGCTTTTTCTGTTTGACCCCAATGGACAGAACCAACAGCAATGGGTAGATGTTGCAAAGACACAAATTTAGCCTCCGTGAAAGGAAAAACTTTCTTATGATTATAATTATCAAAAAGTATAAAAGTTGATTTGGGAAACAGAGGTCAGCAATCAAAAGCTAGATGAGCACTGGTCAAATATGTTGTTAGTTAGTCATAGCAGGGACCTGGATTAAGTGGCTGCTGGGATCCTTTCCAATTCAGAAATTCTTTAATGCTATGATGTATTCCCTAAAAGGAGATCCTAGCATTTGCTATGGCAATACATGTGGATTCTATGTTCTAAGATACTGTCGCACAATACACCATGTGGGGAATGGAAAGAGATTATTATAACTATATATATATATATTATATATATATATATATATAATATATTAAAACTATGGATCAGTTTTGCTCTAACAGAATCTCCACGCACTAAGCTCAGTCAGCAACCATGGCTGCAGTATGGTTCACTGAAGATCTTGCTGTACTATATATTTTCTAATAAGACTCATTGTGGTAGATGGTCTAAGACTCAGAACTTTTCCTGGGAACACAAAAGGGATAAATAAAAATGTAAAAGAAAAATTACTAAACTGTCCCTTGATAACTAAATGGTTGATCATAAATTGGAGTGTCTATGCAAATGAAGTAAATAATTAAAAACTCCAAGAACAGCATTGACTAGGTGGTTGATGACTGGCAATTATAAAAGCTGAATTTTTAATATGCATACATCTAAGGAGCCAGTAAAAATTAGCTTCCAGACTAATGGACTTGCCTTTCTTCTGAGGCAGAATTTTAATGAGAGCATTATTTATAACAGAGCCCAAGAACCAGGGTATTCTTGCTTAGTCTCATTTTTTAATTCCATGACACCTTATCCATTAAACTATGAACTTCTTTAAAGAAGAATAATACTTTATGAACTAGGAAGCAAAGGTCAAAATGACCCAGGAAATTAGTCACACTAAATATACTATAAAGAGGTGCCACTTAGAAGAAAATCAGCAGAGGCCTCTGGTGCAGGGACAGAGCGCTCACTTTCGAGTTAGAGAATATGGGTTGGAATGCTAAATTTGCCATTTTCTATTTGTATGACTTGAGGAAGTCATTTCACTGGGATCCTCTGTTTCCTCATCTGTGAAATAAGGGAGCTCATGTAAATGATTGGGAAGGTCCCTTCCAGCTCGGAGTCTATAATTCCAAGAAGTCTAAAGTTTGTGTTTCCTAATACTCCACCAGGGTATTGAAAATATGGAGAATTTAGTATATACTTTATACATCATATATTTTCTTTTTTTTACAGTGTATTTTTGCCATAATTCATCTTTCTCTGCCACACTTTTTTTAGTCAATTAAACAATGGAACAAAGGAAAACAGATTTTTATACCAAATACGCTAGTCCATCTAGCAGTGTGTTAGCCAGTTATGGTTATTTGTACATATGCCGTTAAGATTTAGTCTTGAGCATGTCTAATCCAAGGCCATCATTTTCTAGATGAAGCTTCTAGGGCCTAGAATAGTGAAGTGCCTTATCCAAGGTCAGTCAGGTAGCAGAACTAGGATCTGGAACTTCATTCTCTACTTCCAAGAATAGTGTTCCTTCCAGTGGCACCCCACCCCCCCATCAATTGTCTGTAAACAAATAAATAAAAACAAGAACAATAAAAAAAGTTGCTGTGAATGTTTCCTGTAGGCGTGTAAAACCTCCTCAAGGAGGAAAGGGGTCGTTTAATCTTTTCCTAGTTATTATACTAAATCTGAAGAATATTGATCTGACTCCTTCAGATGTTATGCTGCTAATCTCTTTCTAACCTTGAAGCGGCAGACATTTCTTCCCTATAGTGTGGTTGTCATACTGTCAGTCACGATTTATTAAGCCTCGCATGGTTCCTCATTGCTATTCTTAAGAACCTACTTCGCTTTTCTAATCTTGTCCATAACTTGACTAGAACTCTCCCTGGTTAGTTAGTATAGACTGATGGTGCCAAACTCAGATAGAATCTGGTGTAAATAACATAAAACCAGCATTTGTGACCTGTCCCCTTAAAGCTAGCTCTGAAGACCTATTGTTTTGTTCCATTACCACACCCTTACCCTGAGCACACACACGCATACACACATACAGAGGAAGAGAGAGAGAGAGAGAAAGAGGGAGAGAGAGAAGGAGAGAGAGAGAGAGGAAGAGAGGGAGAGAGGGAGAAAGAATATATAGGTGACCTAGAACAGGGGTGGCTTAACCTTCTTATTTCCAAGTCCTCTCTCCACATTCTGTTGAGGTTTATATAGCTAGGCCAAAAGAGCAGCGCTGGGTAATGCTGAGAGCAGGAGGTATTGAGAAAGGGTCACACAAGTGTAACTGTTAGCAAACAAGCTAAATTCCTCTTCTGTTTTCCTTTCTAAGTTTCAATAACTTAATCAGTTCTACTGTTACCAAGTTTTCAGTTTTAGAATGGAATATAAGAAAAACAAACCAACCTTCAGAATAAGAAATGCATGTCAAGGCATGCAAATGGCAGAGGGAAGGGAAGGGCTTTTAGATGGACTTCCTGGGGCGTGCAGGGCATGGTGAGGGAAGGGGATCAGACACATTTCAAATTGTGGTTGATGGATCGAAAAGTCAAGAGGGATTTGAGAGCTTCTGAAAGGAGGAAACAGTCCCTCGTGGCTGAGAGAAAATATTTCTATGAAGAGAAAGAGACAGGTTCCTGTGAATGAGAGAATGATAGAGACTTCTAACAGGTACAATAGAAAGCAGAGCCACAGTCAGCTAATTTGGGTGAGGTAAGCCTGATGACCAGACTGTGGACAGGACACAAGTTTGAGAGGCAGGTTAAAGCTCAAATATCAGGAAATTGTCTATTAATAGACAGAAAATGTCCCCATGGAGTGTTGATGTCCCCTTTGCTGTCTGCCCCTGATTGAATCACCTTGCAGTCTGGATGATGCTTTGAAATTTTCAAAGGACTTTTCTAAACATTGTCCCACTGGATCCTCCCAACAGTCCTCTAAGGTAGGCAGGATGGGTATTAATACCCTCATTTACAAATGAGAAAACAGAGATTCAAGCACCACTCCAGTAAGACACAAATAATAAATGACAGGGCCAGATCTAGGAAATGGGATCCTCCAACTCTCCTACTCTCTCCACTATACTCCACTGCCCTTTTCTAACATATTGCACATCTGCCTCTGAATTTCAGGGAAACCTAAGATGTTATCCTTTTGTACAAGGTGACTGATGGGAAGAAGCCAAAGTGCTCTATCACCTCTCAAAGTTCTGGTTAATGGTTTGACATCATAGGAATTTAACTTTTTTCTTCTTCAACAGATTCCTTGGCTATTGTAAGTCAGTGTATATGGTCAACTATAGCTTCTATAATCTAATTAAAATTTTACTGCTCAGAACCTTTCATAGGCTCTCCATTGCTGAATGAATAAGGTTTAAATGCAGAATAACATTCATAGTACTTTACAATCTGGCTTGACTTGACCTACCTACTTTTCCATACTCATCTCTCTCTATTCCTTTTCACCTGCTCTGTAGTCTTCTGAGGTATACTCTTCACTGTCCTCAAAACAATTCTCACTTTCCCACTTCTACAACTTTGTTCACCACATTTCCTGGATCCAGACAACCTTCACCTGTCTCATTATCTGTCTGTTAACATACTTTCAGAGCTAGTTCAATGCCGCCTCATTCATGAAACTTTCTTTGATCTACTGGCAAAAAACAATCTCTCCTTTATTTCCTCTTGAAGAACTTTGTACACATTTACTTAAAATCTTAATTTTTATTATGTTTAATCTATGTCCATGTCAAATGTGTTCTAACAGATTCTAAAGTTCTTGAGGGCAGGGACTATGTCATTTAAAAAAAAAAGTTTCCACCTGGAAAGACTTAATATGAACTGATGCAAAGTAAAATGAGCAGTACCAGGAAAACATTGTATACAATGACAGCAATGTAATGATCTACTATGAATAACTTAGCTATTCTCAAAAATGCTATGACTCAAGACAATTCTGAAGAACTTATGAAAAAAGGTTCTGTCTTTCTCCAGAGAAAGAACTGCTAAAACCTGAATACAGATCAAAGATATTTTTCCTTTGTTTTTCTAGCATTTTTGTCTGTGTTTTCTTTTGTTTTGTGTTACCATATGTATATAGCCTATGTCAAATTGTTTGCCTTTTCAATGAGTAGAGTAGGGAGGGAGGAAGATAATTTGGAACTAAAAATTTGAAAAAACCAAATGTTAAAATTGTTTTTATTTATAATTGCAGAAAAATAAAATATTAAACAAAAATTTAAATTATTTTTAAATGTTCCTTGCAATAAAGTATTGCACAGAGTAAAGACTTAATTTTTCCAGTTCCAGTTAACCAAGCAATGAACCATATACTTTGTCATAAATTCATGGAAGGGGCCTTAACACTTTACTAGGAAACAGTTAACAAAGTTCCAGTTAACAAAGCAATGAACAATGTACTTTGTCATAAATTCATGGAAGGGGCCTTAACACTTAACTAGGAAACCAAGACCTAGAAAGATGAATGAATTGCCCGAGGTCACAGAAGTAGGAAGTAAAGGACACAGGTCCTCTGAGTCCCAGATAGCTTTTCAACTGACCAGACACAGGAAACCCAATTTCCTAGTCCTGGCCTTGCCATTTATTATCTGTACATTATTGCGGTAGTGATTGAATCTCTGTCTTCTCATTTATAAAATGAGGCTATTAATACTACCATCTTGCCTTTTAAAGTAATCAAGATCAAAGACAAATTAAGCTGAAGTTGTTTCCTTTTTTAATATGTTGACAACTTGCAGCAGTAGAAGTGAGCTACCCATTGTTGTTAGTATCTTTAGAACAAAAAGAATCATAGAACTCAGGAAGTCTTTCACTTTTATTAAATATCTACCACATATCACTTTTGTGGAATTGCTTCAACTAAGCACCCAGGGGCATGTCTGCCTTGAACATGCCTATAGAAAGGCAGAAAAGGAGGCACTTATTTATTCAATTACCTGGCTATAGAGCTGTCTTCAAAAACCAGTCTGAGAATGCCTTATTTTAAGGTACTTTCAGTACTTTGGTAAATAACCTGCATTAAATAAGGTCCAAGATGTCCTAACTTCATATCAAATTGTGTTGCTTTGGACAAGTAGAGTTATTATAAAGTTCTGGTGTATTTAAAAGATTTTTTTTAAATATAGCAATCAGTTAGGTGGAATGGTAACTTATTTGAAAATCTCTTGAATTCCTTTAAAGTTTCCAGCTTCAGTGAAGAAGCTTGAGACCAGTCCCTGGAGATAGTCTGTCTAGTAATGACTGTTTTCCTTTTTAATTAATAAACATGGATACAGCAAAATCCATATTAAAGGAGGCTATTATTTATATATCAAATATCATTTGCAAAAACTGACTTTTAATGAAAAAGAAATAGTAAAACTATAAAATGTTCATAGTTTAAAATTAACCTACATGTGTTGAAAACCACTATTGTTAAGCTAATCCTGAATGACATTTTAAAAAGATAAATAATATAAATACATTAGTTTTTTAAAGGTGAAACTGTTACTTTCATTTATTTCAGCTTTAAAATGTATCATAAATTAATTCAATTTTTAAAAATCCTTAATCAAGATTTTTAATTTTTTTTTAAAATTTTGTTTTGTTGTTGTATTCTCTTAAACTGGACAGCTAGATGGTACAGTGGAGATAGCTCCAGGTCTTGAGTCAGGAATACCTGCGTTCAAATCTGGTCTTAGACACTGGCTGTGCTACTCTACACAAATCAGTTAATCTCTACTTACCTCAGTTTCCTCATCTCTAAAATGGGAATGAAAAAAGCACCTACCTTCTAGGGTTGTTGTATCAAATGAAACATTAACTATAAAGCACTTAGTACAGTGCCTGACCCATAGTAAGTACCAGATGAAGTATATAGGATTTACCCTGTGCTAGACACTTTGTTAAACACTTTATAATTATAATAATTATCATTATTATTAATCTCAGAGTTAGTGACTTCAAGCAAGACTGGAACAATTAAATTGACATCTATACAGTACAGTTGTGTACTGGAAGCCTCTGGTACCACTAGGACAAACTATTGAATCAGGCATTACTTTCTTCTCAAAGGAAAACTTCTTGCTGAATTGTGTATTATATTGAACATCTCACATGAAGCATTCATTGCTCTTTATCACGTGTACTCTGTCCCTCTTGTTTCTGTGTCTCTGTCTTGCATTTGCCTCAAGATGTAGTTTAGCATGCTTAATATAAAGACCAATAAATGCTCCTGGACCATCTGATATTAAATATATTATACTTTGAGGTATAGTAATAACTTCTTGTTTTTGCTGCCCAACATGTGCCCCAATAGTCTTTGTGTTTCCTGAGTCCAGTCACAGACATAGGATCAGTCCTGGTCTTCCTGAAACCTGGTCTCATGAGGGAGGATAATGGATCTTGACCTGTTATGGCAATGGGGTGAATGTGAGGAATCCTAAGTATATGAAAAAACAATTAACCATAAGCTCCCTAGTCTTCGGTTTCCTCTATTAAAACATTTTATCTTGTATAAATCTAGTTATTTACATGGTTTCTTCTCCACTGGAATGTGAGTTCCTTTAATGCAAGAACTGTTTTTGTCTTTCTTTATATCCATAATGGTTAGTTAACAAAGTACCTGTAATATAATGTGTTTAATAAATGCTTTCTGATCAACTGAGAATCAGAACTTGTCTCTTTGAGAATGACACTTTTCTAACTCTTTTATTTATTTTTAATTGCATTTTGTCTTTTCAATCAATAAAAATCCATGTTCACTCCCTCTCACCTCTTCCCCTGACAGCACTGATAAAGAAACAAACATTCAGACAAGTGAAACAAATTCTTCATTAGCCAAGTCCAAAAGCAGGTCTCCACGTGCACATCATAGATCTGTCAGGAAGTCGGTAGCAGGCTTCAACATGAATCCTCTGAAATCAGTGTTGGTCCTTATATCCATCATAGTTCCTAAATCTTTTCAAGATTGTCATTATTTTACAGATTGTTTTCTTGGTTATGTTCACTTCACTTTGCAGAAGTTCATTCAAGTTTTCCTCGGTCTCTCTGAAACCACCCCCTTCATCATGTCTTATAGCGCAACAGAATTCCATCATGTTCATATGCCACAACTTTTTAAGCCATCCCGATTATTGGATACACCCTCAGTTTACATTTCTGTGCAAATGCAACAAAAAGAGCTGTTATCAATATCTTTGTACTTCATTCTTTTGGGGGTATAGACCTAGTAGCTGTATATCTGTGTTAAAAGTTATTTATGGTCTAATAGATTGGCAAGCATAGTTCCAAATTACTTTCCTGAATGACTGGACCAGTTCACAGGACCACCAAAAAGTACATTAATGTACTTTTCCCACAGCTCTTCCAATGATTGTCCTTTTCCTTTTTCTCAAGTTTGTCCATTTTGTAGGTGTAAGGTAAAACTTCCAAGCTGTTTTCACATGCATTTCTCTAATTATAGAGATTCTGAACATTTCTTAATATGGCTATTGATGGCTTGAATTTCTTTCTCAGAAAACTTCCTGTTCATATTCTTTGGTCAATTATCATTTGGGGATCCTACTTTCAAATGTGCTTAAAATAATGAGGTTTCAATTTTTGTGTCGCAAATTTAAATGACCCCTGGGATCCTTAGATAAATGAATATGTCAGAACCAAGTTAAAATAAAAAGGTTTAAACACAAAAAAGAAAAGAGAAAAAAAAATTGAAACAATCCAATTCAGTCCACCAAACGTTTATTAAGTACCTGCTATATGCAAACTACCATCGTAGATATTGGGCATGCAAAGATGAAGAAAACCTGTACCATCTGGCCTCTAGGAGCTGATATTCTATTAAGATGATTATGACATATAAACAGGTGAGTGTGGTGAAAAATAGGATAAAATTGGGAGAGACCAAGACTAAGTACACCAAGAAAACTTGAGAAAATAAAATTTTTATGTTCATCTGAGAACAATCAGTGAAGGCTTTATGGAAGAGGTAAAACCTGAGTTGAACCTTGAAATAAGAAAAATTTCTAAAAATTGTTGATGGTAACAAATTCATCCTGAAGCATAGGAAATAACCAAGATGGGAAATGGGTGTGGGGGTGCAAAGAGGCAGAACAATGCAAGATGAAATCCAGAAAAAGCCAATAGCCTCATTTTTTCTGGAACGTGGAGTTCAGGAAGGTTAGTAGTGTGAAATAAATCTAGAAAGGTGGATGAGAACCAAAATGAGGAGGGTCTTGAATTCCAAGCTAAGGAATTTGTAGCAATATAAGAAAACTACTTGTTTATGAACTCTGAGAAAGGTCAAGATTCTGTTTTAAATTATTAACATTCTGTTCTCCCAAAGTCTCAAACTCTATTACAAAAAGCTATTGGAAAACATATTATTCCCACATTTATTTAAAAATAACGTAGAATTCAGTCAGCGTTTTTCCCAAGGATTTTTCTTTTATCTGTGCCCTATTTAATAATGTCATAGGAAGTCACAATAATTATAGCAATCTCTAGACAAATCTTTTTGTGTATGTAGAAGCCTGATAGATGAAGAACAACGATAAAATTTAACTATACAAATTCAGATGTTTATAGAGAGAAATTCAAAGAAGAATAAAGTAAAATATAAGCTCCTCTCATGGTAATACCATATAAAGTAGAGATGCCATCATTATCATTCCAAGAGAATTAGAGGAAAGAACATTTTAATTAGGTTCCAAGATTTTTTTTTCATTTTTAATATAAATTCATTCAAATCTTCAGCATGTTTCTACTGAGGATTTTCTTTTTGCCCTTTTCCCCTCTTTTTATTTGCATAAGATATTGCTCTTAGGGTAGTGGGTTGGAGAATGGAAACTATAGTGTCTGAGATATACATTTTTTTGTAGATTTTTTTTTGACCTAGCACTCCATCTTCATCTATTTTTTCCTGTCCCAACATACAGTGAAATGTTTCTGAGGATGCACAATTCCCAAAAGAGAATGAAGTACAAGATACAAAAAAGTTCAAAAGTCTTGAAATATGCAAGAGAGACACCATATTGAATGAGAACTTTAAAACCCATATTTTACTTGGTTGAATCAAAAAGATATCTTATTGTAATAAAAAATAGTAGAAGAGCATCCTATATTCTTTACATTTTCTAGTCAATTATGTTACTATGAAGATATGATCTATTGTAGAAAGTGTCTACAATTATTTAAAAGAAAACAATATTTTCTTTTCATATTTTAATCCATGGTAGACCACAAAAATATTTTCTAGAAATGGGAAATGTGGCATAGAGGTCAGGAGTTTTTAATGTCCTTTTATTTTCTTAATAACATATGTAATTTTTCTTAATAATATATGTAATTTTTTCCACAGTCTTTTAGTACTTTCTCTCTTTTGGACATCATAAACACTAATTTATCAGTGCATGTAAACTAACAGTAATAGTGATAATAATAATGTAATAGGTTCCATTCATATAGGACTTCATAGTTTACAAGGTATTTTCCTCATGTCGATATATCAAATGATAATATCTAATATTGAAAATGTCCTTTATATACAATTTTGTTTATAAATGTATAATTATTATGTAGCATATACTATTTATATTAATATATGTATATTACTATAGAACTACAACACATATATATGTATATACACACATATACATATATACATGTACACATACTTGGATATACATATACACACATTTTCTGTTAAAGTTGTCCTCTAATTTCTCATCATCTCATGAAAAGTTTCTCTAGGTCAGCGGTTCTCAACCTGTGGGTCATACCCCTTTGGGGGTCGAACGACCATTTCACAGGGGTCACAGGGGTCGCCTAAGACCATTGGAAAACACATATTTCCAATGGTCTTAGGAACTGAGACACTGCTTCTCTATCCATCTCCAGGTGGGTCCACCCTCACGCAGATATGCCCACATACAAGTATTAAAGGGTCAAGGCATTGGGAAGGTCGAGAATCACTGCAGTCTAGGTGCTTGAGAGGAAGGCATCACTTCACTAGGAGCGCGTGAAGCTAGAAACCTTCAGTTATGAACCTGAAAGTGACCCATGTGTCTGTCATCCAAAAACCAGTCCAGTTAAATTCATAGTAATAAATCATGAGAGATAGATAGGCAGATAGAGCATTTATTTAAACACTTGCTAGGTTCTAAGCACTGTGCTAAGGAATATAAATGCAAGCAAAAATCAAAAAGGCTATTTCCCCTCCTCCCAAGGAGCTTGCATTCTAAGGGAGGGAGCAAATATGTAAAAGGGACCTCTGAAAGAGATGGGAGGGGAACAGGAGGCTACCCACATGAGAGCAAAATCGAAGAGTCCTATGAGTCAAGAGTAAAGGCCAGATAGGAGTGAATGTGGGTGTCCTAAGCACCTCCTGAAATTATGATTCTAGGGAGGAACTCACCAATTGTAGAAGGGGGTCTCAGAGCCAGAGGCATCATCAAGGTAAGAAGACCGCTGTTATGAAGAGGTAAAAGTCTGGAGAGACAGGAGCAGAGGCAGGAGGAGAGGCAGGAGAGAAGCAAGAATATTATTCACCATGAGATAAATTTGATAATTTTTTAGTGACTACTACTTAGGCACTGAGAGATGGTGTTTATCTGCTTTAGCACCTGTACTTATTAAATGAAGGATTCTTGATTTACTGACCGCCATATGTACATTTACCAAATATATGCAAATATAGATTCATATACCTAGAATTTCAAAGTCATAGAGTGACCTTTGTGGCTATATAGTCAAATCTGTAACCTAAAAAAAGCCCTTCTACAACATGCACACATATACACACACATGTACGTATATACATATACACACATACATACATACATGCACATTGAGAGGTAGTCCTTAGTTCTTACCATGCCATCCAAATGTGCAGTTAATTTTTTTTCTACTCTCCATAACAGCCTAGAATTTTCTCTTTTGCCTTCAGATAGATATCTACTATTGATAAGGCAAAATGCTTAGGACCATAGGATCTAGAACTGTATGGAAACTACATTATCATTTAATCTGCAAATCCCAAATTTCAAAGATGAGGAAAATTAGTCCAAGCAAGGTAAAACTACTAGTCCAAGGTCACCCAACTAGCTAGTGGCTAGTCTTGGAGACCTGGGCTAGATTCCTAATATCCTTTTCACCATGTAACACCAGGGACAAAAACAAACAAACAGAAACCAAAAAATCACTTTGAAGTTGAAGTAAGGAGGTAAAAATGAGGAGTTTCCAGCCAAGCCTAATAAGTTACTGCAAGGAAAGTCAAGTGTGTCTGCTCGAGGTCAGATCAATGAAATCTGAAGCAGTAGAAAGTGAGGCTTGCTTGCTTATCTAAAAAGTAATAGAGCTAGAAAAGACCTTATAGATAGAACATCTAGTTCTACTTCCTCATTTAAATTTATTTTTATTCATAGAATTTGTTTGATACAAGATACTTTCCCAAAAATGCTGGGAGGAGGGGGAAACCCTACAATGTACATTCCACCAACAGTTAAGTAAAACTGATTCATAATTGATTGTGATCAATAACGTACCTGACTTTTCACTAATGGATGTAACACAGACCACCCCAGCCCCCAGTGCCTGAAATCCATCCTCCCTCAGGATTCTGTAGTACTCTTCAGGGGAATGGGTATCTCTATGCTCTTTGCAAATGGTACCAGCCCTAAGTGATGGTCTTTCCTTAATTGTATGGAACAGCTAGGTGGCACAGTGGATAAAGCACAGGGCTTGAGGTCAGGAAGACTCATCTTCATGGTCTCAGATACCTATTAGCTGTGTGACCCTAGGGAAATCACTTAATCCAGTTTGCCTCCATTTCCTTATTCAACAAATGAGCTGGAGAAGGAATTGACAAACTATTCCAGTATCTCTGCCAAAAAAACTCCAAATGGGGTCATGGAAAATCAGACTTGACTGAAACAACTCAACAACAAAAAGTCCACTACATCTTATTTCCATTTAACCACTGAGAATTATAGTACCTTTTATACCAGAATATATTTATTTCAAGAAGGTATAAACACAAATACACAAACTTAGTCCCCCACCATATGGGACCATAATCCTCTCCTTTGTACCACTTCAGCCTCTGGTCAAAGAAAAGGGATTAGGTTCATAGTTTAGCTTGGTACTTTTAGAGAATAATCCCAGTTGTAAGTCCCAGCCTCCACCCCACTCCCCTACTTGGGCTCAAGTCCCAGGAACCCTGACTTTTCAAGGCTTCTGTGCAGGGCTGGCTGCCCTGTCTTACCTACAGTTCTGGTTCCAAGGTCACTTGGCTCCAACTCCTGTCAGGAAGAAGTCTAATAACTGAAACTGAGGAGTACAAACAACATAGAACAGTAATAAATATGGCAGGCTCATTTCTCATTGCTGGTAAAAGAGAAGAAGCACTGGTTCCATTCATGGTATCCTCACTGTAGGTGAACTAGGATCACCATTCTCAGATTGCAGCCAATAAGAGGCAGAAAAGAGAACGGCAGAAATGACTGTGAAGAAGAGTCCAAGGTTGGCTGCAGGTGCCAATCAAAGGGGGCTAGCCCCACCCACATGACAGGGCACCCAGAGGCTTGCCTTTTAAGGGCTTTTGGATGTGCTTCAAAGGCCCCTGAAAAGCTTCTCAGGGTTTCCCAAAACTGGTAGACCCAAATTAGACTGGGTTACATCTGGTTTACTGATTGTAGACAGAAAGAAAACCACTTTTAAAATATATATATTTAGAGTATTTTAGTATTGAGTGAGGAGGATCTGAGTTGAGGTCCTCATATATATCAGCTGAATGACCATGGACTCAGTGCTCTAGGGCAGTGGTTCTCAACCTTCCTAATGCCACGACCCTTTAATATAGTTCCTCATGTTGTGGTGACCCCCAACCATAAAATTATTTTTGTTGCTACATCATAACTGTAATTTTGCTACTGTTATGAATCTATCTGATATGCAGGATGTATTTTCATTGTTACAAATTGAACATAACCCACAGGTTGAGAACTGCTGCTCTAGGGGATTCTCCAAGTCTTAAAAGAAAAATTACAGGGGTGTGGCTAGGTGGTACAGTGAGTAGAAAACTAGCCCTGCAGTCAGGAGGACCTGAGTTCAAATCCAGTGTGAGACACTTGATACATTTACAAGCCATGTGACCTTGGGCAAGTCACTTAACCCCAGTTGCCCTGCCTTCCTCCCTCCAAAAAGTACAAAAAAAATTACAAATCCACGTCAGTGGAAGGAGTTGCTACAAAAGAATTTCTTTATAGTCACCAAATCAAAGATCCAGATGAAACATTTTTAAATTATTGGCTTTCTTCTTGGATATTGTTTCTTTTTTAAAAAAGTATTACTGATTTATATTTATTTTTACATTACAAATATGTATAGATTATTCCCACTCAGTGAGAAGTTTTTTACAACAAAGTAAAATAGTTAATAAAACTAACCATAATTCATATAAAAGGGCATGTATCAGTGAGATTCTTTGCCTATTTTAAAAATTTGTTATTCATTTTTAATATTCTCTTCATTTTATATTTTGAGTTCCAAATTCTCTGTTCCCCCAGCCCTTGAAAAGGTAAACAAAATTAGATCAATTGGTTGTACACATAAAATCACATAAAACATGTCCACATTAACCAGATGACAAGAAATACAAGAAAGTGAGAAAATTATTTACCAGTTTGCACTCAGAATTAATCAGTTCTCTCTCTGGAGGTATAGAGTGTTCTTTTATCTTGAGTCCTTTGTTCAGCTGTTTTTCTGATGGGATACTTGATAATTTCTTCTTTCTTTCCTCTTATTTTGACTTTTTTTTTATTGTTTCTTAAAGTTTCATGGAGTCATTAGCTTCCTCTTAACCAATTCTAATATTTAAGGAATTATTTTCTTCAGTGAGCTTTTGTACCTCTTTTACCATTTGTCCTATTCTGATTTTTAAGGAATTCTTTTCTTCAGTTAATTTCTGTGCCTCTTTTACCATTAGGCTAATTTTATTTTAAAGGATTTCTTTTCTGGAGGCGGAGCTAAGATGGTGGAGAGGAGACGGAGCTAAGATGGTGGAGAGTAAGCAGTGACTTGTCCAGGCTCCCCAAGAATTTCGTCCTTGGGAACTAAAAAGTAAATTTGAGTGGATTTAAGAGTGACAGAACCCATTGTGAGACAGAGAGTGACAGATTCCCAGCCCAGAGAAGTGCCTAATCAGGTCG
>CM053580.1:60965503-60983813 GCA_028627135.1 Pseudochirops cupreus | reverse complement strand
ACAGTTTGCTTTCTATGTATTTGTGTTACCTCCTCCATTAGACTGTGCACATACATACATACATACATAAATGCATATATATATATATATGTGCATAGGTAGATGCACACAAAAATAACCATGCCACATAAAATTTTAAGTAATCATATGATATTAAAGGGAACACAAAAACTAGGGGAAAATTTGGTTGTCAAGCATAAGAAGTTGGGCTTTTCTCTGCTAAGGATAACACAGAGAGGTCATCTCACTGACCCCACCCATCCTTCTACTTGTAAAGCAGCTTTCGTTCAGTTGCACAATGTAGAATAGAGCAAATCTCCACAGGACGCACTGCTCCTGCATCTCCCTCACCTTTTTGACTTCATGATATCCAGTTCCTTGGACCCAGCTGGGTAGTTTCTAATAGCTGGTGCTTTTCCATCTGTAAGTCAGAAGAGGAACTTTAGCCTCACACAAAATATACCATTTTTAGTAAGGTTTCCTGTTTACACCCTCTCTTAGGACCTACCTCCTCCTCATTGGTTCTCCTGGAGAGGGAAGAGAATTGATAGGTTTTACAGCAGGTCCCCTGACCCTCAAGAATTTGGGATAGGTCTGCAGGGAGTTGCTGTAAATTGGGAGGGATCAGGCTCTCCTGCCTTAAACCCCTGAATCGAGTCTGTCACATAAAAACTACTCCAGTGAGTTTGTATGTGGAATTTGTTGCCACTGCTGAAAGGTCAGAGAAACTTATACTTTTTTTTCTATAGTACTGTGTACAATTAGAATATATGCTCAATTTTCACACAAAGCAAATTAGGGTGATAAAATGAAGCCTTATCTGGGTCAAGAGAGTATATAAGCTAAACTGATTTTCTGGCAAAGTGAAAAAAAACAAAACAAACTTAATTTCATATTCCTCTTCTCCAATTAGCTCAAAAATCTCAAGTCTCTAGGCTGGTAGATTAGTTATGTCTAGCTTCAAAATAGCAATATAGTCAAAGTGTTGTTCCTGCTATACCATTAATCCAGTCTTGAGAATAAGGGAAAAAATGTTTACTCAAAAGAAAAGTTGATGACGATAGCTGAAATTGTGCTGGTATCACTGATGGCTTTGGGGATGTTAATGGTGGTTTCAAACATGACTATATTTTAACAGATTTATCTTAGAAAGGAATATTTCATTTAATTGACTCTTATGGGACATTTAGCAGAAGAGTAGTATATTATAACTTAGTTCCAGATAGTGGAGAAAAAAGTGGTGTTCCTGATATGGTCAGCAATGATTTCAACATTATATGACACAATAATACTCCAGGATACATGTGTACCCTAAAAATGTGTTATATGGCTTGCTTTTTTACCACCTAGTATAATTAGAAGAAAGCCGAAGGGAGAAGGAATAGAGATTTGTTTGTTTTTTAAGCTGGGCCTGTTATTTGGGTAAAAATATCAGAGCTGATACAGAGACATAATTTATCATTCTAAAGGAGTAAATTAATAAATATGGAAACAAAGCAGATTTGATTAGATTAAGGGGAAGAGTGCAATTATGGATGACATACATTAACTGTACATGTGACAAAGGGTAGCAGATGAATATAAGGTACAAATACCAGACGTCAGATTCCCTGATAAGTACATCTTGAAATACCTTGTTAGTCCTAAGGAGTATGAAAATGTGGCACCAAAACCATGCCCTAGGCTCTTATTAAAAGTTTCTATTAGCATTCTTCTTAATTGACAATATTTAAAAACTTACCAAGAAGATGATAGTTTATTAAAACCACTGACACTAAAAAGACATCCTGTTGATCAGCTGGGTACATTTGAACAGCTGAGCTTCCTTATGCTTCAGTAACTTACCTAGCAGTGGAGTCAAGCAACTTCTGAGATGCTAGGAGTCAGCTTTTCCAGGGACATCCAGGGGCCTCTAGGGAACACAACAGTATAACACAATCCATATGAATAAGAAACAGCAAACAGTGCGCAAATGCATTATTTAGTGCCTATGTGGGAAGCCTGGATTTTAATTATTTAATATTAGCCTTGCTAATTGTTTGATGCCCTCCGGAATATGCATTAAATTTATATTACTAGTGAAAACTGCATTTAGATATTTACCCCAAACACAGTTTTAGAAAATTCCACAAGTTGTAAGCAGAATGTAAAATACATCACTGTCAACATAGTGTGATCTTAAGTCACAAGGTAGGTATGCTTGCTTAGTCCTAAACAGTTATATAGCCACTGAATTTTTATAATTTGAATTATGTACATATATAGCAATTTCCATTATAGTATCAAATCTTATGACTTAATTTCTGATTGCTTTTCTATTGGAAATTTTTTCTAATAATGAAAATTTAATTTTATGGCCACATATCAACCAGGCCTTGCCTTATGAGTTAATAACATAGAGACAAATATTGTCTTCAATAAAAGACCTACTCTTGAAGGATTCTTGAAGATTAGGATAGCAGAGAACATGCTCACAAAGGTCCTGCCAACCTGGAAAGGTTTTGAGGAAAGCCCTGCATTCTCTGGACCACTGTTTCTAAGTATGATAAAATTCAGAAGACTTGGCCGTAGGTGATGAATTTTTGGATGATGAAGATTAACATATAAAAATGCAAAAGGGAACTGTACAGGCCTTTCCACTTCCACAGCAACAGTGGGGAAATGGCATGTAGGGCACTAGTAACTGCTAAGAAAAAAACAGTTGTTAAACTGCCCACAAACAATCATTGTTGGTATTTTTTTTTACCATGGACAAATGAGTTTTTACTGTGGAAATGAATTATGTACATACTGGCATCCTTGCTATAAATGAAACCAGAGGTTATAAAGAAATTACAATGAAATGGAAGGACAGGCCCTCCTGCCACCTTTATAGCTACCGTTTCAGATTTTTCTCTGCTCTTATGAATGCCAGCCCCAGACTATGTGTAGTTAGATAGCCCCAGCCTCCAGACAATTCTCTTTTCCCTCCCCACGTCCAGAATTGACCAGATAGTGGCATAGGGAGCTACAGTGCAGACTGAAGATAGCAGAGCAGCTTTTGGTCAGTGCAGTAGACTATATTACTAGGTACTACTTGAAGGTGAATTTGCTGGAAATATGAATATACAGAAATACAGAACCATAGTTTATTATTCCTTTGTGTGTAACTATAAAGGAATGTACAAAATTAAGAAACCAAGCGCAAAGGAGGATGGTGAAGGAAGGGGATCAATGCCATAGACATTTTCACTGAGGATAAAGCTAATTTATACAACAAAGTGGTCAATCTGACATGGTATAGTTGAAGAATAGAATTTGATGGAGAGATTTATGGGGCAAGTAAGCTTTTATTACCTAAAGGCAGAATCTAAAGATCATCATTTTCTTTGAATGAACCTCTACTAAATAAAACAGAAAATATACTGTTGAATTGGGTTTGATTCCTTCAATGTTCAGGGTCTATACAAAGCTGTACAAGCTGTCCTTCCACATGAAATTGGAAAGTAGAAACTAACTGGTACAGTTATGGACAGTGGATGTAGCAACATTCACGTCATTTCGGTGGCTGAAAGGTCTGTTATTGGAAGCTGTATCAAATATATTCCAGTTGGTGGAAAAGATACAACATTTCATTCAGTAGTTATTAAGAGAATGAAGAGGAGGAATTTTTCATGAATAATCTCTGGAGATAGCTAAGATAGTGAAGGAATGATATAGTTATGTCTGCCCAGATTTAGTAAAATAATTTAATAAATATGATACACACAGGTCAAAGTGGATTAAACCATGTGTCAGAATTGGTGCAATGTCAAAGATCTTGATTATGAATATTCCTAGGACAAGAAATCTTCTTTTATGCAGAGCTGACATATGGAAAAAAGTATTTACCACGCTTACGGAAGATGTCCCATGAAATGTTCAAAAAAACCCAAACAAACCAGGTTTTCCTTACAGATTTAGAGATTCTCCACATTTGTGGCTGACATTTCATAGACTATCTTGAGCTTTAGAATACTACAGGACCTCTTTAATGACATCCATAATCACTCAGAAAAAAATCCCCAAAACATTGCCTTGATACTCACAATAATACAATGTAGTGATAAGGGAGCCGAACTCTAGGTATCAAAAAAATGAAAATCGGTGGTAAAATATACCTTCCACCTCATGGCAGAGAAGGACAACTAGTTTGAAATGTAGACATTGTCAGAGGAATTCACTATATCGAGTGATTTCATTTTATTGGTTTTCTTTGTTTTAAGGGAAGGTTCAACTTGTAAGGAACCATGGAGATTTTTTGCAAATATTGATGTTACAGCAGAAGTCAGCCCTATGAGAGACTGATACCAATCTAGAGAAACCTATACAGGCTCACGGTGTTCTGGAACTCCCTATTATATGGTCTGAAGTTATTCTGGCTTGCTCTACAGGAGCATAAAACAGTTATCTGGGTGGAACAGTGGATTGAGTGCTGGAACTTGAGTCAGGAAGACCCAAGTTCAAATCCAACCTTGAATACTAACTACCTATAGGACTGTTGGCCTCAGTTTCTTCATCTTTAAGGTGGGGATAATAATGGCACCTACCTCCCAGAGTTGTTGTGGTCACTTAGCCTATGGCCTGGCACGTAGTAGCTTCATTATTCAGTTGCACAGTGTCTCCCATATATACCTTTTCTTTTCTATGCCCGTGGCAAGTGGCTTAGTTGAGGCTTTCCTCAACTCTTCCTCCTATCTTCATTCATTTCCCACTTCAATTCATCCTTCATATTTCTGCTCTAATAATCTTCCTTATATTCTACTCTATTCAAGTTGTTTCTCTAATCTTTTTAAGACTAATTTGAAATATATCCCAGAGTAGTGAACATTGGTTTCATTCATAATGGATCCCAGGGAGTGGATTTCTTCATTGTGGATATATGATGTTATTATTGTGGATATCCCCTCAAATTAACCAACCAATAAGTGTGTATTAACTACCTACTATGTGCTAGGTACTGAACTAAGCTTCTGGGATAGAGGTTATATTAAAATTGTCCCTGACCTCAAAGACCTTCCTTGCCTTTCCAAGGAGAAGAAAATAACATAAAAATACACATCTCTAGAGAATATAAAGAAAATGAATATATGACAGCTTAGGAAAAGGATTCTCACTAGTTTCTGTGGAATGATAAGGAAAGGCTTCAAGTAGAAGTTCCAGTTTGAACTGAGTCTTGAAGGAAACCAAGGATCCTGAGAGATGGAGACAAGGAGGTTGAGCATTCCTGATATAGGGGATGGACAGTGAATGTGAAGGCACATGGGAGATGGAGCATCATGTGTTATGAAAAGCAAGGAGGCCAATATGTGTGGGCTCTACAGTATAGAGAATAATGTGTAAGAATATTGGAAAGAAAGGAAGGGCCTCAGCTACCAAAAGCTTTCAAAGCTAGACAGGGTTGTTCATATTTGACTCTGGAGGTAATAGGAACATTTGGAGTTTATTGAGTGGAAGGTTGTGATGGTGAGAACTGCACTTTAGGAAGTCACTTTAGCAAAAAGTGAATTTGAGTGGGAAGAGACTTGAATAGGAGTAGGGGACCAACTAGGAGGCTATTGCAAATAGTACATTTATTAAGTACCTGATCTAAGGTGATAGCTGGGTCGATAGAGAGGAGGCCAGATGTGAAAGATATTGTGAAATCAGAAACAGTTAAATTTGGCAGTTGATTAGATACATGAAAGATGGAGAGTAAGGGCTCTGGGATAATGTCAAGATTATGAACTTATGCTGCTGAAAGAATGGTGGCACCTTTGACAGAAAAGGGGAAGTTGTGGGGAGGAGAGCATTTAGAGGGAAAGGTAGTTAAATTTCTCATATAGTAAGATGTCTCTTGGACATCCATCCTAAAATATTTAGCAGGCATTTGGTAATGCAGTAATGAAGCTCAGGAAAGAACTGGGCTGAATATATAGATTTGGGGATCATTGGTAAGAATGGTAAAACTTGTGGGATATGATTGGGACGGTGACAGAGACAATATAGAGAGAGAAGTAAAAGAGCCTAGGACGGAACCATGGCTAACACTCACACTAGGGAGTTCACAGGATAGACCAGTTGTAAATCTCAAAGGAATCACAAAAATGATATAGGGCAACGTTTTCATTCTTCAGCTAAGGAAACTGAGACCTATACAAGGAATGTGCCTTTTCATGGCTCACGTAGATATTTTTATAAAAAATTTTATAAAAAATTAGATCATGAGATAACATCTAAACCTTTTCATTTAGCAGAACACCCTCATACAGGTGAGAAAACTGAGGTCACAAGAAGTTAAAATGTACAAATAATGCATCTCCTGCAAGTCAGGGAGAAGTTTTTAATATAATTTCTCTAACAGGCCTTGTACATGATAAGCCTAAAACAGCAGTATGTATTTTCTTAGCTCAACATAGAAAAGAAAATTCTGGTATTGTATTACAATTTTGAGTAGCACACTTTGGAAATAGATGGAGTATAAATTTCCCATTTTAGAAATGTAAATATAGCTAAATGTTTCAAAAGCAATTGAGTGGAAAACTTGCTAGGTATAATCTCTCATGCCATCAAAGTACATTTGTGAACTAGGAAAATATTCGACTTTCGTAGCTTGCGATTTTTTATTAGATCTCAGGTAGTTTACCTTGATCTTTCTGTCTGAGTGTGAATATAAGTACTTGTTTTTATACTAATTTTTACTTAAAAGATGTAAAGAAGTATGTCTTTCCACTTGTAAAGGCTTACAAGGCAAAAATATTTTATCTCCATTTCATCAAAAGACCTTGAATTTCTGAATTTTGTTTGTTGTCCAAGCTCAAAGAAAATGTATCAGTCTCCCTGCATTTTATAGAAAGAAATGCAGATAGCATTTAGGTCAGTCTTCCATTGATCCTGTGAAGGACAAATGATGTCAAGCAGTACTTACAACAAAAAGAAATTTCAATTTTGTTTACCTCTTCAGCAGTCCAGCCTGATGTCAGCCACCATTCAGCTGGGCCAATAATATTGATATTTAATGTCAGTTCTTATTCATTACTGCACCCAGATGATGCATAAGTTATAGCTTTTTAGGTGTGATGTGAACTACAAAATGTTACCCACGGTGATCAGGTAAGAAAAAACAAACAGAATAACCAATAATAGAAAAACGTAGCAGAATATTTTTTTTCTTTTATGCTATATTTGAAGTATCGCTTTATTTTGCATGGGTTTAAAGATTTTTTTTGCGTTTCTCGAAGGTCACCATTATGGTAGAAAATACCTAGAATTTCACTTTTTATGAAGTAGTTGAATTATCTCGAGCCCTGTGTCCTACAATAATAGATATGGAGAAATTTTATGTCCATGAAGAATCATTCTGAAGTAAAAAATCATTTTCGTTTATCTCATGATTCACTGTCTTCCTAGTGCTTCCATACATATTTTTCCATCCTCCCAGGAATGCTATATGGTAGGTAGCTTGAGAGTCAAATGACCCTGTAGATTGAGTACTAGTCATGATTTCAAGAAGACCAGAGTTCTACTCTAGTCACATCACCTCTGTCTTCCTCAGTTTCTTAAACTGTAAAAAAAAAAGAATATATATTGATTATTCCTAGATTATACATGAGAAAATTGAGGGGTTAAGTTACACAGAGTTATTCAGCCAATAAGTTGCATGTGGTGATGTGTTGTGTGGTCCATTAGTCATTCAGTAAACATTTATTAAATAGCTACTATATACCGGGTGTCACAGATAAAAAGGGGCAAAAAGGGTCTATGGTCTGAAGGTATTTATGTTCTATTGGGATGTTTATGTGTGCCCTGCCAGCTCAGAGATTTATGATGTGGTATTGATTGCCATAGGCAGTTACATTTAAAACCAGATATAGTCCAGCTCCTGTCAGGGCATTGTCAGGTTGTTTTGGGTTTTTTTTTCTTTTTTTGTCACCCACTTTCTTCTTCTTTTTTTTTAAGATCATGCATTTATTTATTTATTTATTTATTTTTTGCCTTGACTTGTTTATTTACTTTCAGTTTACAAGATTCGGTTCCACAATCCCTTGAGTTTCAGATTTTCTCCCCTCCCTTCCCACCCCCCCTCATGGCGGCATGCAATCAAGCACAAGATCTGCCAGTACTTTCACATTGTACAATAATAGTCTGGTTGTGTAGAAGGTTGTAACCAATGGAGTGAACAGTGGGAAAAAAGGAAGAAAACCAAACATGAAAAAGAACAAGAGCATGTAGATTGTAACCCACTTTCACCTCATGATTTTCCTCCATGACCCTGACATGATCTGATTGCTTAATATTCATTTATATAACAGTATATTAAACATAGACAATATATCTGGATCTGGAGAAGATAGGGGCTTAAGTGGTCATTTGGGGCAAACTCCACTGGTTGGTTAATACCTCTGGGATTGCCATATTGGACATAGGGCTATGAACGTGGTGATTTCAGATTTCAGATACTCAGGTATCTTTCTTAAGCATGTAGTACCTTTTCCACTATGCCACATTGGAGAGAGAGAGACAGAGACAGAGACAGAGACAAGACAGAGAGAGAGACACACACAGAGAGACAGAGACAGAGAGAGGGAAGGGGAAGGGAGGGGAGGAGAGAGGAAGGGAAGGGAGGAGAGGGGAGCAGAGGGGAGGAGAGGAGAACAGTCTATATTACCTATATTACTGTGAATAAGATAACTACATAAGAAAAGTTCATATAGTTATCAGCAACCAGGCAAGTAGTTTCAAAGATGCAGAAGATTATTTACAAGAGAAGAAAATAAATCTAGATGCTATATGTGTCTTCATCTAATTTTGTTTTGCTATGGATAAATTTAACATTGTCATTGATTAGAAGAAACATTTTAAAAGTTAAATTTTCTTACTGACTTTTGATTTTGTGTCATAGCTTTTCCAGACATAGCCCCTTTCTATGCTTGTATATTCTCCAGAATTCAGCCTTCCCTTATAACAGATAAAATACTGTTGCACAAAAAGAGCTACTGTGATGACTTCCTCTCCACGTGCATCCAACATTCTCTCTCACTAGTTTCCTACCTCTGCCCCAAATAGGGAAGCATGTTTAATTATTTGTTCTTTGAGACCAGCATTATACAATGCAATTATTAGAGTCTGGCTTATTTTGGTGTTCTTTTTCATTTATATTATTTTAGGCAGTAATAGTGTTCTCCTGGTTCAGCTTCTTTATTCTATATGAGTTCATATAACTCAAGGAAGTACTTTTCTTCTTACTTTTTTCAAAACATCTTTAAATTTTTACCAACTGTTTAAATTTGTGATGGTTCCGTGAAGGAAATGTGACACTATTTTCCAGTCCCCAGTTCTCTCAATAAATTATGTAGCTGCATAATTTACAAAGAAAAGGAAGCATGGCATAATGGATAAAGGGCCAACCTTTGAGTCAGGAAGATCGGGGATTAAGTCCTAGCTGTGATAACAGACTAACCTTGTGACCCTGGGCAAGTCATTTAATGCCCCAGCCACCTCTTCCTGTCCCCCTTCCCCTTACCCCCCCAATGCTAAATCTACAGATTAAATTAGGGAGAAGTTGCAGACCTGTATCCATAGAGAAATGTTTCACACTGGATGATTGTTCATTATAGTTATGAAATCACAGGTATTAATAAATACTGTCACACACAACTTCCCAAAAAAGGAAATGCTTTTTATAATCAAAGACAGCACCATATCAATTTTGAAATAATTTTGCAATTGTTTGATATGAAAATTGTAATAGGAATTTTAAAAGCAGTGCTGCTTGCTTAGGATTTTGTCGTGTAGTCATTTCAGTCCCGTCTGACTCTTCAAGACCTTATTTGGGGTTTTCTTGGCAAAGATACTGCAGTGGTTTACCACTTCCTTCTCTAACTCGTATTACAGATGAGAAGCAGAGGCAAATGGGATTAAGTGACTCCCCCAGGGTCACACAACTAGGAAATGTCTGAGGCCAGATTTAAATCCAGGAAGATAAGTCTTCTAACTTTAGGCCCAGCACTCTATCTACCGAGCTACCTAGCTGCCCCACTTGCAAAGGACACTGAAAACGAAAAGACATTTTTAGGTTTTAAATTGGGTTTGGTGGAATGAGTTGCATCACTAAGATAGACAGTATTCCATTTTTTCTTGACTTAATTGCACAAGTTCTGGTTAATAGAAAAACTAAGATCAGAAATACCGAGTAGTTTGAGCCTATGTGATATAAAAACAGCTGGTTAATTCAGTTAAAAAATTAGGTACCCTAGTAATTCAGCTTCATGAAGTCTCCCAAATGGGGGATTTCCCTATTTTTCTTTTTAAACTTCTCTTGTTAGTGTGGCATGGTACAGCTGCCACCATTAGAGCAGTGAGTATGTTCTGCTCACAGCTTATCTTCACCAGAAATCATGTATACCAGAAGAAGACCCTCATTTCTCTGTGGATGAAAGTAAATTGTGACCTATTCATTTATTTCTTATGTGTGTGTGTTTATAAAGCCATATTCTCTCTGTGTTCAAATTAGAGTAAAAAACATTAATGAATTTTTTTAGGCCACCAGAACTATCAGGCATTAAGATCCAATGACACTTGTTTTTGGAGAGAACATGTGTGTATGTGTGTGAAAACACGATCTTTGAGGCAATAAGATGACCTTTCTATAAAGATAAATTATGTAGGGGCAACTAGGTTGTGCAGTGAATGGAGCACTGGCCCCTGGAGTCAGGAGGAACTGAGTTCAAATCCAGCCTCAAACACTTAACACTTACTAGCCATGTGACCTTGAGCAAGTCACTTAACCCCAATTGCCCTACCTATCCCCCCCCCCCAAAAAAGATAAATTTTGTTTATGCTGTATTCAGCCCTTCAGGTGAGATCAGAGGAGAAGTAAGGTAATCTAGGTCAGCCTTGATGATCACCTGAAGGAAGAATGCCTGAGATTCCTTAATAATGACCATGGAGACCTAGCTAGAGCAGTACTTCTCAACTTCTGGTCTGTGACCATTGCAGGTCCCTGAGACAAATTTGGGATGTTTATAAGGTAAAAACTGTGTCATAGGGGCAGTTAGGTGGTGCTGTGAAAAGAGTACTGGCCCTGGAGTCAGGAGGACCTTAGTTCAAATCCATCCTCAGACACTTAATACTTACTAGCCTTGTGACCTTGGGCAAGTCACTTAACCCCAATTGCCCTGTCCTTCCCCCTCCAAAAAGCAAAAAACACAAAAACAAAAACAAAAACCCAACCCCTATGTTATAATAATATTAAGATGTATTTCACCTATTCAAATACTCTCTTTTCCAACTACATTTCTGTTAAGGCTAGTTTCTTCATATACTTTGACAAAAAACACTTCACAGTGAATTAAATGCAATAGCAAATTTGAGAATCCTGTTGTCTTCTAATATGCTAGATATTTTTCATAATGTGCAAAAATATGTAAAACATTGCATTCTTCTCACTGTTTTTTGAAAATATTAACATTTTCCATTAAATACAGTTGTTAACAAATAATTGATTTATTGTTATTTATAAGTAAATATTTTAAAACCATCCATTTTAATTTTAATACATTAAATATTGATAGACATGACGGATGTAAACAAAAGCTCTTTGGCCTCTTCAATAATTTTTAAAAGTGCAAAGGAGTCCAAAGACCAAACATTTCAAGAATCACTGACTTGAAGTATCTGAAGCACCAGAGTACGTAGAATTGTGCTTGGCACATAACTGCTGTTCAATGATTACTACTAATCAGATGATTGATTAATTTAGAAACATTGGAGAGCTATTTATATTTTAAAATAGATCTATATGAATATAAACATATATAGATTCATGGGTATATATGTATATATTATTTGCCTAGATATATAATATGTGTGTTTCTATAACTGTGTATAGGCATGCATATTATATACATTTTGTGCATGTATGTAAACACACATAAATTTATGTAGTTATATATTATACATGTGTATAGATGTCATTGTGTATGTGTATATAGCTACACACACACACACACACACACACACACACACACAAATATTTGCCGCAAATAATGGGACCTTCTGAAGATATCATTTAAAGATGGGCAAAGCCTTTCGATAATGATTTGCTTATGATAGTTGTGCTTATGATCCCATCAGTGTAAAGAATTACATAGGTGTTCAGATAATATAAGACATTAAAAGATCATAAAATATGAAATGTTGAATGTTTCATACTTTGTCTCTGAGCTGCATAATCAGAAAAAAAATTGTCACACCAATTTGCTCTTAAGTGTAATTACAAGAAAACTTGATTATTTTTTAAAATGTGATTTTGTTTGCTTAATTGTGTGTTCTTGGGTGAATGTGACCCAATGTATCCCTACTTGAAGAAGTGACTGCTGCTTAACATGCAAAACTACAAGCAGTGCTGAAGACTTTGCCCTTCCTTCTCAGAGGAGAAGAATTAATTTGTACATCCCAAGCAGGCACTGCAGCAGGGGGAAAAAGGTTTTAAAAATTACACCTCCTGGCAGGATGAGTTATAATTTCCTATAGCAGATTTATGATGTGGGCTTAGGGCCCAGCCTAAGTCTTTTTCTTTTTTTTTTTTCATCTTTTAAAAAATTTCGACAACTGACTTAAAAAACTCAAAATTTTTCTCTCCAGAAGAAATTGTTAAAACACACACACACACACACACACACACACACACAGATTCCAGTCAGTAGCTATCTACATCTTCCAAAATTAACCAAAAATATTGTTTAACTCTTTCAATATATAATATCAGTTTTAACATTACTTTTTTATGGATTGGAGACCTACCTGTATAAGGAATTAGTGATCCCCAAGTGCCTCTTGTTTTTATTTTCACATCTGTCTGCAAACCTATTTGGTTCTCATGGAGCCTTAAATATGGACTTATCTTTCCATTTTGGTGAGTGTTGGGAGAATCACACTTTCATGATCAAAGGGGAAGAGCATGACTAGATACTATTTTCTACCAGAACAACAACAACAAAAGACCATTAGTAATACTTGGTGCTTAGTTCAGATACTTAAAGGCTTTTCTAATTAATTGAATATATGATTTTGTATTGGTTTTTTCTTTTTTAATACAGTTGTTTCAATGAAAAATTTATTTTCCTTCCACCCATTTTAAAAAGGAGAAAAACAAAACTTTCACAACATGTATGCATAGTAAATTATAAACCAGGAGGCCAGAGAACTGAAGATGGATCACAGCCCCCACCTCGTATCAGTGAGGTGATGCACTTAAAAACCATGATGATATATGGATGTTTGGACAAGGCAAATATGTAAATTTGCTTTGTTGAATCATGAATTTTGTTGTGAGTTTTTTTTTCTTAAATGAGTAAGGTGGTGGAAGTGGCATGTGTGAGAGCAAATAAATATTTATAAAAACATTAATTTAAAAAATATACATAGTCAAGCAAAACAAATTGCACATTGCCTGTGACTTGAAAATATATATCTTATTATATAACATGAGCTCACCACTTATTTGGAACCTTGGTCATTGTGTGAATATAAAAAGTCTATCTGTAGCATAAGATTCGTTTTTTTTTTGCTTTTTTGGAGGGAGTAAGGCAGGGGAATTGGGGTTAAGTGACTTGCCCAAGGTCACACAGCTAGTAAGTGTTAAGTGTCTGAGGCTGGGTTTGAACTCAGGTCCTCCTGACTCCAGGGCCGGTGCTCTATTCACTGCACCACCTAGCCACCCCATAGCATAAGATTTTTGAAAGAAACCATCCTACTAAAAAATTCTCCAATTGTGTTTTACATGATGAATGGACATATGGAGATATATATAGATATATATATAGATAGATATATATATATACACTATATATATGCATATAAGTACATATATATACACACACACACACTGAAATTTATATTTACATGATGAATGAATATATATGTGTATATACTATATTACTAGTATATATACTATGCTACTAGCACATATATGTATATACTATACTACATATATACACATGCATACACACATATATACATATATACATGCATGCACACATATAGACATATATACATACATACACACATACACACATACACACACACACACACACACACACACACACTAAAATTTATACCTGTGAGGTTATAATTCATTTTAAAGTTATCGACCCAGTAATTTAGTAGCTGCAGGAAAAAAAATGCTTAATTAACCAAAGTGCCATGGTAGAACAACTGGACAATCTGGTATAACAGAAAGAGTTCTGGAATTGTAGTCATAGGACATTTATTTCATGTCCATCTTTGACAATACCTATGAGACTTAGGTAGGGCCTTTTAACCTCTGAAAGCCTCAGTGTCTTTATCTGCAAAAAAGAAAAAGGAATTAGCTAGACTATATGACATTTTAAATTCCTTCCAGCTCTAAATCTATGATTCTATGTCTTGTTTTCTATATATGAAAAGAAAAATCACACTAGTGATTTTTCCTTGAGATTAGGGTTAAAATGAGTAAAACTAGTTAGTAGAGGGAGAAAATGACATTATTTCTATTGAGCTAAATATTCTTGTACAAAAACCAAGTACTGCCATATAGTCCTTTTTAGGCTTACCAGAGAAAGCACAATATTGATTATTTTGCTACAATTTATAAAATATAATAATGATAATTCTCTTTCCACTTTAATATGGCAACAACAAAAGCATGTTTATGAAACATGCATAATTGTGACATAAATACAATGGTGACCTGACCTCATTCATAAATTGACTTTGTGATGTTTGCTGTGCCTACGTCCACAATTTGTGGAATTGATAAGCAGACTAATACCAAATAAATTCATCACAGCTGATCATAGTGATGTTATTACAGTAAATATATTAATCAATAATAATTGGCCACATTAAAATGGAATATGGACAACTGGAGTAACACCTTAGGTTACTGGGACCATAAATAAAATGGATTTAATAGGTCTACACATGCCACATTTTCTGTTATTATCAATAAGCTCAAAAAGAACATTTTTATTGCACTAAAGAACATCAATGTTAATTCTGGAAATGTTTGAAAAACAAAAAAAAAGGCTACTCATATATCTCTACATTTTTATAAATGAGGTTTTCTATGTGCTCTGGAAATCTGATTTGATTCTTCAAATAATCTGAAATGAGTAAATTGCAAGACATCCTCAGTTCCTTACTCCCAGGCCAGCCATCTGACCTTCAGTCAAGATGGGGTGCCACTTGTGCTTCTAGAGTCTACACCTCAGTCTTTCCCTTTGATTGATCCTGAAGTATAAAAGAACTAAATTCATAGTTAAAAAGAAAACCAGATTGATTATTTTAAGTGCTCATATTATCAAAATTGTCATCTTTAGCATACTGCTTCAAATGTAGTCCCAACTGTGGCAGGCTTTTTTCTCTTCAAGTTCAGTGAGCTTAGACTTCTTATGCAAATTTATGCAAAACCTGCTCCAAGTTGATACTGTGCTGCTCTCTTCAAATCCCATGAGGAATGTCTTACTTAACCAGGGAGAAAGATCCCCTCTGTTTTACAGAGCAAGACAGAACATGTGGAGTATGTGTTGAGGAAAAAAATAATGAGCTGTCCTTTCAGTGTGGAAGTGATGGAAGGGAAACAGAGTGTGCATTCCAAAATGACTGAAATAAAATGTCTATTAATACATATACAACAATTCCTAAAGTGCAGCATCAAGGGATACTATCTTAGATTTTATTCATATCCCAAGGTTTGTAAATTAGTCAGACCCAGATCATGTCTTTATAGTCAAAACACAAAACAAAACAAGAGTTTGATTATCATTACACTGCAGTGAGGCTGTAACTCACTTTCAGAGGTGATGTACAAAGCTCCCAACTGCGATCTTAATGACCAGAGACAAGTAGAATAGTGGAGAGGAGGGAGCAAGAGGTTTCAGAAGAGATTGAAACAGAGTAGCTTGAAAATGAAGGATCAATGATAGAGTTCAGTAGACCATACAGGGAGGGTGATACGTAGTTGCAGTCGGCGCATAAGGTGTAAGGTTGGAGAAGCTGAAGTGCTAAATGCAGATGGCATAGAAAAATATATTAAAGTGTTTTTAATGTTGCTTATATAAACAAATATAAAGATAAATCATCCATTGGATCTGTGATTTCATAAGAGTAAGCTGTTTCCTCTAACACTGCCACCTATAACCTTTACTGTCTGGGAAATTTGAGTAACTGCTCACAATGGAACATGAAGTCATCTCAGACCCAGAACCCTGAAACTCACACCTAAATTGTGGGATTCTGGGGTTGTTTGCTTCTGAAGCACTATCGATTGGGAAATGAGTGTCTTTGCCACACCTGGACCATTTACTGTGTATCTATTATCTCCTTGCCATCTTATTTTAGTGTGAAATTTTTGAATGGATGCAGAATATGCATTCAGCTAAGCCCTTGGGGACCTGATCTGCACAGCATTCTACTTTGACCACCAGTGACTCAGAGCTTTGAGAGACCAGCCAAACCCAGCCCTCTGTGAATTAGAAATATGGAGCATCAACACTGAGTCTGTACTCCAAGGACCCTGGAATGGGTGCAGCCTTTTCTTTCCTAAACACTGATAGGCGCTTCTCCAGCTATCAATACACCTAATCTGTGCTCCACATTGATCAAAGCAAACTACTTCTCCCTTTTATTCCTAGCCACCTATTTTTTCTAGAGTCCATATTTTCTTGTGGCATCCTATTCCATTTGGATTTTCAAGTATCCTTACTCTATTGTTAAATTACATCCTTTTAGTTCATACTTTTTTTTTAGTTTCCTGTAGTGAAAGAATGACTAACAAAATAACTGTGGTTATTCAGACGAGTATTTGGCAGATAATTTTTTCTTTTTTTCAAAAATAAATGCAATGAGTCTGTCATTTCAAGAAAAACAACTGAAAATATTTGTTGCCAAAGATAAAATTGAAGAGCAAATTAGAATTTGAAAACCTTGCATCTCCCACTGTGAGTTTGACATCTTTCTAATATGCAAAGACTTTTCTGATGAGAATGCTGATGGTGTTAGTGGATTTGGATATTGCATAATGAAACACTTGAAGATCTATTCAAAGTGCAAAATAAACCAATGGTTTTTAATGTAACTGGGTAAGAAAAATTCATTGACATTTGCAATTATCCTGTAAAAAACCACTAAACTGCATATCTTTATGAGGCCCAATTTTCTTCAAATACGTCAACCAAAATATTGCCAGAACGTATTATTGCAGAAACAGGTATGATGTTCCACTTGTCTTCAATTAAGCCAGATGTTAAAAGAAATTTTTCAAAAAGAAAAATATTGTCATGCTTCAAAATTACTCCTAGAAAATAATTATTTTGTTAAAACGGTATTTATGTTAACATGTCATGGGTTTATTTATTGTTATTTTCAATTAATAAATATACATTTTACCCATTTCAATTTTAACATGTTAATATTATTGATGTTACTTAATTGCCTTTTAGAAAGATGTAGTTTTAGGGGGCGGAGCCAAGATGGCGGTGTAGGAGCAGCAAGAAATCACAGCTCTGACACAGCCACATCAAATACCCAAAAAATATGACTCTAAACAAATTTTTGCCCCATGGGTGGCTGGACGAGACGAGCCTCGGGTGGAGCTTCAGGAGAGCGGATCTGCGGCAGCTGTGGCAGTATCCAGAATTATCAAGCCAAAAGATAAAAGGACTAAGGTTAGTGGAACTTGGCTAAAATCCGGGGAAGAAAAGAAGGTCTGGCCAACCCACCTCCAGCGCAAAGAAGTGGGAGGAGCAGAGGTTCTGCACCCGCCTCTACATTGCCACTTCAGAGCTCCCAGCCTGCAGACAGCAGGGGGGCCAAGCGATTGTTCAGAGGCCAAGTGCTCTCACGTTGAGCGGCCTGGATCCGGATTGTGGTCTTGGGTGGTGGTCCTGGTTTTTTTTTTTTTTCAGTGAACTGGAGCTGGTGAGGGACCCAGCAGCCTCCTAAAAGCCCCGGCAACTGGGAAAACCCCAGCAATTTGGGACAGAGCTGTTCCCTCTGGAAGCAGAGTTCCACAGAACTAAAAAAAAACAAAACAACAACAACAACAACAAAAACCATTGAATGGCAACCATGAATAAGCATAGGAAGCAAAGTAAGAACAGCAACCAAAGCCTAGATTCCTTCTTCGAGGAAAAGAAGGAACAAAGCAGGGAAAGGGAGGAAGACAATGCAGTCAGAACTCCCACACCAAAAGCTTCCAAGAAACATGAAGATTGCCAAAAAGCTAGAGATCAGCTGAAGAAAGATTTTGAAAACCAAATGAGAGAAGTGG
>CM053580.1:60940367-60965003 GCA_028627135.1 Pseudochirops cupreus | reverse complement strand
GATGATGGAGGGGAGGGGAGGGTGGGGGGGAGGGTTGATGGAAGTGCACACTTCTGTAGAGGGACAGGGACAGGGAGAGGGTAGAGAGTGGAATGGGGGGGGGCGGATAAGTAGGAGGGACATGTAATCAGTCTCTCACAATGTGCCCACTGTGGAGAGATTCTGCATAATTACACATGTACAGCCTGTATTTGATGGCTTGTTCTTCCAGTGGGGGTGGTTGACAAGGGAGGAAGAGAAAGAATCTAGAATTCAAAACTCTATAATCAAATGTTAAATATATATATCTATATCTATCTATCTATCTATCTATCTATCTATCTATCTATATATATATATATATATATAATTATTATTACTATTATTATTAACTACATCCAACTGGAACTTAAGAGTCACAGGCACTGTGGAAGGGAGATCCATCATGCCCTATCGGAAAGTTAGAGGAGTAATGGGGGAGGACATAGGAGAGATTAGATTGGGTGAGGGGTAATACAAGGGGATGGCTGTTTTGAGGGGGTGGTAGGGGAAAGAGGGGGAGAAAACTTGTAACTCAAAATCTCGTGGAAACGAATGATGTAAACTAAAATAAATAAAATAAAATATATTTTAAAAAAAAGAAAGATGTAGTTTCCCTGATTACTAATTAGGGATATTTTTACTTTTGCTTTGTCTGAGATTATTATTGTCATCCCTGCTTTTTTTTTAATTTCAGCTGTGACATAATTAATTCTGCTCCAGGCCTTTATTTTAACAGTGCCCATGTCTCTCTGTTTCAAGTGTGTTTCTTGTAAGTGATAGTTAGATTTCGGTTTCTAATCCATTCTGCTATTCACTTCTGTTTTATGGGTGAATTCATCCCATTCATGTTCGCAACTGTAATTATGAATTGTACATTTCCCTCTATCCTCTTTTCTTACATGTATCCTCTTTATTTCATCCTTCCTCTTGTCTCTTTTGCTTCTGACCACTTCCTTTAGCCATTCTCCCTTTTATCACCCCCTTTTCTCTTATCCACTTTCCTTCCTACATCCCTGTTGGGTAAGATAGATGCCTATAGACAATCAAGTGTGTGCGTGCATGCTTGTGTGTGTGTGTTTGTATATGTATGTATATGTGTGTGTGTTTGTATATGTATGTATATGTGTGTGTATTCCCTTTTTAAACCAATTTAGATGAGAGTGACATTCAAGCATTGCCCACCCACCTCCATTTTCTTTTCAACTATAAAAGCTTTTCTTCACATTTCTCTTTTATGTGAAATCATTTTCCCCATTCTGCCTCTCCTTTCCCCTTCACCCAGTATATCCCTTTTTCTCACCCATCCATTTTTTAGAGCATCCCAACTTAATCAATTCTCTCATGTGCCATCTGTATTTGTAGTTCTTCTACCTGCCCTATTAATTATAAAGTTCTTAGAAGTTACTTGTGTCATCTTCCCATATAGAATGTAAACATTTTAGCCTTATTGAATCTCTTATGATTTTTATTCCATGTTTAACTTTGCATGCCTCTTTTGAGTGTTGTATTTGAAAATCATATTTTCTATTCAGCTCTAATCTTTTTCATTAGGAATGTTTGAATATTCATTTTTTTCCCTGAAGTATTGTGCTCTGTTTTTCTGGGTAAGTGATTCTTATTTGTAATCTTAGTTTTTTTGTCTCCTGGAATATTAAATTCCAAGCCCTCCATTCATATAACACAGGAGATGTTAAATCTTGTGTGACTATAATCACTATATCTAATAATAGTTCCATGATATTTGAATGACTTCTTTCTAACTGCTTACAGTATTTTGTATTTGCAATGGGAGCTCTGAAATTTGGCAATAATATTCATGGGAGTTTTTATTTTGGTATGTCTTTCATTAGGTGATCCCTGGAGTCTTTCACATTTTCTTCTGGTTTTTTTTTTTTTTACTTTGTTTTATTGTTTCTTCATGCCTCATCAGATCATTAGCTTCTACTTTCCCAGTTCTAATCTTTAAGAAATTATTTTTGTCTCTTTTTTCTTTCTTTCTTTTTTCCTTCCTTCCTTCTGTCCCTCCTCCCTTCCTTCCTTCCTTTCTTTCTTTTTTTTGCTTTTTTGGAGGGGGTAAGATAGGGCATTTGGGGTTAGGTGACTTGCCCAAGGTCACATGGCTAGTTTTGGGTTAAGTGTCTGAGGCCACATTTGAACTCAGGTCCTCCTGACTCCAGGGCTGGTGCTCTATTCATGGCACTACCTAGCCACCCCATTTGGACAATTCTGCTTTTTAAGGTGTTAGTTTCTTCAGCATCTTTGTACCTCTTTTTACCAAGCTATTAATTATACTTTTCTTCCCTCACTATCATTTTTTCATACAGTTTTTCCTCTGCAACTCTTATTTGAATTTAAAAATTACTTTTAGTTCTTCAAGAATTTTTCTTGGGCCTATGTCCAATTCACATTATTTTTTTTCTTTGAGGCTTTGCTTGTAGCTCTTATGACACTGTTGTCTTCTTTTGAGTTTATGTCTTGATCTTCCCTGTCATTGTAGTAGTTTTTGTGGTCAGGTTCTTTTTTTTTTCTTTTTTGTTTTTTGTCATTTGTTTATTTTCCCAGCCTATTTCTTTACTTTGAACTTTATTAAGTTTTTCTCTGTTCCTGGTATGGAGTGGCAGAGCGGGGAGAAGAGTTTTATCCTAAGATTCAAGCTTATTTGCATTTCTCTTTTCAGAGCTAATTCTGGGGGTTGGAAGTTTTTGGTACTTCCCAGGTGATATGATCTGGAAATAGGTGTGCTCACTGCTCTCTTGGTCTGGGCTCTGCTTTTTACCTAGAAAGAACCTCTGATCCTTGTAGCCTCAAGTGATACTGTTCCTCAGGACCCCTACCCCTTTGGGATTAGAACCAATACTGTTCCTCAGTGCCCCTGCTCCCTTTGTATCACAATCAATACTTTTCTTCAGGGTTCCTCTTCTCTTGTTATTGAGAGTGATACTGTTCCTCATGGTCCCTGTTCCCTCATAACCTAAAATGTTCCTCTCTACCCTCGAAATGTGACCTGTAAGTGGATATAGACAATGGAGTAGACAAACAGTATCTGATCCTATGCTCAGTACTAGCACTGGGGTCCTTTATAATCTTTTTCACTGCCAAGACCCTTTACTCTCTCTGACTCAAGAGCTCCTGAAGCTGCTATTGCTGCTGTCTCCACTACCATGTCCCATCACTGGTATTTCTCCTTCTGACCTCCTGAATTTTCTTGGACTGGAAGAATGTCTCACCTTGAACTTTTGTTAGTTCTACCTCTCCAGAATTTGACTCGAGGTTGAGGTTTTAAAGTTATTTGAAGGAACAATGTTGGGAGAACTCAGCTGTAGTGTATCCTCTACTCCATCTTCTTGACTCTGCTGCCCAGACAAGAAGTCTAACATGTTAAATATTGATAGATATAATGGACATAAACAAAACCTCTTTGAAGTCTGCAATATTTTTAATGGTATAAAGATTTGGAGATTAAAAAATTCAGAACTGCTGCCTTAGATAATTTATCATTTGGGGAATGGCTATTATTTTAAGTTAGAATCATTTCCTTTTGCAGAGAATTCCAAAAGCTTATGTGTAGTTTTCAGGTATTAAACCCCTATATATTTTGAGAATGAGATCTTTAGCAGAAAAAAATGCTTATTGCAAAGATTTTTTCCCTATTATTTCCATTCTGATAATAGCTTTATTAGATTTATTAATGCAAAAATATTGTTTAAATTTTTGTCTTCTTTTTCTATTTTCTTATTTATTTATTTTAGTCCTCAATATTCATTTCAGCAAGATTTTGAGTTACAAATTTTTTCCTCATCTCTCCCCTCCTCTGCCTCAATATGGTATGTATTCTAATTACCCCTTCTACCAGCTTACCCTCCCCTTTTATACCACTCACCCTTATTTCCCCCCCACTTGCTTGTAGGACAAGATATATTTCTATATCCCATTGCCTGTACATCTTATTTCCCAATTGCATGTAAAAACAATTTTTAACATTTATTTTTAAAACTTTGAGTTGCAAATTCTCTCCCTTCTTCCCTCCCACCCTCATTGAGAAATCAAGCAATTCAATATAGGTTATACATGTGTAGTTATGCAAAACACTTCCATAATAGTCATTTTGTGAAAGACTTAACTATATTTCCCTCCATCCTATCCCACCGCCCCCTCCATTTATTTTATTCTCTCCTTTGACCCTGTCCCTTTTCAAAAGGGTTTGCTTCTGACTATCCCCTCCCCAAATCTGCCCTCCCTTCTATCATTCCCCCTTTATCCTCTTCCCCCCTACTTTCCTGTGGGGTAAGATACTAAATTGAATGCATATGTTTATTCCCTCCTTAAGCCAAATCCCAGGAAAGTAAGGTTCATTCATTACCTTTCACCTTCCTCCTCGCCCCCTCCATTGTAAAAGCTTTTTCTTGTCTCTCTTATGTGAGATAATTTATCACATTCTCTCTCTCTCTCTTTCTTTTTCTCCCAATATATTCCTCTTTCACCCCTTAATTTTATTTTTTAGATATCATCCCTTCATATTCAACTTACCCTGTGCCTGCTATCTATAGACAGATATAGATGTCTATATAGATATATAGATAGATATAGATGTATGTATTTATCTATTCCCTCAAAACTACCCTAACAGTGAGAATGGTTTCATGAGTTACAATTATTATCTTTCCATGTAGCAATATAAATAGTTCACCTTTAGTAAGTCCCTTATGATTTCTCTTTCCTATTTACCTTTTCATGCTTCTCTTGATTCTTGCATTTAAAAGTCATTTTTTTCTATTCAGCTCTGATCTTTTTATCAAGAATTCTTGAAAGTTCTCTATTTCATTGAATATCCATATTTTCCCCCGAAGGGGGAATATAGACAGATACGCAGTTTTTCTGCATAGGTGATTCTTGGTTTTAATCTTAGCTCCTTTGACCTCTGGAAAGTCCTCCAATCCCTTAATGTAGAAACTACTAGATCTTGTGTTATCCTTATTGTGTTTCTACAATATTCAAATTGTTTCTTTCTGGCTGCTTGCAGTATTTTCTCCTTGACTTGGGAACTCTGGAATTTGGTTACAATATTCCCAGAAATTTTCCTTTTGGGATGTGTTTTAGGAAGTGATTGGTGGATTCTTTCAATTTCTATTTTACCCTCAAGTTTTAGAATATCAGGGCAGTTTCCTTGGATAATTTCTTGAAAGATGTTGTACGGGCTCTTTTTATAGTCATGACTTTCAGGTAGTCCAATAATTTTTAAATTATCTCACTTGGATCTGTTTTTCAGGTCAGTGGTTTTTCCAATGAGAAATTTCACATTGTCCTCTATTTTACATTCTTTTGGTTCTTTCTTATAATTTCTTGTTTTCTCCTAAAATCATTAACTTCCATTTGCTCCATTCTAATTTTTTAAGGAATTACTTTCTTCAGTGAACTTTTAGACTTCCCTTTCCATTTGGGCAGTTCTGCTTTTTAGGGCATTCTTGTCCTCATTGACTTTTGTCTGGACCTCTTTTGCCATTTGGGTTAGTCTATTTTGTAAGGCATTATTTTCTTCAGTATTTGGGGGGGGGGGTCTCCTTTAGAAGCTGTTGGTTCTGTTTTTCATGATTTTCTTGCATCACACATTTCTCTTCCCGTTTTTTGCTCTACTTCTCTGACTTGATTTTCAAAATACTTTTTGAGTTCTTCCTTGACCTGTGACCAATTCATGTTTTTCTTGGAGGCTTTTGATGCAGGAGTGAGTTTTGACTTTGTTGTCTTCTTCAGGTTGTATGTTTTGATCTTCTTTGTCACCAAAGTAGGATTCTATAGTCTGAGATTCTTTTTATGTTGTTTGCTCATTTTCCCAGCCAAACATTTGCCTTTCTAACTCTTTGTTAAGGTAGGAGTGCAGCCCATACCAGACTATGCTCAGTGTGAAGCATGTACTTCAGGGGTTTTGTACAGCTGTTTTCAGAGATAATTCTAGGGACTTATAAAGTTTTGGTTCTTCCAACGTGGTATAATCAAAGGAAAGGTATTCACTCTTTTCCTGGCCTGTGCTCTGGTCTTTGAGTGATGACAAACACTTTTTTCTGCCTTGGAATTGTGAGGAGGATTCCCTCTCCACTGCACCAAAAGCTCTGCCACACCAGTGCTCTTCCACACCACAGGACTGCAACCCAGATCCAAGTACGGGCACAGAAAGAGGATCCTGCCTCAGCACCATCAAAGAGATCCCTGCAATTGTCCTCTGATCAGCCACTCGATTCCCATACTGTCTGTGGGCTGGGAGCTCTGGAAATAGCCAGTGCTGTGGATGCTGCTGCCACCACAACCACCTCCGCTGCCCCAGCGCTGGTGTCCAGACCACACTCCTCTCTTACCTAAGTCTAACAGTGTTTCCACTAACTTTCTGAGCTGTCTTTGGCATTTGTGGGCTAAAAAATTTGGAAACCATCACAGCTGCTAGTGATTCAGTACCCTGAGGCCTGCTCTGGCCCATCTATGCTGGTACGGCCCACACTGGACTGTGCTCTGCTCCCAGCCCAATGAGATAGACCCTTCCCATCAACCTTCCAGGTTGTCTTGGGCTGGGGATTTGTTTTACCCTGTCATTTTGTGGGCTCTACAGCTCCAGAATTTGTTTAGAGTTGTTTTTTACAGATATTTGGAGAGGTTTGGGGGAGATCTCAAGGAAGTCCCTGGTTTGACTCCAACATCTTGGCTCTACCCATATTTTAAAATTTTATGTCATCAAAATCATCCTTTTTTTTTTCCTATACTACTTTTTATTTCTTGTATGGCCATGAAGTTTTCTTCTGTCCATAGCCCTCATAGGTAATTTTTCCCCGTTTCTCTCATTTGTTTATGGTAGGACCCTTTATATCTAGGTTGCATATCAATTTGAAAGTTGTCTACATTTAAGATGTGAGTTTTTCCATTTCTTCCAATTTTCCCAAGAATTTTCAGAAAATATCACCTCCTTATCCTAGCAGATTGGTTTTATTGAATACTAGGCTAGTAAATATATTTCCTTCTATGTGCTGTGTTTCTATTCTGTACCACTATGTTTCTTAATACTTTACAAAGTTAATACTTTAAATCAGTATTACCTTTAGCACCACTTCTTACTGCTTAGCTAGAAAACATTCAGCTCTGTTGCCAAGACAGTTGTTAGACTCTTTTAGAATATTCATTTTTGGCACTTAATTTATATTTGTTGAAATTTTGCTATGGTATTATTATAATCAGTATAGATATCTTTTTCACCATCTATTTCTTATCTTTCAGTGTCAATAACTTCTCCAAGTAGGTCAGGTCAGAGTTATTTCAATTGCAAATCTTTTTTTTTTATTATTTTACTTCACATTAATTTTGATGTCTGTTCTAATAAGCCAGTGCTCTGATTGTCTATAGACAGTTGATTCAGGAAATAACTCTCATATTTGTAATGAATAGAAGATCAACAATGGGTCATACATTTAGGAAGAGGCCTTAGAGCATAGCAACTCCAACCTTATTTCAAATATGAGGAAACTGAAGCCAAGGGAAGTTAAATTACTTGTCTGATCATAAATGCTGGAGTCAGTCTTTCAACTCAAGTCTTCCTAACTCCATGTCCACCCCTCTATCCACTACATCACCTAGCTGCTTAAATATGAATCAATTATACAAATTGATGCTAAGTGAGAAGAGCAGAGCCAGGAAAAATTTGTACACAATCACAGATATGTCATATGTGTGATGACCAACCTTGATAAAATGGACTCTTCTCAGCAATGCACAGCTATAAGACAACTCTACAAGTCTCAGGATGGAAGGAGATATCTACATTCAGAGAAAGATCTAGAAAGACTAGAGTTTAAATGGAGACTGAAGCAATACATGTTATCATTCTTTTTCAGGTTTGGTTTTGTTTGTTTTTTCCCAGTGTTCACTCATTGGTTACAACCCTTCTATACAACCAGACTATTGTATAATGTGAAAATATTTGCAGACCCTGTACCTGATTGCATGCCACCATGGGGAGGGGGGGAAAGGGAGGGGAGAAAATCTGAAACTCAAGGGATTGTGGAACTGAATCTTGTAAACTAAAAGTAAATAAACAAGTCAATGAAAAAAAATGTGAATCAGAGGATTCTAGATAGAGAGCTAGAAGGATATTTAATGACCATCTAGTTCATACCCCTCATTTTATAGGAGAAAAAACTGAGATCCAGGGAGGTTTAGGCACTTACCCAATGTAGTAGCATCAAAAGTGGGGTTTTAACCCAGGTCCTGTGATTTCAGAAACAGTGTTCTTTCCATAGCACTAACTGCCTCCTGTAATCTCCTGATTGTTAAAATATCATTTTGAGGAGATTGTAGGTGAGATGGAACCGAGAAGGATCATGAGTCAGGCAGTTTATTTCTCATAGGCAAGCAGGCTCACAACTCCCTAGTCTAGCAGTGCCATGGAAAGCATTGGTGGCTTGAGTGTACTGTGGGATGAGCAGACCAATTGAGACTCTAAATTTCTTGATCTCTGCCTTTATATATGATTGTTTTTGTAGTGAAGATTTTCAGATACAGAATGGGAGAGGGACCTAAGGGGTAGTCACCTGTTAGGTGGTCTGGACTTTGACCTCTTCCCCTCTTATTGGCCACAAGGACATTGTGATGAGGAAAATTTGATAATTCTGCATAAATTAAGTTTGTTAAGCTAATACTTTGCTAGAATTGCTTGCTTAACCCCAACTCTAGCTGACCAAGCCAGTTGTTAGATACAGAAGAATTTCCTGGACATAGCTGAGTCAATAAGTAGTCAAAAGTAAAGTTACTTCTCTGTCAGGTCCTAGCAACAGGCCAGTCTTTACAATCATTCCATTTTAAAAAAATGTTATTTAGTGTTTTTATTGTCCAGTGGTCTCAAATGCATTTCTAAAAGAAATTATGTTTGATATATAGGTCTTAGACTTCTGTGTAGTCTATAAATAATCTTTGGGCTTTCTCGTTCCCGGTACCTGAACCATATTTTCCAGCATGCTTTTCACCATCCTTTCCTGTTCCCATTTCTGCATTAAAGTCACATCCAAGTATGTGTTGATTTAATTCTGGAGTATCTTATCAGGTTCTTAATGAAATTTCCCTACCCCTTCATCCTTTGTGCCAGTTGGTGATATAGAAGTTATAATTATTTTCGTGGTAGGCTTTTTGTAAATACTTATAGTAAACATTGCAATAAAAAGCGATCAGATAGCCCTTGAAATGATGTTCCTTTTTGCTTTTGAACACATGATAAAACCAACTTGTCCAGCTCCTTTATTTTCTTCTCTAAGAAAAAAATGTGAACCATCTTTCCATTTGCTTGGGACTCCCTTTTTTTCTTCTGTTTCCATTTCTAGTTAGAATGTCAAGAGTAATATTTTATTTTATCCAATACTATGCACACTTTTTGGTTGTTCAAAAGTGTTTTTTTTTTTAATTTCTTATTTCAAGTATCAAGTAGCTAAGATGATGTTTTCAGTTCTGTCATTTTTTCAGTTGTGTCTAACTCTTCATGACCCCTTTCAGAGACTTTTCTTGGCCAAGATACTGGAGTGGTTTGCCATTTTCTTCTCCACCTGATTTTATAGAGGAGGAACTAGGCAAACAAGGTTTAGTGACTTTTCAAATGTCACACAGCTAGTAAGTGTCTGAGGACAGATTTTAACTCATATGGTTTTTCCTGATTACAAGTCCAGTGCTATATCCATTGCACCAGCTAGCTGTTTTGCAAATATTCAAAAAATTGTGATTTTTTGAGTCCCCTCTGCCTACTTTTTTCATTATCCTGCCATCTACCATACACATAAGAAAGGATGTCACACAGCATGGTAGACCATTCTGTATTACTTTGTTTCATGAGTCACTATGGCCAAATAATTCATTATTATGCGTCCAAGCAACTGGTGATGAATCTCTTCTCATTTAGCTACTGGGGGCTGGTTCTTGATAAGTCAATATTGTCTGTCAAGAAGGTCAAACTTAATGCCTTTCTAGCATGGTAGAATTTGATGGAATTGCCCTTTACTGGCATAACCTTTGAGAACCCAGAGTCATGTCCACAGTACCATGAGATATCAGAGTAGAACCTTGCAGAAGTAGTATAAACATAAATATGGCCTTATAAGTCATTCAAATTCGGGACACCCTCTCCTCCCTCATAACTCTATGCTTCAGCATATACTGTCTGTCATGCTTATAATGGATTATTTTTATATCTCCATCGATTACTCTCCTTATATTAAAGTCCCCATTCTGGTTCAGTAAACACCTTTTTCATGAGTCCTTCTACCATGTTCACAGTTCAGATTCATCTCTCCCTCCTTACATGTCTCATGACACTCTCTTTGCCCTTTCCTCTGCAATTTTCACGTTGCAATTTGTATTTTAGTTAATTGTTTTAGAGTGAAAGTCATCTGATAGATCGATAACATTCTCATTTTAATCATAAGCAAATTGAGGCCCAATCAGGTCACGTTGACACAGAGAACAAATAACATATCAAAAATCTGAACCACTATCCTGTAACTCAAATCCAGCTCTCATTGTTCTGCACTAGTGGTTCTCAACCTTCCTAGTGCCGCAACCCTTTAATACAGTTCCTCATGTTGTGGTGACCCCCAACCATAAAATTATTTTCGTTGCTACTTCATAACTGTAATTTTGCTACTGTTATGCATCATAATGTAAATATCTGATATGCAGGATGTATTTTCCTTGTTACAAATTGAACATAACCCACAGGTTGAGAACTGCTGCTCTACACCAATACACAGATCAATAAATACGAAGTCCTAAGAGGAAGAAGAGATCGCTGATACCTGGGAAAAGCAGAAATGACTTTAAGTATGTAGTAGTGTCAGAGCCAAGTTTTAAAAGAAAATGATGATTTTAAGTGATGGAGTTGATGAGAGAGGGCATTCCAGGCATGGGGGCATTCTGTGCAAAGGCACAGAGATGGGTGATGGAATATCAGTAGGTGAAGAGGGGGGAATAGTATTGTTAAGTAGAGGGAAGATGAGTAAGGAGTAAGGATAGTGTTGTTGTTCAGTTGTTTTTCAGTCATGTCTGACTCTTCATGAACCCATTTGGGGTTTTCTTGGCAAAGATACTGGAGTGGCTTGTCATTTCCTTTTCCAACTCATTTTACAGATGAGGAAACTGAGGCTAACATTAGGGTTAAATGACTTTCCCAGGATCACACAGCTAGTAAGTGTCTGAGGTCAAATTTAAACTCAGGAGGAGTCTTCCGGATTCCAGCCCTAACACTCAATCCCTTGTGCTGCTTAGCTGCCCTTCATAAGGTCATAGAAGTAGAAAATTACACAGTGTATTCAGGAATGGAGAATAGTCCAAATCTAGGAAATCAGACATGATCTCAAATTCATTTTGAGTGTCAAATTAAGGAAGGGAAATGATGGAAGATAACATTGAGCCTGGTGTCTGCTATAGAAGATTTTTATCATGATCCTTTGGAATTTTGACCATCCCATAGATGATAATTAGATTCTTTGGGGTTAGGGAAGTGATCTGATAGAGCACTTTGCTTTAGGAATATTATTTCTGAAGAATGTGCGTAAGATGGATTGGAAAAGAACACAGAGAGAGATACATTGAAACATCAATTAGGAGAATATTGCAGTAGCTCAAGCAAGGAGCAATGGACACTCTGAACTAAATTGTTAACAGTAGGAATGGATAGAAGTAAGAAATGGGAGAAACATTACAAAGGTAAAATTAATGGAATTTAGCTCTTGATTGGATGTTTTCAGACAAAGGAGAACAGATTCAAAGGAGTCTGGTAACTGAAAGTATAGTAATAAGATTTACAGAAAGAGGGAAGTTAGGAGCAAGAGCAGTTCATTGGAAGGGCTGTGAGTTTACTTTAGACATGTTGAGTTTGAGTTCTAGAAGGATATTGAGGTCATCGTATCTTACAGAAAGCTCGAGGTGTTGATCTTGAGCTCATGAGAAAGGTCTGGTGTGACAAATATAGAGGTAAGAATTGAGGCCATGGAAGTGATGAAATCACAAAGGAAGACGGTGAAGAAGAATTGAGACTAGGGAGCGAAGAAGAACCAATTTATGACATTTGATCTCTTAGAAATGTAAAAGAGGCTGTGTGATTCAATATTTACTATTAGGACCAGCAACAGAATTGAAATTTCTCCATTGAAGTAAACAGTGAGGCACAGGCAAAACCAATTCAACACAGCTTCACTTTTCAGATATTGGATTCAAAGCTTTAGTTTTAACTTTAAATCTCTGAGCCTTATTCATTCATATTTCAGAAATCATAGTCTCCTGATTTGGCATTACAATATGTTACTATGTACCTAAGTCACAAAAAGGATGCTGTAATATAACCAAGCATATCAGAAGAAAACATCAGTGCAGAGACAAAGATCTCACACATGAATATCTGAATTAATGCCAATAATGAGAATGAAAATGAAGGAAACTCATATAAGAATTATGAAATATATCTTTAGAGCTCTTAGGAGAGGCTTAGTGCCAGAGGCAGAATGCATTAGTTTCACACACCATGCTAGTTATTTCCATTTCTCCTTGAATAAAACATAGTTGTAAGAATTGCTTTGTTGGGCCCCATTCTTTTTACTTGCATAAATTCATTGTCTGGGCACCTTGTTGAGCATGAAATGAAGTTAGACCAACCTATACTTACCCTGTTCATTAGCATATACCTAGGAAATTAATCAATCCATAAATATTTGTTGAATATCTCCTATATGCTATACACCGCTTTGGATTTTGGGGAAGTATACATGAATAAGGCATGGTTTAATGGTGGTTAGAAACTTGGCTGGAGTTCATACTCATTCTAGTTAGTGAGATTAAATATGTGCTTTTTCACATGCACACATAAACATTACCAACAAAAGGCAGTAAATGATAAGGTCCAAATGGGGATTAATTCCTCCTCTCTTGGAATCTTGATTGGTATTCTAGGTGGAGGATTGTATTTCTACCACCAAACAAGCTCTGACCTTGCTCAGTAAGTGTCAGCATGCCTTTATATGCATTTTCATAACCTTACTCAATCCTTATATATATATATATATATATATATATATATATATATAATGTATGTATAAGCTCTAATTTAAAAAGTTATGCCAGTTTTATATATGTGTGTGTGTGTGTGTGTGTGTGTGTGTGTGTGTGTATATATATATATATATATATATGTGGATCTTTTAGCAGTCTGGTGACACTATGGATCCCTTTTCAGACTCATATTTTTAAACATATAATAAAATACATGATTACAAAGGAAACCAATTATATTGAAACAGTTATCAAAACTTTTTTTTTAAATTCACAGACCCCAAGTTAAGAACTCTTGCATTTAATTAATCTTCTAAAAATTCCGAGGGGGTCTCTTCTAGTACATTCTGCATATAGTTGCTAGAATTTAATTTTGAAACGGCACTTTTCATATAGGAGAACACTTCTGCTTACCAAAGACAAGAATGCATCTACATTGGGACATTTCTTTAAGTAGTGGGCATGGGCTTGGCTGAATTCATTCATTTTCTCTTACCCAAACACCCTTATCAGTAAAAGAAATCAAAGCTTATTCGTTCCTGAGGGACTGGAATCATAAATTTTGAGATAAGTATGACTGTATATTTATATAATGCTTTAAGGTTTTTATGATGCTTTGTAAACATTATTTTATTTGAGCCTCACAGTAATGCTCTAAAGAACATACTATAGGTATTATTATCACCAATTTGAAGACAAGGAAACTAAGATTTAAAGAGATTAAAGTACTCCTAGTTAAACAACTAGTAAGAGGTTAAATTTCCAGAGGCCAAGTCTGGGATTCCACCTACTCTCCCATATTGCCTCTGTCTACAGTGATTCCATGTGCAAACTAGAATGACTTTCACATGCTGTTTTTCATTACAACCATCCTTTCCTCGATCCACTCAATCTCTCAATCTGTTCCATCTCACATTTTATGTAGATCACCATACATTGATTGATGTGTTACTCGTTTCATTATTCTTAACTCATCATGTGTTCTGTCTCTATTAGAGAGTTATAAATTCCTTAAGAATATGGACTATCTCTTGGTATCTCCTTATCATTTCCCATCAGTCTCCTAAAATACTTACACAGCCCTTTATACACAATAGAGGGTATAGACTAGAGTGTCTGTGACTGGAATCCCTGGGACACATATGACCGTGTTCTTTTTTTTAGATCTCATTGACTCCATATCCTTTAGACCAGTGGTTCTCGACCTTCCTAATGTCATGACCCTTTAATAATTGTATGTGGGCCTATCTGCATGTGAGTGGATCCATCTGGAGACAGACAGGTAGAGGAGTGGCATCTCGGTTCCCAAGACCACCGGAAATATGTGTTTTCTGGTGCTCTTAGGCAATCCCTGTGAAAGGGTTGTTTGACCCCTATAGGGGCCGTGACCAACAGGTTGAGAACCACTGCTTTAGACCAATCTTAACATAAAAGTCTTTTTGCTTGCCCTAGTAAGGTGATAATAACACATGAAAGAATGACAAAGAATAGTGCTTTTTTCTTTATTATCTAAAGTTGATATAATTTTATCCCATGCTCAAGGATGAGAATTCATTCTAATGTGAAAATGAGCAGATTATGGAAAACTTTAGAAGGTCACATCAGATCTGTCTATGAGTTCACTCCAGGTGTGGCTTAACCTAACTAGTTTGAATGCAAATTTTCCCTAAAGTAAATCTAACTCCAAAGTTGTCTTTCAAAACCAATCCTCTCTAATGGTTGTTTGAGGCCATGATAAATCCTAACTGGACCAGAAGAATCTTCTAGAGTCAAAGACAACAGATAACATTGGAACTTCTAGGATGTTGTAGCTAAGATATTTGAGAAGAGCAGAGAGAAAATGGGGTGAAGGGGAAGTTCTTTTCAAAATAGACCTGTTAACATTTACAAGGATAGGCATATAATCTATCACTTAAACTATACTTGAATCCTTCTCTCTGGACCTGAAAAATGAATTCTTTTCTGGCATCATCTTCCAGAACACAGTCACTTGTATATAACAATGAGACATTTACTTATTTTAATGGAGGATTTGAACTAAATATTCTTGTCTCTTTTTCTCTTTCTGTATGTATACATACATACATATATGTATATATATATATATACACACACACACATATACTCACACATATACACAAATTATATACATAAATATTGTCTTAAAATATTTTAATATTTTCTCTACCACCTTCATTTCTAAATACATCTCTCCTGTTTTCCATTCAAATAACCCTTCCTTATAACAAATAATAAAAAAAAAAAGAGAGGAAAGAAAGGCAGTTCAATAGAACCAAACAGCCCATCACCTGAATCTGATTGCATATTCAGTTATTCATATGGCTTGCCCCCACCTCTGCAAAGAAGTACTTTCTTGTCTCTTCTCTGAGGTTAAACTTGGTAATAATAATAATAATAATAATGGTGTTCAGTTTGTTTCCCATTTACATTGTTATAGTCACTGAGATCAATCATTTAAACTCCCCATCTTTAAACCCCATAAAATAGTCTGTTTCCTATCTAAAGATAGAATATTTCCTACTTCTCAAAGACCAGAGTAAACATTTCAGTTTTTGTGAAATCCTTGTGATGTTAATAAGTCATATCATTATCAATAGCAATATAGCATAGAAAAAGAACTACAGCTGGTGAAACCATCACTTAGAAGAGGCATGATAGGAAATAAGGTAAAGACACTTCTTGGAGAAGTGACTTGGAAGATGATCTCTTCACACAATTTTGACTGGAGTCAACTAGGCATAGAATAATAGTCAAACATCTTTTGTGACCATTTATTCATTCATCCTGGCAGAGAATGTCCACCTCTTTTTTTTTTTAATTGAAGTGTATAATAGTTTCAGTTTCATGCAGAGTTCTCTTTAGGTGATCTCACTTCTGAAAAATGATTACTTTATTACTTTTCCTTCTTTCTCAAAAAATGTTAACTTACGTCTGTTTGGAAAAGAACTTCCCCTTCACCCCATTTTCTTTCCGCCCTTCTCAGATATCTTGGCTACAACATCCTAGAAGTTCCAGAGTTATCTGTTGTATTTGACTCTGGAACATTCTTCTGGTCTAGTTAGGATTTATCATGGTCCCAGACAACCGTTGTAGAGGATTGGTTTTGAGAGACAACTTTGGAATTAGTTTTACTTTAGGGAAAATTTGCATTCAAACTAGTTAGGATAAGCCACACCTGTGAAGCTACAGAGTTCAGATAGTGCCTTCATTTCATGAAAGAGAGAATTAGAAAGGATAACCATAGAGAAAGGTGACTGACAGCTGATATTTACATAAGATTTTAATATTCACTAATTGTTTTGAATTTATTGTCTCTTTTAGCATAAATTGAAAGGCAGAGCAGTCCAGTGGTAAGAACCATGACTTTAACATCCTAGGACCTGGGTTCAGATCTTGGTTCTTTAATGCACTATATACGTGACCTTAACAAGTCCCAACTTTTCTGGGCCCCAGTTTTCTTTTATATAAAAGAGAGGAGTTGAACTTGAAGGTCTCTGTGGTCCCTCACTATCCTAAATCAATGATATTATGAAAGCTGTACCCATTTATTTTTATATCCATTACTTTTAACCCATTTTAAGAATATTGTGCTAAAAAGGGTTATTTGGAAAATAAGGAATTCAGAATCATATTTGAAAATATGTAAGAGCTCTAACAAACATTTTTGACACACCTTTGACAGAACTCGGGCCCATCCTCATTAAGGATGGTCGCTTGCCATTTATCACTCAGTAAATGGCATCCCCAGGAGTATGGCTGGCTGAGATCTCCGAAGCTCCTATATGCCTTTCTCCAGTGCCTCTTACCTGAAGGTATCCTTTATCCCTCATGTGTTACCTGTAACTATTTCCTCCACGTACTGAACCTCTCTACCTTTAGCTTCTGCTTTCCCATCTAGCTCTTTTATCTCCTCTCCCCAGATGGGGGTCTTGGAGACCTCCATCACTTCTGAGATACGGTGCAATGTGTTTGGTCCTTTCATGCTGCTCAGACCCAGCCTGAGGGACTCTCTTTATGCATCAATACTAAAAATGTTTGGAAATGCTAATATCCCTTCTAATGAACCCAAACATTTTTATTATAGTTATACCTTAATACTGAGCTTCAGGTCATTACCTTCACATATTGAAAGCAATTGAAATTTCTAGTTTTTAATACTTCTGCCATTTGCTTGATGACCCCACAAGGTTGTTGTATGTTTTTTTTTCTTTATGCATGGTATCATAGAATGTTAAAGCTAAATGGAATCATAGAGTTCATCAGATCCAACCCCCTCATTTTGTAGATGAAACATACCTAGCGAGATTGGGACTTGCTCAAGGTTACCCAGACTCTAGGGACGAAGCTTTTTTAGCAACATTAGAATTCAAAGAATTCGAGAATAGGGTATGAAAGTGGCACAATATGATATGTGCTTGGGTATAAGCTTTGACCCATGTTTAAAAGATTGTCATCATTTAGACATTTAATTTACTCTCTTCAAACTTCAATTCTCTTACCTGAAAAAGGGGGATACTGTCACTTGTCTGAACTGTTTTAATAGGGTTGTTGAAAAGGATCAGATGAAATGATGCATGGGAAAGCAGGCAGAGAAATGCAAAATGCTACACAAATGTAAAGTACCATCTTTATAATCAGTTATCACTATCACCATCTTAAGTTCTCATCAAGTAGTTAACATTCCCATGCAAACACTATACTAATTTCTTAACATTCAAATCAACTCTTTCCCTCCCTCCCTGAAATACTTTAAAGGAAACATTTAAGGAAAAATAACCCATACTCACTAGCATTTCTCAAAGACATTATTTAGTAGTTAGTCTCATATTCAAACTAACTTAGTAGATTATTCTCTGAGGACCAACAGTCCAAGATATGGATATTTAAAAGCTTGGTTTCAATGTTTTCATGTAACTAAGATATGGAACAGATGTATGTAAGTAAATTTTGAGAAGCTGTATATATACGAAGCAGAACAGTAGAAAGAAAATCATCCAAAAAGAAATTATCTGGTAGTGCAAGGGATTTTTTAACCTTGTTTTGTGTCAGGGAGCCCTTTGATCTGCTGAAGCCTATAGACCCTTTCTCAGAATGTTTTGAATGAACAAAATAAAATATGTAGGATTAAAAAAGAAACTAATGATATTGAAGTCCAATTATCAAATTTTTCTCTTAAATTCACAGACCCCCAGGTCTCCCTACGGATCTGTATTCATGTATTCTCCTGAAGAAACTGCCTTACAGCAGAATAGTAGAGATGTGGTTGATTCTTCTAGGGAACCATTCAATTATTTAATGCTCCAAAAAAAATTGTAACTCTTTGTAACAGTCTAAAGTATAAATAAGATATAGCAAATAGACTGAAAACTCTAGCAGTCCCTCAAGAAATGACTTTCACTCTCCATTTGAAGAGCTGACTTATGGGCAATCCCTCACTGCCACAGTTTACCAAACATATAGGATGCTCTAATAGGGCCCATTGAAAATGTCTGAGGCTGGGTCAGTCAGCTCCTAAAATCTCTGGAATGAAGCATGAAAAACCAAGGTCAGATTTAGATAGTGGCAATGTACCTTCTACCTGAGGCACTGATGGAACCCCTATTTCACCATCATCCATGCAACCACCTTTAGAAATTTTTACATTTTATTGTACAGTCAATCAGTAACCTCCATTGAATACTTTATGATTATGGAACAGATAGACCCTTGTAAAGGGAATGGGAATTTGAAGATCTTCCCTGCCCCTTAATAAGCCTAAGGGAATTTGAAGAATTTCCCTGCTTTGAAAATATACTCTGCCCCTTAATAGGCTGAATGTAATCACATGGAGCCTGTGGTGGGAAAAGTTTGCTGAAGGGTGGAGCAGAGCCCACAGGAAGCTGAGAGTCAGAGCAAGCTAGATGGTTGGGAGGAAAAGATGCTTCTGAGGAAGACAGATAGGCTTGTGAGTAAATATTGATCTTGTGTTGGTTTCCGGGAAGGCTGAACGATGGTGTGACTCTCTGTGCCATTGTGGCTTATTAACTTCTTTGCTACTGTGATAGAATCAGTTTATTAGTTTTGGGATTTGGTTTTCTGGTGTCTGAATAAGTGTTTTGTTTCTGTCTTCTATATGGAGAGTCTATTTTATTTTATGACTGAGCATTATGCAGGTATATTTATAGTGACCATGGGCCCTGTGAATAATGCATGGATGCTACAATTCTAGAATCATGGTGTTTGTCTGAGGCTCTGATTGTCAGAGTACCTTGAGAAGAGCACTAAACATGTTGTCAAGAAGATAGTTGTCACTGGTCTCATGACACAGAGTAATCATTACCCAGCCCTTCAAGGTATTTTGTGCCTTGGACCTTAGGCAGCTTGCTATATCCCATCTGTCTTCCCCAAGGGCACAAACTATATGGGAAAAATACAGATTCATAGGGAAAACCACCCAGGAATGTATACCATAATTAGGTCTTACTTGGCTCTTCTGCTTTCACTCTGCTATCAAAAAATCATCTCCATAGCCACCATGTGAGGATGAGTTTGGAAACACTGTCCAGATGTTCTGGCTATACCTGCCTTTATTTACTTTGGGGAGGTAATCTCTGAGTTGGGAAGATGCTGATACACTTGTTAGAACTGCTGCTGCCTACCTGCTCCAACAGTTCAAAAAATACCTTCTCAGTCTTGGTTTCTAGTTTCTCATAATCTTTAGATTCAAAGGATTATTTGGAATTTCTAACCAATATCTTCTGTGCCAGAGTTTGCCATTTATTCTTTCCCTGTTTCTGGTTTTAAAGAACAACTCCCCAGTATCACAATAATACCTGCTGTTATACTTGAGGATGGGCCAAGTTCTTCATGTTCCTTTTAAGTCATAAAAAGATTAAGCATCACATTTATTAGATTCGTGACAAGGCCATTGTTTTGCCAGTGACAACAGTTACAGAATTTAAAAATAAATGATAGTTGGTTCATCATTACTCTCACTGGGATCCACTCCATCTAGTCACATTAGTAAACATAAGTGTCCTTCCAACCCACCCCCTTTTGTCCTTCCCATTTCCATAGTTTTGTGGCCTTTTCAAGTCCTTTTCTTTATAGTTGTAGCTGTTTGAGTGCATGTCACCTCTCTGCATAGGTTTATGTCTTCTTGTCTCTGTTTTTCTTCCTGGTTTATCAACATCTCCATGGTGAGTCAGTAATGTCTGTATCATCTAGCCCCTTTACAACTGTTAGCACCGTGCTTAGAGATTGGCAAATTGCTAAGAGCCTGAGCAAAGTCTCGGATAGTTCATCGAAATTTTTAGAAATTGTATTTGTTGTCTCATCAACATCATCTAAAAGTGAAGTCTTTGGTGTTTTGGCATTATCAAAATTGGTAGGGGGTGGGAGAGAATAATTTTCCCTAAAACTCAGTCTGTTGAAAGATTTTCTTCTGAAACTTAATACAAGTTTCTGTGTGTTTGAACTGAGTAGTCTCTTTGTAGTTTAAGAAAAAGCAAACTGTATTCAGTGTTTTAAGTACTGGGAATATTTTGGCCATATATAGAAGGGACTTCAGATGTCCAATATGCTCATTTTACAGATGAGGAAAACTAAGGCCTCGGGAGGTCTGTGACTTTGTCAAGGTCACTGTGGTCTCTTCTAAAATTTAGTATGTAGATTTTTTAAAAAATGATTCATAGTAGTACAATTTTTCTGAGACAGAGTAAATAACTTTTTCTTTCTCTTATGTTTTGAAGGGCCACATGATTGCATCCTGTGACACTTGTGGTGTGACAAAAATATGGGACTTTCGGAAACTTCTACCAATGGTATCTATTGATATAGGCCCAAGCCCAGGCAATGAGGTGGCCTTTGATTCATCAGGTATGATCTTTTCTCCTTCTTTGAGATAAAGCTAAAATTTAAGGATTTGATTTTGAAAAATTTTATATACCAGTTTCAACCCTCCCTCTCATTGACCCCATCCTTGCTTCCTTTGCAAATTCATAACTTCTTTTGTTGTGTGGTTATATACACATGTATTTATGTGTATATGCATGCATGTGTATGTATTGGTATATATAATGTGTGTATATTTACATATATGTACACATATATAGTTAGAATTAATCACTTTCTTCCATCAGTATTTGTTCACTGGGTTCCTCAGTACAAGAAATATGGTTAGAGTCTGTATAATATGCCTATCTCTATCTATACATTATATTTATATGCATTTATTTATACTATTTATGTATATAAAATATGGAAAGAAGTGATCATGATGCTGATGGTGATGATAATAATGATACTGATGATGCAAGATTGAATGCTACATGGGAGGCATGAATATTTGCCACAATATTTACCTAGTATGCATACGGAGAGATTTTAAAGGGTACCAAGACCCTTTGGCCAAGCGGTGGTTGAAAGGCCAGCATTTAATGTATGCCATTGTTTATCACATTTTTATGGAAATATAAGTTCATGTATAGAGAATTCATTTTAAATTTTACCTGTTTATGTGCTTAAAACAACTTATTTTTTTGCCACCTTATAAATATAAATGACTTTTATAGATGTATATCTTAACTGCTTACATCATTTAGAGCTTTTGTGTCACCAACTTTTGACTTCTTTTTTTTATTCATTTAATAATGATTATGTTATATAGCCCCAATTATCTATGGTTTTTTTCAGTGGAATTTCTGGAATTATTAATGATGATGATTATATGGTACTTGATATAATCCACCATGATGTGAATGTAATTACTTATGAATGTGGTTATAAATACTGGATCAGCATTACAGTAGCTCAATATTTAGCAGTACTCTTTGATAAAGAAAAAAATGATTACAGATCCTATGGAATACAGGGCCTCTATACCATGAGACCTTTCTTCTAGGCTTCATAATATCCATGAGTAGTTTTGTCAGAGGTTTATAAGTAGACCCTATCAGAGGACAGGAGAGAAAACCCCTTTGAAGAGAAAAAGATAAAAGTTGTGATATGATCAGATAGTAAGACAAAAGTAGACCCATGATTAGAATTAATCACTTTCTTCTACCAGTGTTTGTTCACTATTTGTTGGTTCTTCAGTTGAAGAAATGTGGTTATGTGTTGTATAATGACCTGAGACAACTTGTCCTTGATTGTTTGTAGAAAAATTCTCATTTCTTTATAAATACCTTGCATATTTAACAGAGAACTTAACATCTGAATCCAACATGCAAATAATTTATATAATTATTACTGAATGGTCTTAGAACATGAGATACCAATAACTATGTCCATGTTAGAGATGACAGTCTTAGCACTTTCAAGTTTCTTTAGAAAACTAATGATGTGCATTGAATCAAATGTATATATATGTGCATGTGTGTAAATATATGTGCTCCTGTGTGTGTGTGCGCAGAAAAGGGGTATGCTGTATGTATGAGGATTTAAATGACCTGTTACATAAATTCCATAATTCCATTTATAGTCAGCAGTTCCTATTCATCTTTGCCCTTTTTTTATGTAATATAGCAAATGTATGAGAAAATTGCCTGAATTTTCCTAGCTGCATACTTTTCAGCTCCTCTTATTTTTTTTTTTTTGCTATCTATGCTATACTCTTATTTAACTTCAGACAAAATATTTATACATCTTTTTCTACCTTATTGTCATAGCAAAGAATCATGTTATGTAGATACTGGGCCAACTGAAAACAATTGAAACATTCCCCTTCCTTTTGATTCTCCTGTATTCTGTAACTCATTTACAATAAGCAGAACATGGAAGCCAAGAACCAAACATGCAGAGCTGAAGAAGATAAAGGAAGTTCTGGCATCCACATTAACTTGTAATCAAAATCCTGCATTACTTGAATTTACCATTTCATTTCTGCCTTTGTGTCTTTGCATAGATTGATAGCCAGAGAATTCACCTTCTCCTCACCTCTGTCACTTGAATCCCTATTTATTTGTCTTTTTCAAGGATTCACTCATGTACCATCTTCAAAAGAAACCTTTCTTCATTCCCTTGGCTGTTACATATCTCTCCCTCTACCTCAAATCTTCCTGTATGTACTTACCTGTGTATGTTGTGTATGTCCTGCCAGTAGACCAAGAGCTTTTGAGGTCAGAGATTATTTTTCATTTTGTCTTTGTATATTCAGATCCAAAACCTAAGAGTTATCCTCAACTCTTCACTGTCCTTCACTGCCCATGTCCAGCTTGGTGTCAGCATCTCTCTCATCTCTTCCTGCTGTTTATACCACAATAACCCTAGTTCAGGTCCTTTTCACCTTTGATCTGGAATCCTAATTATTTTCTCTACATTTGATCTCTTCCCTCTACAATACATTCTTCAAATGGCTACCAAGTTGAAATTCTGAAAGCACAGGTCTAACCATGTCATTCCTTTGCTCAAGTCACCCCAATGGCTCCCTATTGCCTCTAAGATAAATTTAAACTTCTGTTTGACATTTAAGATTCTTCATATTCTCTCTCAAGACAATTTTTTCCTGTGGATTATATATTAGTCCCTTCTCTGTGCTCAAACCAAACTACCTTACTTTATTTTTCCCATATGTGACTTTAAAGCTCACGTTTCTCATGTCCATGCCTTTGTTCTCAGGTCCTCCATGCTCTCCATCATCATCACTGCCACTTTACACCCTACCTTCCTTAAAGATGCATCTCAAGTACCACCTCCTACAAGGGCCTGTCCTGATTTCCTCAATTTATATTCCCTTTCCATGATGGTAAATTTATTTTTTGTACATATCTAACATTTCCAATATAACAACTTGTTGAGTCTCCTATTAGAATGTAAGCTCCTCAAGGGTAGGCATTTTTATATTTATATTCCTAGCACCTAACACAGTGTCTGATTCATAGAAGATATTTTTTAAAATGTTTGGATTGGATTAGGTTAGATTAAATTAGATTGGACTTATGGGATGAACCCATAACTAGAATATGGTTCTGGAAGGGTATACCATATTCATGTAATCAGCATAGATAAAGGAAGACAAAGAAAAGTGACTGTTGGGGGGGGCAGAGCCAACATGGCGGCGTAGCAGCAGCAACATATCGCAGCTCTCACATAGCCACCCCAAAATACCCATAAAATAGGACTCTAAACCAATCCTAGAACTCCAAAATGCACACAAAGATACTTCCCACTAAAGTCAGCTTGGCTACTAGGAACCATATCAGCACTGTGAACCGAAACCAGCCTGGCCTGAAGCTGCTGCTGAGCCCCAGGGGCAGCCAGATGAGAGGAGCAGTGAGCAGATTAGCCGCAGCTGCGAGCAGTGTTGAGAACTAGGTCAGTGAGACTTGCAAAATTAGGAGAGAAAAGCAGTCCGGCAAAAAGGCCTCCAGAGTAGAAAAACGAAAGGCAGAGGTTTTGCATCCATCTCCACGTTGCAGCTTCCCACCCGCAGCCTGCAGACAGCAGGGGGACTAAGCGATTGTTCTGAGGCCAGTGCTCTCGCATTGAGCGGCCTGGATCTGGATCGTCGTCTTGGGCCTCGGTCTTGGAGTCTTCATTATCCAGTCAGCCAGAAGTAAG
>CM053580.1:60906202-60939867 GCA_028627135.1 Pseudochirops cupreus | reverse complement strand
ACTTTCACAGTGTGCTCACTATGGAGAGGTTCTGCGTAATTTCACATGTTCAGCCAGTATTTGATTGCTTATCCTTCCATTGGGGGTGGGTGACGAGGGAGGAAGAGAAAGAATCTAGAATCTAAAGTTTCATAATCAAATGTTATAAATATATATCTATATATCTATATCTATCTATATATATGCAATTATTATTATTATTATTATTATTGACTACATCCAACTGGAACTTGAGATACACAGGCACTGTGATTGGGAGATCCATCCTGCCCTACCAAAAAGTGACGTAGGAGAGAATAGACTGGGGGAGGCGGGGCACACTGGGATGGCTGTTTTGGGGTGGTGGATAGGGGAAAGAAGGGGAGAAAATACGTAACTCAAAATCTTGTGGAAATGAATGATGCAAACTAAAATAAAATTAAAAAAAAGAAAAGTGATTGTTGTATATGAGAAAATGAAGAAAGGAGAAAGGGAAAACATGGAGGTGAGCATTTGGGTAAAGATCACTGGAAGTAGAAAGAGAAGTCGCATATTTATTGAAATAGCTTATAGAACATCTAGCCAGTGGTTCTCAACCTTCCCAATGCTGCTTTAATACTCATATGTGGGCGTATCTGCATGTGGGCAGACCCACCTGGAGACGGATAGAGGAGCGGTGTCTCATTTCCTAAGACCATGGGAAATATGTGTTTTCCCATGGTCTTAGGCGACCCCTTGTAACCCTTGTGAAAGGGTCATGTGACCCCCAAAGGTGTTGTAACCCGCAGGTTTAGAACTGCTGATCTAGACAGAAAGATGAAATAGATGAAGATTTGGAAGTCTTGCTGTAACACATTACCTGTTTTTCTAAAAAGCACTGTGCTTTGAGAAATTGCACAATAACCGCCACATGGGTTAGTGGATAAGTGGGGCTAGGGACATGACACGCAAGAAATTAGTGAAACATTTTTAAAAGTAGGAACTTAATAAAAATGATAGTACGGTTTTGTACATATCAAATAGTTAAACAGTGCATAAATGTTATGAGTGTAATATAGTACATAAATAGTGATGCTATCCATAGCCTCAGCTGCTGCTCAGGGTGCCCAGGATTCCAAAAGGGCTGCAATGGCAAAGTTGAGGGTGAGGGGTGAGAGGGCAGCCTTTCTGGGTCACAACACTAGCATTCATTCAATTTGGAATACTGAATAAGTACATATCTATCTGTCTGTCTTTCTTTCTGTCTGTCTGTCTGTCTGTCTAACATATCTTTAATTTGGGATGGAATATGTATGTATTTGTATATGTTTGTGTGTATATCCCAAATTGAATAAGTCCTAGATTTGTGGCCCAGCACACATACAGACACACATTGTTTTTTTATAGATTCATACTGTACACATGTACATATATTTATACACACATGTACACATACATGTGCACCTGCATACACACATATAAACACATATATACATGCTGCACACATATAATAAATTTCTATAATAATATATCATATACAATTATATCGCATCTATACTTATGTGATAATATAATAAATTATACATGCTTGTATATAATATATATCCAAATTGAATTGTGTACTAGAATTGTGGCCCAGTGAGACTGCCCTTTTACCCTTGGGCCTCAGTTTTGTTAATTGAGCCTTGTTGGAACCAGGAGTAGCTTGAGTAACGGCTGATGCTTTGGATAACACTACTGTTTATTGTAATATTTATGTGTTCCTTAATCATTTAATATGTATAAAACTGCGCTAACCTTTTTATTGTCTTTTTTCTAAAGTTTTGCTGATGAATTTCTCAAGTGTTGTGTCCCTAACCCCATTTTCCTTGTAAGCTCTGTGGATGTTATTGTGCAACTTTGCATAGCAGAGTGATTTTCAGTGATCACGCATACAGACAGACATGCTCTAAGATTCATTCAGTTTGGGATATTGATTAAGTGCATATGTATTCACATATATGATGTATACGCAATACATATATATATATATATACACACAATTTGGGATATACATGCATGTGTATATATACATACTTAGCAGTTTGCTACATTTTCACTTTTTTCATGAATGAAATTGCACATAAGCAAATGTGAAATGCTTGTTATTCTCAAATTGTTCCCTTATTTGCTAATCGCATTGGAACAAATTTGTGTTTTAAAAAAAAATGTGTGATAGCGGAAGTGGTTGCCTGTCACAAGTCTGATATAGCAGCATCTTGTCTGCTTAACGCAGAGCTATTAACAAAGACTTTACTTGCCTTAATGATAATTTAATCCTGCAAAAGATGGAAGAACCATTTAATGAGGGGAACTATTATTCTATATCTGTTTCTTACCAACCAGGAGAAAATGGTGTTTGAGATGAAAATTATGGGAACTTTATTAGCTAAGTGTCCATTTTGAATTTTGATAAAGGAGAGGAAAAACGAGCAGTTAATGAGAAACACTTTAAATTTTAGAAAAAACAAATTTTAAGGAGCTAAGATTGTGACGGCTATAAAATTCTACCTGGAACGCTCTCCTTCCTCACTCTGCCTCCTGGCTTTCCGCATTTCCTTCAAGACTCAATTCAGACTTCTCCTTATGCAGGAGAACCACCTTCCACACTTTTTTTTTCCCCCATCAAATATTGCCTTCCATTTATACTGTATAATTCTGGAATGTACATGGTTATTTGCCTGTTGACTCCCCCATTAGACTGTGAGCTCCTTGAGGGTAGGGATCTGGACTTTCTTAGTATCCACAGCACTAAACAAGGATTGGCACAGTAGGTGCTTAATAGATTCATATTGACTGACTCTGAGGCCTCTTCCAACTCTGACCTGCTATTCTGTGCCAATTCTAGCTCATTCCTAACGTTTACTACATGGGAAACATCTGGCTCCCCAAGGCAGTAGATCCTTTTCCTGGACCTCTCTGTAACATCTGATGTATCTGCCCCTCTCTCCTTAAAAATCTCTTTTTATTTGGTTTCTCTGATATTGTACTTTCCTGAGTTTCCTCTTACTTCTCTAGCCATTCTATCTCTTCTCTAATTTCTTTGTGTCCCCTAAATTTAGTCATTCTTGAAAGTTTTGTCCTCAACCATCTCCTCTCTCTGCCCTTTCTTAAGGTTCTTATTCTTTCTCATAAGTGAAAGTATCATCTCTGTGTAGATGGCTCTCAAATGTATCCCTCTAACCCTGAGGTTTTTCTTTACTAAGCTCCAGAAACACATTGGCAACTACCTAGCCATTCAGGTAATGTAGTGGACTGGGAGGCTGAAGAACTTCAGTAAGAGTCCTTCCTCAGGCACCTAATAAATATGTGACCTTGGGCATTTCACTTAACCTATTCAAGCGTCTGTTCTCTTTTCTATAAAATAAATATACTTTGTAGGGTCTTTGTCAGGATCAAATGAAATAATATATAAAAAGTACTTTACAAACCTTAAAGCACTGTTAAAATGTTAACTACTATCTTTGTTGTTATCTACTAGACACCCTGATCTGAATATCCTGTCAGAACCTTAAATTTACCATAAATCTAGGTCACTGGTCTCCAGATTGGTCTTCTGGAGTCACCTACGGTGGCTCTTGTCTGAGTCAAGAGTAAATAATCAATCAGAGAGTTGAAGTATGGGTCACATCTCACCACTCCCCATAATAGTCAATTGTTAGACATGTCTCCAACACGCCTAGAGCCGTCTTTATCTTCCAACTCTTCCAACTCCACCCCATTTCCCCTCTGTAAATAACTACAAACTGCTATCCCACACTGAGAGTTATCTTTCAGAGCAGTCAGTATGACCTTAGCATTCCAGGTTACTCACAGCAGGGTTCCCCTGAGAAAATTCTTCCCCTTCCCCCGCCAAACCTATCTGCGCCCCACCCCCTTCCTCAAAACTGTTTTGTGGCTGTGCAGTGGCCCTAAGAGATCAACACTTTTGAGTCTCATTCCTAAGGCTCCGTCAAATGCACATTGAGTCATTCCAGCCATAAAGCATGTGACAACTGAAACAAAAGTGGCCTATGGGTTGGGAAATTATGGTGTTAATCGTGGCAGTCCTGCTTCCTTGATCTGAGCAACCAGGGCCCAAATTTTCTCATCTATAAAAGGGTATCTTTAAGCTAAATGAAATTTAAAGTCCATTCCTTCCAACATTAAAATTCTATGATATTACAGCATTGATGTAGCTTTCCATAAATCTTTGCATATATTGATTGAATATGTTTATACAAAATGAATATGAACACATAAATATGCCTCAGAATATTTGATTCAGTTTCCTACAATCTTATTGTAATTGGTAAAATAGGGCTTGGTGACTTGGTCGTGGTAAAATAGAAAAATCCCTGGATTTGGTATCTGATGACCTGGATTGAAGATGTCTCTGTTACATATTGATCATGTCACTCAAGTTCTTGAGACTCAATGGACTTCTCTGCAAAGATTCCATAGTAACATTTTTAGTGTTTTATGAGGTTTTTGTGAGAAACAGACATAACATATGTAGCACTTTTTTAAAAATTGTAAATCACAGCATAATTACAGGCTCTTCTTACCATAGTAAAATATTTAAACCTTTGGTCTGTATCCAACTATGTAGAATCATGACATTTTAGAGATACAAAAAGCATTTATGATCTTCTTTATGTTTTTTTCTGGGGGGGGGAAGAAGGCAAGGCAGTTGGGGTTAAGTGACTTGTCCAAGGTCATTTATGATCTAGCCCAGCAGAGTGAATAGAAAACTGGAATGGGAGGAAGGAAGTCCTGAGTTGGAAAGATGCCTCAGATACTTAATAGCTATGGGGTCTGGGCAAATCATTTACCTTTTCTCATATTCAGTTTGCTCATCTGAAAAATGCAGATATTAATGAAATATGCTTCCCAGCATTCTTGCGAGGCTTGACTGATAAAATATACTGAAAGTTCTGTGCCTTAAAATACCATACAACTATTAGCTATTATGGTTTCAAAGAGGAAAATAAAGTAGACATCCTTCCGTTCAACAAATATTTTTTAGCATCCACGGTTTGCAAAGGGTTGGGTTGATACTATGAAGCCTACAATCATATAAACAATATAATTTCTGCCCTCTAGCAATTTATAATCTAATCATTAATACACTTGGTCAAAATCACCCAATATTTGGACAAAGGAGGTATAACAAGGACAAAAAAAATCTGTACCTTTTCTCAGTTCAAAGATAACTATGATTCCTAATAAAATGAAAAATTTCAACACCCTGTCAGCATGTATCAATCTACCAAAAATGGCATTCTCCAACTTAATTTAAAGACAAAGGGAAATAAATTCCATGTTAAATAATAATTTGGGCAATCCACTGCAGACAAAATGGGAAATATGAAAATCCTGAAGGGAGTAAGATAGGATAGGTATCTTCAAATATATCAAGTTGCTTATAGAAGTATTCAACTCTGCTCGATTACTGAGAAAGATATAACTGGCAGATACTGTGAAAAGGAAAATTTAGTTTTGGAATCAATAAAAACTTGGTAACAAGTAGAGCTTTACAAGCGTGGAGTAGCCAGGCTTGGGAAGTAGGAGATACTTCCTTACCTGAGGTTGTAGAACAAAGGAGAAGAGATTATTGTTCAGGTCTGTGTTCAATTAAATGGATTGATGTCCCCCAAATCCTCTGCGTATATGTAAGAATAAAGAATTTACAGTCGGGAAAAAAACAAGTTACCTAGGTAATAAGCATTGCTGTTCAGTGGGGTCTGACCCTTGGTGAACCCATTTCAGGTTGTTGTCTGTTTTTTTGAGTTGAGCTTTTTATTTAATGTTACAAAAAATATTTAGTGAAACAGACCAAAGCCCATGTCATCATCAGACTCCTCGGATTCTTCTTTTTTTGCTTCCTCTTTCTTCTTCTCCTCAGCTGGGGCAGCCGTGCTAGCAGGGGCAGCCCCTCCAGCAGGGGCAGCTCCACCAGCTGCTGGGGCAGGTCCACCAGCTCCTACATTGCAGATGAGACTGGCAGTGTTTACATTGGACAGGGCCTTGGCAAATCATCCAGGCCAGAATGGTTCAACATTTACGCCTGCTGCTTTAATGAGGGCATTGATTTTATCCTCTGTGACAGTAGCCTCATGGTCGTGAAGGATGAGGGCAGAGTAGATTCAGGCGAGCTCAGAGATGGCCATTTCAGCAGACAGATGAAAAGCTTGTTTGGAGCGGTGCTAGTCTCTGGCTGAAGTGAGGGTTCACCCCAACATAGCCTTAGCTTCCGAAGAAGAACCAAGCACCTTACAGACAACTGAAGAGAAAACTTCAGGTTTTCTTGGCAAAGATACTAAAGTGATTTGCTATTTCCTTTTTTAGCTTATTTTACAGATGAGGAAACTGAGGCAAAGTTAAGTGACTGACCAGGGTCATACATTTAGAGCTGAAAGCACCTTAGGGATAATAAAATCCAAGCCTCTCATTTCATAAATGAGGAAACTAAGATAGAGAAAGGTTAAATAAGTTGCCTAAGGTCACATAGTTTGCTATTGACTGTGGCAGGATTTAAATAGACATCTTTGTAACTCCAAGCCCAGTTCTCTACAGTAGATAGAGAACTGGTCTTAGAATCAGGAAGTCTCATCTTCCTGAGTTCAAATCCAGTCTCAGACACTTCCTAACTGTGTCACTTATACCCTGTTTGCCTCAGTTTCCTCATCTGTAAAATGAGCTGGAAAAGGAAATGGCAAACCACTCCAGTATCTTTGCCAAGAAAACCCCAAATGGGATGATAGTCAGACATAACTGAAAATGACTGAACAACAACAATGAACAGTAATGGATGTTAATAATTATTAATATTCGTGTATGATAATTATAGCAGTGGACATAGGAGAGAGAAAGATAGCTTGGTGTCAGAGTAACTTGAATTCAAGTTCTGACTCTGATAGTTTCTAGCTGTGTGATCCCAGCAAGTCAAATCATCTGTCAATGCCCCAGACAATTCTCTAAGGTTACCCCGAAAAGCAGGTGTCCCTCTCCCTCTGCATCGGTAAAGAAGATTTCCTGTCAGGAGTTATTTACACCAATGAAAAGCAAGCATGGACCTAAAGTAACCTTAATGGTAATGATAGTAATTTGTAAGTATTAAAAAGTCAGTGTAGAATCTCTAAGTTAGGAGGCAAATCAGAGGTTATCTAACCTAACTCATATTTTAACCTTTCTGACTTCCTCAGTGAATGTGTGCTCTCAGGACAACATCATGTGAAGGGAAATTCTGCCTTCTAAAACAGCCAATTTCTTTCTGGAACTGTTGTAAGTCTTGGGAAGGTCCTGGTCTCCCCCAACTCCCACTTAATTGAGCCCGTATTTGCCCACCTAATGGTCTTAGTTATATCTAACATATATTCCATAAAAAACAAAAATATGCAAGCTGTTTGTAGAAATAGACACAGAGATCAAAAACCTAAATATGGTTTTAAGAATTGTGAGTATAAAAACAGGAATTCTACCTCCTCTTTTATACTCAGAACAAAATTAAAAAAAAATTGTTAAAGGAAATGCCAGCAAACTCCTTCTGCCCGTTCCTATTTACCTAGTTGACTCGGTACTAAAAAGTATTGCTTATGAGCTATATGGATCATTTATACTTATAGATGTGCCCTCCTGCTAGTACATATTTATAAAGCCACATATTTGGAAAAGGCCAGAAGTTCCCATTTTATTAAACAGAGGCCAAAGTAATGTAATGCTACATCTTTTTGCATGAATTCACTATCTAAATAATATTTTTCTCTTGGTGTCCTAGAAATGCTATATGTTTTACCATTCAAGAATTTATTGCCATTTCCGAAAATGTTAAATGGAATTGTGTGGTGAAAGTAATAAAAATGAACTGGAGAATTTATATGTACTTACCTTTTTCTCACATTTCACATCCTTTGGAGTTTACATAGTTTAGCATTTTTTTCCTCTTTCTTCATAAAAAGGTGTCCCCATTGGGTCATTTGCAAAATAGTCACATACCTGAAAAAAATACAGTTGCTATACTTTGAGCCAGATGGGAACTTTCCAGCAGAAAGATTATCAGCATCAGATAATCGAAATGGCCAAAATTTTCTACCGTTTGGAGGAGAGCCAAAACATCCTTTACAGGAAGAATTACAATGGAAATGCTAAGTTGAGGGAAATGACCACAGCAGAATAGAGGAAATCTATGAGATACTGAAAAATCTTTGTAGAATATAGCAAGATAACTCCAAAGATACGTGTTTGAGTTTGACATCTCGGTGATGCATGTGTTTCTGATCATATACATTACATCTTGTTGGTTTATATTCAAAAGGAAGATTAGAATCAGAAATATGACATCTACTTAATACAACCACATAACAAAAATGATCTAAGCAAACCAGCATAGTTAATCTAGAATGAGGTCTAATGAGTAATCACATTTGTGTAAGATCTTTGCCTGAAACTTCTCAGAAATGGTGATATGATAGGATTTTAAGAACTGACTTGCATGATGAGATTCGTAGTTCAGAGGTACAAGGATTACCTTTCAACTTTAGGAGAATTTTGCTGCTGTTTTGATCTTTGAATTGAAAGGCAGATTTTGAGTCAGGACCAGGCATTCTAAAAGGAAAGCGTATAGTCTGGGGAAGGTAGAGATTTAGGGGAAGGAGCAGTGACTGAAAGAAATGAGCAGCAACAGCAGTTCTGGAAAGATGCCTGGGGCTTAAAGAGTTGAGCTAGAAGGAATCAACAGCACATGGCCAAAAACCTAAAGGAGAAACTGAAGGAAAAACTGAAAGCAGAACCAGCAAGCTGGGCTGCAGGAGAAAAAGGACCTCATAAGCATCTGCAAACAGTAGACTAGGGGAGAAGTTAGTCAGTTGACATTTATTAATCACTGACTCCTTGCCAAATGCTGCACTAAGTATTGGAAATACAAATACAGGCAGAAAAAGAAAAAAAGAAAGATAGCATCTGCCCTCAAGGAGCTTACCTTCTAATGGGAGGGAGGGGAGAAATAACACATATGAGGGAACTATCAGCATCGGGGAAGAGTGGAGAAAGTCCAAAGGGCAGCCTGGAGAGGAATGAAGACATGGATGGTCTGGGTAACCTCTTTAAATGGAGATTCTTGGAGGTGTCCTCCATTCAGAGGAAGAGGTTGCAGGGGACAAGGGTACTTTCAATGTCTGAATTCTAAGGACAGCAGGCGCTTCCAGGATGAAGAAGTTTTGGGGGCATGGTAGAGGAAGTCCCAAGTGCAATCTAGAGAGGAAGGAGGAACTATTAATGAATTATCAGTTGAACTTACCTCTTCAAAGACTGAAGTTCCAAAAAGGTCTGCTTTTCCCTCAACCTTCCTTCCTTATCTAGTAATAGACTGTAATATACTTTGTTACTTAAACATTTCCTCTCCTGATTTTGCCTCGAACATAGAGACACACAAAAGAGAGAGCCAAACACCTGCTTAAATGTCAGGAACTTTCCTATCTGGAGATTCAGCAATATCATAATTATATTAATAATTTTTCATACTCTATAAAACAGAACATAAGGGAGCTCCCTGGGTCGCGAGGCCATGATATTGGCCGTAGGCTAGGTTGAAAGTTAGCTAATGTTTATACTTGGCTGAGTGATGATACAAACATCCTCAGTCTGGTTGTCTGCATCTGTGATTTTATCCATTTGGAGAACTCTGCTGGTGGCCGCATCCTCCACCAAAATACGATTGGCAACTGGATCACCTGGAACACACAGAGTTTAAACATTTTGCAAAGGTTTCACAGCTAATAGGTATTAAAGTGGTTTACTTTAAGTCCTACGTTACCTCCATACTCAGTGCCCCCACATCACTGCCAGGATCAAATACAAAACCCTCTGCTTGGCATTCAAAGTCCTTCATAAGCTAGACGCCACCCCCAGGCCCACCCAGTCTTCTTGATGCCCTGACATTGGCCTCCTCGCTCTTCCATAAAAGAGACACAACATCTCTCAGTTCTAGGTGTTTCCCCCATTCTTTTCCATGCCTAGAGTGCTGCTGTTCCTCATCTCCATCTCCATCTTTTTTGAATGATGATTCAAACCCCATCTTCCACAGAAAACCGTTCCCATTCTTTCCTAATTCTAGTGCCTTCCCTCTGTTAATTATTTCCTATTTAACCTGTAAATAGCTTGTTTGTGCATGTGTGTTTGCTGTGTTGACTCCCATTATATTGTGAGCTCCTTAAGGGCAGGGACTGTCTTTTGCCTTTCTTTGTTCTTGACTCCAAGGACGGTCACCTGTACACTATGCTTCGTGGTCTCTCATATACAGCAAGGCCCCAAAAGGACTTTGAGGATACCCTGTATTTTCTAAAGGATAAGAATTGATATTTTACTCCTTCGAATCCTATGTTTTCCCACTGAATATATGTGTATATGTATACACATGCACACAGATAAGTATCTATAGCTAGGTGGTACATTGGATAGAGTGCCTGACCTGGAATCAGGGAGCCTCCTCTTCTGAGTTCAAATACAGCCTCAGATACTTTCTTGGCTGTGTGACCCTGAGCAAGTCACTTAACCCTGTTTGCCTCAGTTTCCTCATCTGTAAAATTAGTTGGAGAAGGAAATGGCAAACCACTCCATTGCTACCAAGAAAACCCTAATGGAGTCCTAAAGAGTTGAGATGAAAATGAAACACAATTAAACAAAATTATGACTGCATGAGATATTTTGTAAGCGTATGATAGTATATGTGTCAACTACTCAAGAATATTCCAAAATTAGTATTTGGGAATATAACACAGTCAAGTACCTATTATAAACATTTGCCTGAAATATTTTTGTGTACAAGGGTATTCTCAAAGTGAAGCATTAAGCATTTTTGTTGTTATTAATAAAACCAGAATTAAATATCATCAATATTTAATTCAGAAGAAAAATGTAGGTCAGTATGTGGTTCCAAATTTATATTTCATGGAGGCTGAGTTTAAACAGCCGGGAGCATTTTCTTTCAAGCCTGGGGTATTGTACTTGCACATCATGTACTGTGTCTTCAGTTTCTACAACAAAACTTTCTTAAAATTAAATGTACTTTTTTAATTAACAGAAATTTTATGTTCTCGCCCTCCAACCCTGTTTTTTAGAATAAATGTGCATCATCAAACTAAAGAAATTCTCTCACTGGTCTTGTCCCAAAACATATGTCGTCCTCAACTCCAAGGCCAGAACTCTCTTTCAGAAGGTGGGCAGGAGGGTTCATCATGAATCATGGATAGTCATCCTACTGATCAGCGTTATCCCATCTCTCCAAGTTGTTGGGTTGTACAACCTTCTTGTATCAGTTAGTCTCCTGCTGCTGCCCATTTTACTCTTCATCACTTTAAATGTCTTGAATTTTTTTTATCTTTATAATATTGATGGCATGATATAAATTGGTTTCTTTCTTCTGCTCACTTCACTCTGCATCGGTTCATACAAGTCTTTCCATGCCTCTTTGAAGTTATCTTTTTTCTTAATTTCTTACAGTACAGTAGTATTTATATACCACAATATATTCAACCATTCTCCAGTTTATGGGGAATCACCTTAGTTTTCAGGGTTTTTTGCTACCATGAACAGAACTGCAATACATATTTTTGTACAGATAGAATCTTTTCCTCTTTATTTGATTTCTTTGGGGTATAAGCCTGGCAGTCAGACTGACTGGGTTAAAGAACCTGCACTATTAATTAACTAATGATCATATATAATTAATGATATATAATAAATTTATATGATAATAATTAATTAATGATTCTTTGTGTGTGATTCCAAATGACTTTCCAAAATTGTTAAAACTCTTTCATAGCTCTACCAATGGTGTGTTCATTTGCCAAGACAATGATTTTTGACAAAAAAATATGAGGCCTATAAACCTTTTACCCATATTTATGGTTTTCAAAAGAATCTTGTGATTAGGCCAGTTTCCTGAGGTAAATATTTAATATACTAGGAATCTAAGATATAATAGCCAGTTTATAGGCACAAAATTCCAAATTTCGTCTATAAGTAAGAGGTATTCCCACTTATCCATGAAGATAATTTTGCCTTGATGATAACAAGTAATTTACAGTTGAATTAGTAAGTCTTCTGATTTGTTTATTTTTATTAATACAAGCTTATCTGAATGAGACACATTTTAACGATTAGATAAGCATGTCAGCACCTTCCATCTCTAATGTTCTGTAATCAAATGAATGTATAAATTATTATTAGCATTTAATTTATATGCACAGAAGACATATAAAGGTGTTTGAAGAAAAGTTTGCTTTTTCTTATACAAGTTAAACATCCACACTAAAACTGTATTTACAAATTTAAATTAACAAATCCATAATTTGGACTATACAAATGAAAACTTTACTCCATCCCATACAAAAATGATGATGAATTAGGTATTGATGGGATCTAAGGTAATGAGATATATTTAAGAGTGATATTTTTGTAAGAAGCAAGACCTTTGAGGCAGCTAGGTGAATAGAGCACTGGCTCTAGAGTCAGGAGGACCTGAGTTCAAATCCAGCCTCAGACACTTAACACTTACTAGCTTTGTGACCTTGGGCAAGTCATTTAATCCCAATTGCCCTGCCTTCTCCCCCTGCAAAGAAAGACCTTTAAAAGCAATTTGAGGCACCCAATTGAAATCATCAACTGTTTTTTTTTTTAAGTCTGCTATACTTACTACATGTTAAAAGAGAAGAATCATACAATATTGTATACAGGGCTAGCTATGTGATAAGGAAGTTATTCCTTATAAGATATCTGGACCTGGGTTCAGGTCCTGCCTATGACAGTATGAGACTAGTTACAAGACAATGGAGCAGTCACATAACCAAACTGCATCGTGTAACTCTTTAAGATAAATTATATAGATAAGTTGCCAGTCTTCATAAGTAACAACAAAAAAAACCTATATCAGAAATTCCCCAAACATAAATTCACACATACAAACCCCAAAATAAAAAAATAAGAAAATACTGTGCTAGAGGCTATCAATATCAAGAGTCTCTACCTTCAAACTTGCATCCTTTTCTATGTGTATATGTCATGTATATTTATATACCTGCACACACGCACACATATGCACCATATCATATCACATTGTGTCACATTATACTCAACCATACTATGATACCAGTCAAATGTTGATATTATGAAGATGGATCAAGGGAGGAGCCAAGATGGTGGAGTAACAGAAAATAGTACAACAAATTCTTCCCACCAAAAGTCCCAACATAACTAGAAGATTTACCAGACCAAATCCTGCTGAGGAAATACAAGAAAAAAAATCACAGTCAAACACTTTTCTAACCCAACTGGAAATAAATAGTCCAACAGATAGAGAGTTCTGTGGGCAACGAGGGCAGAGTCTAGACAGAAACTCAATGAAACTGAAGCATTCCAGTGTAGGGAGAAGCTGTGCACCAGGATAAAAAGAGGTCCCAGATCTTACATGGAGGGATCTAAGCTGTGTAACTTAAGGAAACCCCAAAGGAAAACACAGAATGTATCCAAATTCAAGTAGTATTACTGGAAGTGATGAAACAAGAGTTGTTTTTTTTTAAGAGATAAAATATTTTTAATAAATGAAAACAAAGTGCTACAGGAAAAATTGAAAAAGAAAAAGAGCTATAGAATAAAGAATTTTAAAGGGAATTAATAGCTGTTTACAACAGTTACAAAACCTTACCCAAACAAAAAATTCCATGAAAATTAAAATGGATTGAATGGAAGCCAATGACTTCATGAGACAATAAGAAATATTTAAACAAAGTCAAAAGACATAAAAAGAAAAAAGGAAAAAACAACTGATCTGGAAAACAGATCAATGGAAGAAAAAAATGTCAGAACCATTGGACTACGTGAATTGAATAACCAAAAAAAAAAAGAGCCTTGGCATCATATTTCATGATATCTTAATAGAAAATTGTCCATATTTCTTAGAACTACAGGACAAAGTTTACATTTTTATTTTATTTTATGTTTTAAAATCTATTTTATGTAAAATTTATTTCTATAAAAAGAACCCATTCATCTCCTCCTAAAAGAAACCTGAAAATGAAAACTCTACAGAACATCATATACAGCTAAGTTCCAGAGCTTCCAGCTCAAAGCAAAAATGTTGCAAGCAGTTAAGAAAGAAAAAGGATGCCTGGAGCATGATGGAGCATGATGGAATGGCTACTTAAGGAATCTAGGAAGCTAGACTTTCAAAGACCTTACCTTTTAATTTGGAGGGAATGGTATCCAGGTGGAGCCTTCTGGTCTAGAAGTTTTCAGGGATGGTTAATGGAGTAGATTGGCACTCCACATTTTCCCTCAGCAACAATAATGACACAGATGATTTGATCATGGTTCATGGTTCCACAGCTGTGTTAGGGGATATGAGGTAGAGGAAGAAAAGCTAGTAAGAATGGCAGTTTCTCCATGGTATGAAGACAACTTGTGAGGAGAAAGAGGAGAAGTTCAGAGAATCAGGAGTAAAGTAAATGTGACTGGGGATCTTACTGAAATAGTTGTCTGGAATGGGCCCCAAGGCAGACGTTTCTCCAGCACAGGAAGGTAAAAAAGAAAAGGCCAGAGAGTTAAGGATTTTCCTGAAATAGTAGAGGCAAAATCGTATAGACTTAGCAACTGATCAGATATGGTCGGTGGAATGAGACAGTTTTATAAGTGGCTGTGGTTAAAAAAAACTACAATCTAATGCCCATCTTTCTGGGTATAAGTTTCTCTAAGGTAGATCTTCTATAACAGTTTATCATCATGGGCCCATAAGGAACCTTTCCTATTAAACTAGTTCCTTTTAGTGCTTGAATTTCAAATAAGAAAATGTAGGGTTTCCACTATGCAGCAATGAGGAATCAGATGACTTCGGTGCTTGCCAAAGTGTGCTTTTTCATTCTCAAGACTTGTGTTAACCGATTTTGTTTCAATTGTGTGATATATGTATGTGTATATATATATAGATAGATAGATAGATAGATAGATAGATAGATAGATAGATATACATATATATACACACACACACACACACACACATATACATGATAGAAGTTTAAAAGCTATTAAAACTCTAGTGTTTCAGTCTTCATAGGGTATATGAATTCAAGTAGCCAAAAATATTTGTCTATGGTTTTCAAAAACCAGTAAAGAAAGTCAGAGAAAAGTTGAATAGTCAGTCATATTTACACTATCAAGCTGATTATGAAATAAGATGATCCTTTAAGATGTTACCATGAAATAAATGTACAAAATTATGCAGGACAAATAACATGTCATTTGTGGAGGACAGAGTTCACTCAGTTGGTTCTTGAGATAACTAGCTATTTATCCAAAATTGAATTTTAAATCAGTGTTCAAATATGATTTCCACAGACCTAACTGAGCCCATAGGTACTGTCTCACCATCATTGTGGGGTAGAGAGGCACAAGTATGAAACAAATAGATTTTTTATGAGTATAGGAAAATCTTGAGAAGATGATATACCCTTCAGATACTGTGAAATCTGAACTATTATATGTGTTTCAGTGTGGCTACTTGAGTGAACATATACCATCTGCAGTGAAGAAATTATCTAATTTGTGTGATATCTTACTGGCCTTACTTATGAGCAGACTTCTCTATAATAAAAATTAAATTAAATTTAAATTTATTGGGCAGGTAGGTGACATATAATGAGCAGACTGTTGGAACTGAAGTTAGGAAGACCTGAGCTGGCATCCTGCCTCAGATGCTTACTAACTGTGTGACCCTGGGCCACCATCAGTTTCCTCATCTGTAAAATGGGGGTAATAATTGCAGAGTTGTTGTAAGGATCAAATGAGATAACAGGCAAAATATTTTGTAAACATTAAAGTGCCATATCAGTATTAGCCAGTTATGATTATTATGATTATTAAAGAAGAGATTTTAATGGGTTTGAGGATATCACAATACTTTATTCTTCCCTCCTTGACTAAATGAAGTATTGCGGTTAAAAAACATATGTCAAGCATACAAATTATATTGAAGTATATATATATATATGTATATATATATATATACATACACATATATACATACATTTATAAACATGTATTGACACACATCTACAGTTGCAGTCTAGATTAGTTGTCTAATCTTGCACTAGAGTCCTTTCTATGGACCCAGTTTTATTCATAGTCTTCAATACCCCTACCTCTCTATTATTATATTTTCTATAAAGGATTGGTTTCTTTCTTCCATTGAGACTAAGCTTAAAATACTTTATCATTATCAGAAGCTAGCTACAAACAGCATCTGCTTTGTTTCTACCTTGACATACCTGTGACAAATATTAAAGGATGTGTTTGGGATCTTTTAAGCCCTTGCTCTTTTCCAATGACCTGTTGGGGATAGAATATTAAGTGAATTATGTTATTGACAAAAACAGATTATTAATAAAACAGATTGTTTATTTGGATAAAAGCAAATACTTCTGGAAAGAATGAGGAATAATTAATAAATTACTTTGTTATTGATTATAATGGTGTAAAACCCTAGCAAACAGGTCATGATTATCTTTGCATGAGGACATGGTGAAACATGAGTCATAAGCCCAATTGCAGCTGATGGTCTTCTGTTCAGCACCCAACAGCATGCTTTTTTTAAAGTAATCATTTTTAAGATAATATTATTAAACAGAGAAGTTGAATGAAATGATGCTTTTGAGATGCACAAATTTTGAGACTTGTCCATTCCAAATGTTCACATGGACTATTTCTTTTTTTTTTTTTTTGAGGAGAAAGGTAGGGCAATTCGAGTTAAGTGACTTGCCCAAGGTCACATGGCTAGCGTGTCAAGTGTCTGAGGCTGTATTTGAACTCAGGTCCTTCCAACTCCAGGACCGGTGCTCTATTCACTTCTTCACCTGACCACGCCAATGAAATGACACTTTTGAAAAAAATCTTGGGAGTGTATACAATATTGCTATAGAAGTCAGAACATGGTGTATTTGTTTATGAATTCTTGCTCCTGGAAAACACTAATGCTGTACTTTTCAATTTCATGATAATGAATGGATTCTTTCATTACATTTTAATGTCGTAGAATTATAAATTTTGAGCTAGATGGGCCTATGAAGGTCACTCAGTCTAACCTCCTAATTTTATTTATGAAGAAACTTTGGCCCCAAAATTGGGCTTGTCTAAATTCATACAGCAAGTAAGGAAAAGAGCCAAATTTCTTCAACCCTATGAACCTTGATTCAAATCCAGTGATCCTTGTACTGTATATTACACTGTTAATTCCAATGGGCAATGATGTTTTGGAGTAATATCCATTTGTCAATTTGCAGCATTTTTAGAAAGATTTTATTCTATTTTAAGAATTATTTATCCTTGGAGGAGTTTTTCATGGTAGAATTTTGAACCAAATTCCTTTTGGAATAATGCTTCTGTAGTTAGAATCTTGCTTATATTTCCAAGGAACTTTGAGGCATTGAATAATATGAATAAAACCTAATATCTAGACAACTCATCTGAGTCATTTAATTTTATTAATTTAACCAATAATCTACTTTATGGATATAGTATCCTCTTCCTGGACTACTTTCCCAATTCATGCTCCATTGACAGCCTAGATGAGAGGGAAACTATTTCATTCCTTCAACATTCTATTGAAAACCTTAAGGGATTTGGGTGGTTTCTAGTACTGTAACTTATGAGGCCCCACAGGTATTCTCCCATTGATTAACAATTGATGTTAATTAACCAGCCACACCTAATTTCCTTTAAGTTGAGGGAGTTTGAATATTAAGGTGATAAAATAAGAACATTTGACACAAACTATTTCAAACCAAAGTCTGAGACACACTGTCTTACTATCTCATATAGACTTCAAGGAAAAGTGGGCTCAAGCTTGGAAAGCTCATGTGGAATAGGGATAAGCACATAACTACTGAGCATCAGAAGTCCTATTCTTCCTTTGTGGAATTCCATGAAGTTCTCCTTAGATATATCATTTTTAAGCTGTTACCAAGTAATATTTATTGAGAGTATATATCCAGAAGAGAAGTTATCCACATTTCCCTTCAATACCCAAGAGGACACCCTCTTCTCTGCTACCTCTGCCCTGGGGAAAGTAGGCTCAAACTTAAAGCAATTACTACAAGGCATTTGCCTTACCACATTCATTTCTGAATTTGGCTTATCTGACAGAAAAATTGCTATAACCACTTCCTGGCTTCATTCAGTCTATACTTGGTCAAACAACTTGAGACTTATTCTTTGCCATCTTCAGGGGGGCCATAAAATGCAGCATAGATTCCAGCACCCAGATGTCTTATTGTTTGCCATTCTCTCTGTGTTGGGTATTGAATGGAAATGTGGATAACTTTCTAAAGCTGACTTTTCTCAGTGTTTCTATTTTGTCCTTAGTTCTTGATGCAGATACTGTCATAAGCTATTGCTGTCATGGAGACACGACTAGGATGCCAAAGAGAAGCCCATATCTCTCTGTCTTTTGAAATTCAAAGATTGTCTCTCTAATCATGATGGGTTGGAGAAAGACAGAGATTCAATTCTCCTCCTTCATCCCTTAAGTAATTTCTTCTCAGGCTAAAGCTACTCAACCTCTAGATTAATCTGCTTTTGAAATCTGGGATTCCAAACTGGCCTACATTTTTAGCGAAGCCCCACAAAGCAGAACTTTCTTGATCAATAGCCACAAATTACCTATGTGCCATTATCTCATTTTATCCAGTGACTTGAGGTTTTACTTCTTACAAATTAATTAAGAACTTTTTCTGCACCTAATTTATACCTTTGAATAATTGAGTGATTGATTTAACAAAAGCATCTAAGAATTATTCATAACTATCTCATGCATTTTTATTAATTTTGTAACTCAATAAATATATGTTCTCACTGGATAAGGTGTCAAAGCATAGACCATCTTGTTAGTTGCATTGATTCTGGGACTGGGACCCTCTTGCATGTACACAATAAGCATATTTTCAAACAATACCTTATTTGACCTCAGTTTTCTAATCTCTGAAATGGGGAGGTTCTACTTTATGACTTCCAAGGTTCTTTTTTTACTTACAGCTCTCAATTTAAGATGCTATGATCATGACAATAACCCTGTGAGGTATACCAAAGAGGGATTATTATCTCTATTTTACCTATGTGGAAACAATCTGAGAAGAAAAACCAATTATCTTAGGTCACACAATTTGTAAAGATCTTAGATTGGAATTGAGTTCTTTTGATTCCTAGTTTAATGTTCTTTCCTATTCCAAACTGCATGTTTTTGCTCAAAGAAGCAACGTGTCTGTTTCAATTTCAACTTTTAATATTTTTATAGATGTATTGTTTTATACTTCTTTGCCCAGGCCTATGGGGTTTGTTTTTGCTAGTTTTTGCTGAAGCAGTGGATTTAATGAATCACAAAAGTCTTCTTATCAGTTAGGAGGATCCCAGAAACCATTTGGTCATGATTTACTGGCTGTCAGATATCCCTGAAAAGTTGTAGTGCCCATTATCAGGTTCTGAGATGTTACAATATTTCTCTAATTAATAAATGTAGACCTTTAATTCAACAAATTAATGCTGGTTGCAACTCATCTAATTTATATATTTTTTAATGTAATGAAGTTGACAGGAGATGTCCCAATTAATTACTTAATGATTAACTAAAGAAGAGTCCTATAATCACTAATAACAGAATATTAGATATTTTATTGTAATATTCTAGTATTATGCTACAAAGTAAGAACCAAATAAGGAACTAAAATGGACAGTTGAAGTACCCTCTATCTTCTTCCTTTGATGAATGATTGAATAAAAAAGCACCTAATACATCTTTGCTACTTGAAGCAATGCTTCAAGGAACTGAGATTTCATTTATGTTGGGGCTCCCTCCACTAAGAAACAATGCTTCCCTGCTCCACCATAGAAAAAGGTCTTCAAGAGTTTCTGTGACTAAGAAAAAAATTCTCATTACCTCAAGAGACAACCTTCCAATGATGAACCTCTTTGAATTTAGTAAGGCTGATTCTCAGAGAACAGAGGGTATCCACTGATGGACCAATTCCCAGAGCCCTTTCAGTAAAGCCTGTCAGCACTTGTGTTCTGTTAGCATAATTGTCAAAAACTTGGGTTCACCTCCATAGCATAGTGAGGAATCCCAGGCGAAATTCAGTGGAGAATCGCTACCATCAACTGGAAAATAATAATTCTGAATAAACCATACTGAGAATGAAGCAGCCAAAGAATGGAATTTTTAAATAAAGAAATGATGAAGGTAGGAAAAACCAAATCCAAAGGGCCAGAAATGTACCTGCCATACCACATCCCAAAAGGCTAAAGACAGAGGAAGAGCGAGAGAGAGAATTTATAAACTGGTTACATGGTGATATTTTTATTTGGATTAATTCCTTTCAAGCTTTAAATTTGGGGTTTACATGCCTTTAACATAGCTTATTGGACGCAAAGATAATTTAAAGATGAAATAAATTTAAGAGCTCCCCAACTTAGCCATGTTATTTCAGTGGCATAAAATAAAAATTGACCCCAAGGCTGCCTTTGCTTTTCTAAAATTTATCTTAACTTCCAATAAGTTAAACTTGTAACTGGATTTTAAAGACTCTAGATTCTAAGAAAAAAGGGGCCAAAGGAATATTAACCATGTGCACCCTTGTGATAAATTTCCTATTTTTGCAGAAGTTTAACAGAACTCTTTAAAACCCTCTAAACCCTATATTTGCACGTAAAACTCAGTTAAATGTACTCATTTGATCAAAATGTACTGTTTAGATTCCTGAATGTGAAGTTAGGCAAACATAGCTTCCAAGCCTGCCTGTCGGTATTACTGGCTGTGTAACTTCATTCTGAAGGCTTCAGACAAAACCCAGAAGAGGACAGTTTTCTTCCCAGTCTTAGGCATGTTGCTTTATAGAGAGAACCCTGAACTGATGAATTTCTTTCCCCTTTCTATCTCTCCTGTCCCATATCTTCACCTTCATTCCTTCCCTAGGATGCACCTAATACTTAATGTTATCTTTGTTTTAGTTAAATTTATCAATCAATTTCCCTGCCATTAATCAATTTCTGCTCTTGTTAAATTCTCAAAAGCACTTAAATGGCCTTTTATCTTTCAAATGGTAGACTTCAATAGTTAATACGCATCCATTCCTTTTCTTTTATAGCAGAGGTTCTTAAACTGTGGTCCATGAACTTGGGGTTTTAAAAATATCTTGATAATTGTATTAAATGTATTGACTTTCTAATCTTTGTTTTTTTTCTTTATATTTAAAATTATTATTTTGAGAATGCATTCATAGACTTCACCAGTCCATAGACCTTCGCCAAAGAGGTCTATGACATAAAAAGATTATTACTCCCTTAGTTGTGGTGTAATGTATAAAGATTTCAGTCTCGTTTAAGATAAGAATACAGAACATTATTAAACTTTGCAACTCATGCTTGTGATCCTTGGTTGCGTTTTCATTAGGTCACTGCTATGTGTCAAGCAGCCTAATAAGTTCATGTTTGTTGTGTTTAGATCTTTCCCTAACATAATGTAATTCTGTGGTACTTTAAATCCCTACTCTTCAGAAAAGAAAAAAAAAGTCTAAAACTGATTTCTTTTTTTTAAGAAAGTGTATTAAAATTCAGTGTAATTAGTTCCCACAAAAGTAGCCAAATGTTTATTTTAACTTAGTGACTTTTATTTTTCCCCAAGTGCAATGCATTGTTTTATATTTTGGTCAGTTTCCTTTGCTGAGATAATGAGGATAGGGACTATGCAGGACTGCAGGCAATTGCTTTGAGCTCTAAGCACTTTGAAAAGATTAGCCCCATTGATATTCTCTTCATTTTTGTTGGAGAGAAATGCTGTCTTCCCCCGAGTGCAAGAAGATGGACAGCTACTGAATAGAAGCAGTGTTTGTCTAATAGATACTGTAATATTAAATATTCTCTCCTTTCATCCATACAGGCAACACAAAAAAGTTCTGGAAGATGATAGGGTGCCTCATTACATTAGCTTCTTAATTTTGCTAAGCCTGCAAGGTTAATTTTGGCATCATCCGCCTAGAAAATCTTAAAGGAGGCAGAAACTCAGTTGTGCTAGCACTAAAGCTGCCAACTTGGTAAGGGCTAAGTCAGTTGACCTTGGCTTGAAATTAAAGACTTATGGCAAAGCCAGACAGTAAAGAAATACAAAATGAACTGTTGGGAGATCTTCTCAGTTCACCTGGTGGTTCTCCCCAAGTTCTCCCTAAGACCATGCCTACATCATAATCCCCATTTTTTTGTTTTTTGACAAAATGCATAAATTATATAGCCTACTTAAATGCATGAGGAATACTATGGATAATAGAGATTTGTGATGGTCTGACTCACAACTTATTCAATTCAAGACATATTTATTGAATCTGTCCTGTTTTGCAAGGAAGGGAAAGGGAAAAGAATGAGTGTTTATACAGCACCTACTATGTGCCAGAGACTGTGCTAAGTGCTTTACAAATATTCTTATCTGAGGCTTCTCATTTGTGCCAAATTTTAAAGATTTTTATTACTTCTATTTCAGACAAGCACAATGAACAAAATTTCAATTCCAATGCAGTTACTGTCATTTAAATAAAATATACATTTTCTATTTTTTCTTTCTTCTCTCTCTCTCTCTCTCTCTCTTTCTCTCTCTCTCTCTCTCTCTCTCTCTCTCTCTCTCTGTCTCTCTCTCTCTCTCTCCCCGCCTTTTTCTGCATTCTGAGAGCTGCAGCTACATCCACTGTCTGGCTTAAATACAAGAGTCTCATCTCCTGATTAGCTTGCTCCTGCAGGCAATCAGTTGGATATTAAAACCCCTTGAAGGTCATCATATCCTTTCTCTTCTGAAAGCTTTCCTTGAAGTTCAACAGTTTAGCAAGATTCCGTTGCCGGTTAGCTTAGCTTACTTTCTTATACATAAATAAAAGGAATATTGCCTTCGTTCAGAGAACATAATAAAAACCTGTGATTTACGAAACAGGGTTATCATCAAACATATATTTTATTTATGATCTTCAGTGTGCCTATCTTCAGGATATTGTGAGAGTTAATCAATTTCAGTCCCTTTGAGGAGTGAGAAAGAGACTTGTAAATACAAGATATGTGCCAAGGATTAAACCCATGAACTAGATTACATGGCCTGGTGTTGCAGTTTCCTATAAACCAGAGGCCACCTCACCTGTGTAGCCTCTAAAAACTATTTTCAGGGAAGAGACTTGTGATAAGAACCTGGATGTTTCCTCCGGCACCATAGGCCTTCCCCAACTCCAACAGTAATGGCTCTAATCCATATTTCTGGAATGCACCTATGGAATATGAAAATGGAAGTATCTGCCCATATATAAGGGGGTGGTGACATCTGCTTTGGAAAATGAGGGAAATCTAGTCTTTAATCTACAAGTGGAAAAAAAAATAGACGGATACTTTTCTCCTCACATAACTAGTTTAAGAAATTTTAAGATTTCACTGAATACATCTCCATCATGTTCCTGTTTTAAAGTCCCTGGTAGGAATAATGAAAATCTTAGGGGGAAGTGACCACTTCAACTTTTAATTTGTTGGAGAAAAGAGGGAAAAACTGGGCACAGTCTAGCTTGCCACCCTCAGCTTTAGGAGAGCATATTTCAGTGGGTTCAGGAGAAGCATAGATAAGATCCTATAGTAATAATAATACTAAAAGCCAACATTTGTATAGTGCCTACTGTGTGTTAGGTATTGCACTAAGTGCTTCACAAATATTGTCTCCCTTGATCATAAAAAAAACTCTGACAGGAAAGTACTGTCACTATCTTCATTTTAGAAAGGAGGAAACTGATGCGAACAGAAATTAAAGTGACTTTCCCATGACTTTCTCACAGTTACTGAGTGTCTGGGATCTGATTTGAACTCAGGTCTTTTTAACTTTAGGCCCCCTGTGTGAGCCTCATTGACTAAAATTCTAGCTGCCTCATAGCTCAAAATTCTAGAGGTAAAATCAGCCCAGGAGGGATAGAAAAATCTCAAAAACGAATTTCTGAAGACCCAAAGGCAAACACTTTCAGTGGAGAATAAAAGCAGTTTTCTAAAAAGATGACTATGGATTCACAGAGAACTCATCAGTCAACTTAACCTTTTTAAAATCCATGGAAGGAGAATGGAAGCAAGGACAAGTGTTGGAGAATGAACACAAATGAATTGTCTGGACCTCTAAGAGACTAGTCTAGAATGCCAAACCTCATGATGAGTTGAAATTGGTGAGGAATGCCCAGCACAAAAACAGAAAGAGTAATTTGAAAGCTATGTTGGGGAAAAGAAGCATCAGAGAAGGAATAAGACCATTTTTTTGGTGGGGATGAGATTGTGGTAATGGAAAGTGGAAATAAGGTAAGGGTGTTCAACTCTTGCTTTGGTCTTCTCTACCAAAAGTAATTGTCTTTTAAATGGAAATGATAGAACAAAAAAGGAAAAAATGACTAATAGGGAGTTGAAAAACAAAGATACACACACACACACACACATACACACACACAAAACAAAACAAAAACAAAACCCTGCACCTTGTCCCTAATGAGCTAAAGTCATGATCAGCTAAATCCTAGGATTCTGAAAAAAAAAATGGGCAGCTGTGATTGCTGAACCACCATCATCCATCTTTGAAAGATCTTGGAGAATGGAAGATAGAGTTAGAGGTGGACAACTATCCCAGTAATAAAAAAGGAAGATCATGGAATCTATAAACTATAGACCAGAGAGCTTTACTGGTTCCTGAGAAAATCTAAAATATATCACTAAAGTGACAGTTATTGAACATCTAGAACAGGAAATTTATCACAAAGAATCAGCATGGGTTTGTCAAGGATAGTTCATGCTAGATTAATCTTAATTCTTATCCTTATAGGTTTCATAGACTAGTAGATCAGGGCTAGACTATAGATATAATTTATCTAAATTTAGCAAAAGCATTTCACAAAGTCTCTTGGGCTCTTCTTGTGGAAAAGATAAAAATAATGTGGGCTATGGATGGTACACAGAGGTGGATTCAAAACTGGTTGAATAGCTTGACCCAAAGCATGCTCATTAGAATGTTTCCATGTTATCTTAGAAGATGTTCTCTAGTAGGGTTCCACTAGGCATATGTACTTGGTCCTGTGCCTTAATATTTCTGTCAGCCACCTACATAAAGGTATAGATAATGTGCTTAAGAGATTTCCAAGTGACACAAAGTTGGAAGGGATAGCTAATTCCCTGGTTTGCAGGTGTCTTGGTATCCTAGAAATTCAGGCAAATCTACTAAGATTTGTTTTTGAATCAGAATAATTGTGAAAGGTATACTTGGGTTGAAAGATTAACTTTAATTTGAGAATCATTGACAGCAGTTTGTATTAAATAGGTCTGGGAGTTTTAGTGAACTATAATTTCACTACGTCTTAAAGTATGTGATACAACACCCCCCCCCAAAAAAATAAGGTGATAATTCAGTTTTATGCTTCATTAGGAGGATGGAGTCACAAACTAGTGAGATCAGTATTCTGTCAGACTGTATCCAGGGTATTGTGTTCAGATTTGAGTCTTAAGTTTAAGGATAAACTTTGATAAGCTGGAAAACATCCAGAAAAGAATAGAAGGACAGGGGTGGGGAACAAGAGGCCTCAAGGCCACATATGGTCCTCAAATAAAGGATTTGTTCTGTAAACCATGGACTCAGTCAAAAGGCTGGAGGACCTAGAAGGCCATATGTGGCTCTGAGGCCGCAGGTTCCCCACCCCTGAACTAGAACAGAGCAATTTCTATTAATTCTCAGTAAGATTGTTGGAAAGATCTAGAGTAGAGGAAACTTACCAGGTATATATCAAAGGTGTCTCAATTATTTGAAGGCCTATTAAATGGAACAGTTGCAAAGAAGCATATTCATCTTTGATGTAAGGAAAGACTAGAGCTCTCTATAAGTAATACAGTCAGTTTCAGAAAATGATGGGCTCCCTCTCACTAAAAAATTTCAGGCAAACAAGTGAGTAACCATTTGTAAGATACGTTATAAAAGTGATTGTTATTCATGTATACGTTAGACTACATGGCCAGGTGATCCCTTTCATCTCTGAGATTTAGCCATTCTTTGAAATGAAGGTGAATGATATTAAAATTCAAAAAATGCTGGAAAATAAAATTCTACATAAGTTTTTTTTTTATTTGAGTCACTCTAAGATGGCAGACTAAACTGGAAATTAAATATAACATGTATCCTTGTACTATGTACTATTAAGATTAGACTTTCAGAGGGATTAGACTCTTGAGGGAAAAAGGTAGGAACTGAAGAGTAAGCAATCTCGCCATGAAATTATTATTATTATGTTTTATCAATTGTCATTTCAATGTTTTAAAAAAATGAGTTCCTTAAATTAAAATTTGGCTTTCCTCTGTTATTCAAAATATTGAAAGGACCTCCATAAATTCCTATTTTGAGGTGTTTCTGTGGTAGGAAGGCAATTTAGTTCTCAAAAACCGAGAAGCTGAAAGGCTTAGGATGAATTCAGTGATGGACTGGATGTCTAAGACTAGCTTAGCTAAGACAGGAAAGCCTCATTATCACAAAGTGAGTGTCAAATGATGAATTTTTGGAGACACCATAGCTCATGAACAAGTTGTTCATCTGTAGAGAGGTTATGATCTGCATCTATAGTTGGAGTACTCATACCAATAGGGCTGCAGATCCTTGAGGGATTAAAGTGTGATGTATCTAGTGAATTAGCAATAGAATAAATGGCATTTTAGTGACTTTTGCTTTGTCTCCAGTCTGGTTAGGTGATAGCAAAATTTAATTGAGCTATTGGTTTTTATTCAGATGTTGAAGGAACACAGAATAAGTTCATAATTTCTGTAATTCCTTTTATAATTTCTCTCAAGGAGTTATATACAAAGTAGGAGAGGAAATAAAATCACATTTTTTTTTCCATTTAGTTCCTATAAATCTAAGAACCTGGGGAAGCAACTTCTTTTACTTTTCAAAATATTGTCCATATAGCAAAATTTCCAGTAATTGGCACTAAATATTTTAAAGTATTCTAAATATTCTAAATCACCCCAGTATCTTTGCCAAGAAAACCCCAAGGACAGCATAACCCACTGGGGTCATGAAGAGTCAGACACAAGTGAAAAACCCAACGACAAATTCTAAATTATGCTTTTCAGAGTCAATTAAATAACAAGAAAATATGGAATAATGTATATTCTGAGTATTAAAAATGCTAATTCAATGCCCAAATCCCAATTAAGGCTTTAGAAATTGCTAACTCAAAATTTTGCTCCTCTTCTACTATAAAAAAATGGGCAGGGGGTGGGCTTTAAGAAATTTCTTTCTACTTCTTTACTTCTGTATAGCAAAATCCCCACTAATTGACATTAAATATTCTGGAGTATTCTAGAGATTCTCTCTTTTTTTGTTGTTCTTTTTGGAGGAGGAAAGTTAGGGCAATTGAAGTTAAGTGACTTGCTCAAGGTCACACAGCTAGTTTTTTTTTTTTTTAATGTGTATGTGTTAAGTGTCTGAGGCCGGATTTATTCTAGAGATTCTAAACCACTCTTATCTTTGCCAAGAAAATCCCATGGACAGCATCATCCATGAGGTCACAAACAGTCAGACACAACTGAAGGACTAAAGAACAACAAATTCTAAAGTATGCTTTTCAGAGTCAATTAAATAACAAGCAAATATGAAACGGTGTTTATTCTGGGGATAAAAAAATTGCTAATTAAATGATCACATTCCATCAAGTCTTTAGAAATTGGTCACTCAAAATTTTGCTCCTCTTCTACCATAAAAGGAAGGGGATGGAGCAAGTTTTAAGAAGTTTATTTCTACTACTCTACTTCTGTGACCTTAGATAAGTCATTGAATTTCTTGGTAACAATTTGTTTTTGAAAAATGTAACATAGCAAATTAAAATGTTCTCTCTTTTAGAGGGAGGACCTGAGGATTGAGTTTATGTTTATAAAGTTTGGCAAGTCTCTCAAATTCTGTAATGACAGATTGTTGTTAAACATAAACACCAATTTACATTCCCAAAGAAAAATTAAAATTGTGGTGGATGTTCATGCTCATTTATGTTCTATTATGAACAGCAAAGATATATCATATGCCTGTACGGGATTCAATGTGAGTGAATACTCACTAATGGCAGTCTTTGCTAATGATGGTACTTTCTAGTTGTGTGATTAGTATACTGCCTTGTCTAGCTATTATGGATCAAATAAACCTGAATGAATCATTTTAAAATAGAATATATGTAAGAACTTAAAAAGTTTATGACATACTAAGAGCATTATTATGTTGATAGTTGCTAAGTAGCTTTAAAGAAGGCTAAAAATGAACACCATGTTGGAAAATGATTGTTTTTATAAAGTTTTAAGAATTTTATCACCATAAACCTTATGGCAAATCTGAATACTTACCTCGTATCTCTTTAGTCTGCACTATGTCTACTACTGTTTGTTTAAAGTCTCCTGAGGTCTTAGTCTATCAATGCTATAAAAGTTTATTAAACAATTGACCCTTTTATGCAAAATAGAAAAGAAATAACTCCATTATTTTATTTTAAAGGTAAAGTAACAAATGAACTTCTAAAATAATTCCTTTTCCCTTTGGAATTGTATAAACCGATCTGTGCCTGAATCTGTTTAAATGTTATAAATTACAGTAGACAATACAACTTTATTTTTTGAAAACTCTCTGTACTTGCAACTACCTTTTAAAAAGACATGGCATCAAAATGGGAGGAGGGGAATAAAATAAAGATTTTCCACAAGGAATATGATGATAATTTTTCTAGTAATGAGGTTTTGTGAAATATTAATTTTTCCTAGAGTGACAGGTTGCATTAGATTTCCTTTATTTTCCAATGCTCAAAGCAATTTTTGTTGAATTTTGTTGAATCCTTTGTCGGTCCTTACTCCAGGGATTGGTATCCTTAGGTTTATCAAACAGTGTGCTACTATGTTAAATTGCATCTGAATCTCGTGTACATGATTGGTTCTATTAATCAACTTTCCTATGTCTTAAATAGTGCCAAATTATTTTGATGATTATGACTTAGTATAATATTGTTAGAGTTCTGGTTCCCTAGCTTCCCGCTTTTTTTTTTTCAATATTTCCCTTGAGTTTCTAGACCTTTTGTACTTCTAGATGAATTTCGTTATAATTTTATCTAGTTATAAAAAGTAAGACAGGTTTGATTGTTATGCCTCTGAATTTATAAATGAATTTAGTTGTAATGTCTTATTTGTTGTATTAGCACTACCAAAAATGAGCAGTTCATTCCATCCTGATAATGCAAGCCCTCCTTTTTACCCCTTTAAGATATATTTTGTACTTGTATTCATATAATTCCTGTGACTCTTGTAAGTGAACTCCAAAATATTTTATGCATTCTGTAATGATTTCAAATACAATTTCTTTTTGCATTTCTTTCTTCTAGGTTTTGCAGGTAATAAACAGAAAGGCTGAAGTTTTTGAAGTGTTTTAAACATCTTGTTACTTTTTGGATACTTTATTATTTATTAAATTCCTAGAATTCTTCTCTAATGAACCGTTATGTCATCTACAATAACAGATATTCCTTCTCTTTCTATCTATCCATTTAATGTTCATTTATTTTTCTTACTGTTGCTGCAGATAGTGTTTCTAGGACTATATCAATTAATAATTAGTTACAATGGACATCTTTGTCTTAATCTTTGTGGTTCAGTCATTTCTGTCTCTTAAGATTCCATCTGTGGTTTTCTTGCAAAGATACTGGAATGGTTTGCCATTTCCTTCTCCAGCTCATTTTACAGATGAAGAAACAGGCAGACAGGGCTAAGTAACTTGCCCAGGGTCACATAGCTAGCAAGTGTCTGAGGTCAAATTTGAATTCAGATTTTCCTGACTCCAAGCTCAGTGCTCTGTTCACAGTGCCATATAGCTGCCCTGCTTTAATCTTGATCTTATGATAAAGCTCTCAGGGCAGCTTGGTGACATGGTGGACAGAGTTCTAAGCCTAGAGTCAGGAAAACTCATCTTCCTGAGTTCAAATTTGACTCCAGTCTCTTCCTAGCTGTGTGACCCTGGGCAAGTCACTTAACCCTGTTTGCCTCAGTTTCCTCATCTGTAAAATGAGCTGGAGAAAGAAATGGGAAATTGCTTTTGCCATTGGCAAGTATCTTTGCCAAGAAAACCCCAAATGAGGTCATGAAGACTTGGATGTGACTGAATTAGAACAGCAAAGTCCTCTAGTGTTTCTCAATTGCAGATAATGCTGTCTCTTGGTTTTGAATACATACTCTTTATTTAAAGAGTATATACATATTCTTTTCCTTTACTTTGTTAAGCAAAAGTCCAATTTTTCCTATTCTTTCTTAGTAACATTTTATTCTCAATTTTTCTTCTTTTTTTTTAGTATTTTATTTTTCCCCAGTTACTTGTAAAAACAATTTTTGACATTCATTTTTAAAAACTTGGAGTTCATAATTCTCTCCCTTCCTCTCTCCTTCCCCCCACCATTGAGTAGGCATGCAGTTCAATATAGGTTATACATGTGTAGTCATCCAAAACGTATCCATAATAGTCATGTTGTGAAAGAAAACACAGACAAAAAAAACTCAAGAAAAATAAGGAAAGCAAAAAAAAAATGTGTTCCAATTTATAAATCAGACACCATCAAATCTCTCTCTGGGGATGGATGACATTTTTCATAAGTTCTTTAGAGTTGTCTTGGACTATTGTATTGCTGGAGAATAGCTAAGTCATTCACAGCTGATCATCTCACAATATTGCTGTTACTTTATACCCAGTACATTTCATTTTGCATCAGACCATACAAGTCTTTCCATGTTTTTTTCTGAGAAGATCTTGCTCATTCTTTCTTATAATACAAGAGTGTTCCATCATAATCACATACCACAATCTGTTCAGCCATCCCTCAGTTGATGGGGATCCCCTCAATTTCTAATTCTTTGCCCCCAGAAAAGAGCTGCTATAAATATTTTTGTACATCTAGGTCTCTTTCCTTTTTGTTTTTTTATCTCTTTTGTGATATAGACCTGGTAATAGTAGTAGTGCTAGGTCAAAGGGTATGCATGGTTTTATAGTCCTTTGGATATAGTTCCAAATTGCTCTAGAAATGAATGAATCAGTTCACAACTCCACCAATAATGCATAATGTCTCATTTTTCCCACATCCCCTCCAACATTTGTCATTTACCTTTTCTGTCCTATTAGCCAATCTAATAGGTATGAGTTAGTAAGTCAGAATTGTTTTAATTTGCATTTCTCAAATCAATAGTGACAGAGTATTTTTTTCATATGGCAGTAGATAGTTTTTATTATTTCATCTGAAAGCTTATCATATCATTTGATCATTGATCAATTGAGGAATGGCTCTTACTTTCATAAATTTGACTCAGTTCTCTATACATATGAGAAATGAGGCCTTCACCAGAGAAATCTGCTTCAAAATTTTTTTCACAGTTACTGTTAACTGAACTTCCCTTCGTGCTATCCCTTCTTCCCCATTTATTCTATTCTCTCTCTCCTTTTAACCTGTCCTTCTTCCAGTATTTTGCTTCTGACTACCCCCTGCCCCAATCTGCCCACCTTTCTATCACCCCTCCTCCTGCCCTTCCTTTATCCTCTCTTTCCTTCCTACTTTCCTGTAGGGTAAGATAGATTTCTATACCCAATTGAGGGTGCATGCATTTGATTTTTTGAGCTAATTCTGATAACAGTAAGATTCGCTCACTCCCCCTCTCCTCCCACCTCTTCCTCATCATTAGAAAAACTGTTTCTTTTTAAAAAAATTTTTATTTATTTTGTTTTTAAAAATTTGCTTACTATTAGTTTACAACATTCAGTTCTACAAGTTTTTGCGTTCCAAATTTTCTCCCCCATGGTGTTATACAATCTGATCTAGGTTCTACAAATACCTTCACATTAAACATTCATCGAGTTGTAAAGAAGAATTATAACCAATGGAGTGAACAAGAAAGAAGAAATAAAACAAAAAGAAAAAGAGAGAGAGCAAGTAGTTTGCTTCAATCTGCATTTAGACTCCACTATTCTTTCTCTGGATGTGGATAGCCTTTTCCATCATGAGTCCTTTGGAGTTCTCTTATAACCTTGCATTGCTGAGGGGAGCCCAGTCTATCAAAGTCAGTCATCACAGATACAATTTGTCTGTAATTGTGTACAATGTTCTCCTGGTTCTGCTCCCCTCACTCAGCATCAGTTCGTATAACCCTCTCCGGGTTATTATGGAGTCCGTCTGCTCCCCATTTCTTATAGCACAATAGCATTCCATTACATTCACATACCACAACTTGTTCAGCCATTCCCCAGTTGATGGGCATCCTCTTGATTTCCAGTTCTTTCCCATGGAAAAGCTTTTTCTTGCCTCTTTTATGTGAGACAGTTTCACCTTTCTTTTTCTCTTTATCTTATTACATTCCTCTCTCTCACCTTAATTTTGTGTTTTAGACTTCAGTGACTTTTAACATAAAAGGGCACTGCATTTCATAAAAAGCTTTTTTCTGCATCTATTGACATAACTGTATTGTTTTTCTTATTAGTATTGCTTATTCTCTTTCATAATTCTCACTCACTGTTTTGAGTATCAGAACCATGTTTCTCACAAGGAGTTTGTTAAGATTCCATTTTTTCCATTGTCACAAACCATTTATATAAAATTGGAGTTGTTTTTCTTTAAATATATGGTGGAATTTATTTGTACACCCATCTAGTCCTGGTGGTTTTGTCTTCTTTTGGGTGGTAATTTATGGCCAATTCAATTAATTTTTTTTGAGATTGGATTGTTTAAATTATCTACTACTTGGTCTGAATTTCTGGATATTATATATTTTTTTAAGTATTCATCAGTTTCATTTGTTACTGTTTTGCTTTTATATAACTAGACAAATGGTTTCTAATAATTTATTTCCTCATTTACTTGAAGTTTCCTTTTCTAACTTTTTTAAAATTAACTTTTGCTTATTTTTAGTTTACATCATTCATTTCCACGATATTTAAGTTACAAATTTTCTGCCCATCCTTTCCCTACCCACCATCCCAAAACAGCAATCCCACTGTATACCTGCTACCCCAATCTGCTCTCTCCTATATCCTCCCCCATCAAGTATGGCTTTCCAGTAGGGCAAGTTGGATCTCCCTACCCCAGTGCCTGCATAACCCATTTCCCAGTTGCATGTAAATAATAATTATATATATATATATATATGTATATGTATATGTATATGTATATGTATATGTACATATGTATATAAAACATTTGATTTTAGAACTTTAAACTCCAGATTCTATCCCTTCCTCCCTCATCACCCACTGAAGACAGACACTGGAAAGACAAGCAATTCAGTACAGGCTGCACATGTGTAGTTACACAGAACATCTCCACAACGGACATATTGTGAAAGACTGACTATATTTCCCTCCCTCCTATTCATCTCTCCACTTGTTCCATTCTCTACTTTGTCCTTTTCCCTTTACAGAAGAGTGTGCTTCTAACAACCCTCCCCCCCAGCCTGCCCTGCCCTCCATCATCCCCTTCCCCCCTACTCTCTTGCAGAATAAGATACCCAATTTATAATGTATGTCATTCCTTCCCTAAGCCAAATTCAGTGAGAGTAAGGTTGACCCATTCCCT
>CM053580.1:60871729-60905702 GCA_028627135.1 Pseudochirops cupreus | reverse complement strand
CAACTTTTCAGGTAAAAAATGAAGAAGAGGCAAGTATTCAGGGATGGATCTGTTTGTAACTACCCAAGATTAGAATTCTGTCTGCTTTCCTGCCCCCTCTGATTTTGACAATAGTGTTCTGGTGCACTCTTCAAAGACGCACCAATGCTTAATAATCTAGGTTAAAGTTCTACCATTTGTCTCATGGTTCCTGTTTAGTGGATAAGGAAGATAAAGATCAACTGATGTTGTAGATAGACTTAAATTACTATAAAATTTTTTTTCCCTAATAGATGGTATCACTGGTGGAATAATTATGCTCTTTGTGTAGGAAACAAAGTTGTATAATTTGTTGAGGAGAAAATTGGCATAGAACTTTTGAATGTATGTCTCTTGAGGTGATTAGTGATAAAATTTAGAGGTAATGAAGTAATTACCTTTTAAAACCATTTTGGGTGACTTATCTGAGATGAACTAACTAGGAAAATTTGGCAGGACTTGGGATCTACCAAGTAGCAAAATGTTATTAAAACACTTTAGTGGAAACAGAGTTCCTGGGTCCCAGCTCTGGAAGTTTCTGAAGTCTGCCAACTACTACAAAAAGATGATTAGTAATGACAGAGTTGATTGAATTAACTTGTCCAGTTATTATCAAAACTATAACAATATTAAGTGGAGGCAGCGCTGAATGTTTGGAGTGAAATCCAGACACTCTGATGAAATGTGCATTGTCTTTTACTATCATGGGCAGAGATAGGAATTGGACATTTAATTTCATTAGTATAAGGAACTTCTAGTGAGAAAACTCTTTGTACCAATGTAATTTCCATGCAAAGTTTAGTTATAAAAGTTTACCTAAGCCATTATGAGGTCTAATGATTTGCCCCTGGTCACAGAGTCTGTATGTTTCAGAGGCAGGACTTAATGGATCATCTCCCTGGTTTTCATACAATATCAGAGAATAATGATGTAATGCTTTATCAAAGAGTAGCATCTTGAATAAAAGAATTCATTTAAAATAAGTAAATGATTATAGTTAGAAAAAAGGATAAATAGAGCCCTTATTGATGAATTTGTTTATAGTAATTTGTGCTTTAGATACTTTATGTCATTTTCAGTCTTCATCAGAGAAATATCAGATAGATATACTCATCACTTTTCTCAAGAAATGGGCATGCCTGTATTTATTTCCCAAACTATTTGAATGTTTTCATTCCTGTGAGAATCTTTAGGGTTCATTATGAGGTTAGAACCTAATTTTAATGGTGCCATTATGATTTGTTATTAAATAGCTTTCCAAAAACTTTGGTAACCACTGCCACTCCAAAAAGGTCAATTTTATAGGATCCTGAAAGGGGAATAAAATGACTGTGGAGCTAGAAAATATAAAGAAATTGGAAAGGTTAAAAGACTTGAGATTACTTATCTTGAAGCTTATCAAGATGTGATTTAATAATGATATTCAATATCCATGCAGGTAATTCCAAAAATAAATCACCTGACACACATTTTATTAGCCTACATGATAAGAATGAGAAGTCAATCTGGACTCTTTCCTAGCTAGGCCTTTACTTTCAACTCAGACTCATTATTGTAGATCTTTCTGGAAGGAAATTTTCTTTCCTCCGAAGCTGGATGATTCAAAGCTCCATCTGATAAGATTTTGTCATAAAATATATAGGCACATAGATCTAGCAGCAGCAGTGAAGTCCTTTGGGGAGATGGACTGCAATATACTTTATCTCTATGAAGAGAACATGAGGAATTATCATGGTAAAGTGGAAAACTGATCTCTTGAGAAGAGTATAGTAACCTGGAAAACAAACAAGCTTTGTACAGACAAAATTGGAAATAATCAACAAAGGGGAAACACTAGAACTGTGGGGGATTGGTAAATGTTTCCTATATATTGTGTAATTTTATCTGGAACTCAAAGGATCCAGGAGGTGGAAATAAGGAGGAAACGCATCCCAGGTATGAGGAAAAACCAGTGAAAATCCCTGGAGTTGGAAGAAGAAGCCAGTACTACCATGTCACAGAGTACATAAGGAGGTGAAGATGATGTACTGAGGTATACTGAGTGTACTGAGTGTACCGAGACTGGAAAGGTAAGGTTGGGCCTGGTTGTGGCCAAAAGTCATATAGAGGATTGTATATTTGATCCTGGAAGTTACAGGGAAGATAGATACTGGAGTTTATTGTGAGGTGACATAATCATACCTACGTTTTACAAACATCACTTTGATAGCTGAATAGAGGATGGATTAAGTATTAGAGTGACTGACAGGGAGACCAACCAATAGGCTATTGCAATAGTCCAGGCATAGATTGATGAGGGACTGCACCAGAGTGCTGGTAATGACAGAGTAGAAAAGCAAGTACATGCTAGAGATGCTACAAAGATAAAATTGATAGGCCTTGGGAACAGATTGAATGTGAAGATGTAAGAGAGAGTGAAGGGTTGGAGGACAGCACTTAGGTTGCAAGCTTGGATGACTGGGAAGACAGTGGCACCCTCAACAATAATAAAGAAACTAGGAAGAGAGAATGGTTTGAGGGTAAAATAATGAGTTCGGTTTGGGACGTGTCAAGTTTGAGATGCCTAAAGGATATCTGCTTCAAGATGTCAAATGGGCACTCAGAGATACAAGACTGAAAGTCGACAGAGAGGTTAGAGCTAGATAAAGAGATGTCAGAATCCTCAGCAAGAAAATAGGAACTGAATACATGGAAGCTGATGAGATCACCAAGTGAAGTAGTGTAGAGGTAGAAGAGAAGAGTGCCCAGGATGGTACTATGAGCTTGTGCCTCCACAATGCTAACTACTGGTGACTAGTTAGTATCCCTTAGCTTTTGCAAAAGGATAATTACTGAGAAGATATAACTAGAACAGAACTGTACACTTCTCTCCACCCCAACACCATGAAGGACATTCTCCCCTATATCACTTAAATCCCTATGGAACATGGGCTAAAATTGAAAGCAGTTTCCACACTGTATTCATGCCCATCAAGTTCTCCTCCAACTGTGATTCAGCTACTGGTCGGGTCAGTTATCACTGGGCTGGATCAAGCAGGTCACTTGCTCATTGGCTCCTCACTTGGCTTCCAGAAAATCCTAGCATATATTCCAGCTTCCAGACTTCTCTGGTGGCTTAGCTTTCCAATTTATAACTCTTTCTAATACACTTTAACCTAAAACAGGAAAGAAGAGCTACAACAGAGACATAAACAACAGAAGAGACACATACTTTCAGATTCACACTGACTCTGGATGAGAGAAGGTCTGATGTCCTTCCCCCATTCAGAAACCCATAACAGCTCATCTTCCTTCTCCAACACAACCTAGCTGGTTTAATGTCCTTTGAATGCACTCTAGCTCTGACTTCACAGCCAACCAAAAAGGCTCTTCATCTTCATGTATTTAGCAGACTGAAACCAATTACAGAATTATGCTGTATGCTCTACAATCCCTGTGAGGATCAGATAAATATTCTGAGCATCTTCATGAAGACTTGGCTCATTGACCAATACTCTCTTACTCAAATATTTTAGGTTTCAGTCCTTAGGGGGAGAGTATGTCCTTCTTAATGTCATTCAATATCTCACCATAATGGAATTGCCTTTCCACATAGGACACAATAAAAGTTTTTCCTATCATTTATTCAAAGAGCCAGATGCATAGGTTACCTCTTTCATCTATCTCCCATCTCCTGGCAATCAGTATGTGAGTAGAATGAGTGCCCAGCATTGTCACATTGACCTATAAATAAATAATACTTTTCATAGTATTAAATTAGCTCCCTGATAAGTACACCATTATTATTCTAGGCCACGAGTTTGAACTTAGAGTGGTAAGTGTGATTTCACAAGAATGTAATAATAACGATATATTGGAAGTACTTTCAGGAATGAAGAGTCCTTGATTGTTTCCTCTTTTCTTGCCACAAGGTATAGTGAGTTTTCTACACAAATCAGAGTAAAAATAGAAGTACTTCTCCTGCCCCTGCAAAAAAAGGGAGAGTAAAAGTCCTTACATTATGGAGTTGGCAAAAAGAAAATCAAGGCAGGGACAGCTAATGTGGAAGGATGAACGTATAAAGTGGAGAACAGATGTTAGCATGCAAGTGCTTGCACATATGATAATACAACCTTACTTCAATGCTTTTATACTGGCAGAACATCTGGATTTGTGTGTGTTTTAGACCATTCCTATGACTAGATAATAAAGACTTGCCAAAATAAATTACCTAATTAAGTAAAGAGAATTAAGTCCATGATTAAATTTCAAGGAAACTAAGTTTAGTTTGATACAGATAGACGCAATTGAATGGTATGACTATTAAGTAATGAGACTAGTTTTTCATAACCAACATGCCTGAAAATCCATCATAATACCCTTACTTATTTTGTGTTATTACTTCTACTTTGTAACTACACCACATGTACATTTTATGTCATGTTTAATTATCTGCATAGACATATGTGCATGCATGCGCACACACACACACACACACACACACACACACACACACACACACACACACTGGTTTTTCCAGACAGTGCTGATGATTTCTTGAAAAGTATTTGAGTCATATTCATGATTTAATAGCAATCCCAATGTCTGTAGTAGAAAACCATAGACTAATTTTTAGTATATTAAAATGTTTTCTTGTACAAGAAATGTTTACTTGAATTATATTCTGGAAGGCTTTCCCCCAGGACAATTTAGTATACATAATATTTCATGACTCTGTGTTTTAATTCAGTATAAATAATCCCTTCAATGGTACAGATATAGTCCCATTCATAGTTTCTCATCCTGTATGATTCCTATCCACGTTCTCATATAAATCTTCAGTAGTAGGAATTCCCTTCCAGCGACCATTTTTCTGGGTGTTCTAAATTTGTTATGGGAATACCTGCACAACACATGAGATGTCTTTCTCTTGTGTTGCTTCTCAATAAACAATTGGTCAATCTCTTTTTGTATTCCATCGTTTCTTTAATTGTATCTTTTATGTCACTTCTGGTTCATTTTGCACAATTGTGATTCTCACTTAGTGGTGCAGTGGATGGAGCCTGGAGTCAGGAAGACCTAAGTTCAAATTTGGCCTCAGACACTTGGTAGCTGTGTGACCCTGGGCAAGTCACTTAATCCTGTTTCCCTCAGTTTTCTCATCTGTAAAATGAGCTGTAGAAGGAAATGGCAAATGACTTCAGTATCTTTGACAAGAAAACATGGGGTCATGAAGGAAAGGACGTGAATGAAATGACTAAACAATGAGAGAAAATATATAATTACATTTGTATGCTACTTTAAGGCTTGCAGAATGCTAAATTATGATAATGAGGATGATAATGATGATAGCCAGCAGTTCTTTTTTATTTTATTTTTTATTTTTCATTTATTCATTTATTTACTTAGTTGTTCATTCATTCATTCATTCATTCATTCATTCATTCATTTATAGTTTTCAACATTCATTTCCACAAGATTTTGAGTTCCAAATTTTCTTCCTATTTCTCTGCTTCCCCATACCCCAAGATGGCAAGCATACTGATTGCTCCTTCCTCGAGTCTTCCCTCCCTTATATCCTCTCTAGTCCTCCCCTTCTCCTCATCCCTCTTACTTTCTTGTAGGGCAAGATGAATTTCTATTGCCTGTATATCTTATTTCCTGGCTGCATGTAACAACAATTTTTTAATATTTGGATAGTCAGCATTTTTATAGAACTTTTATCAATTTATTTATTTATTTTACATTTACATAATAAAACAAGCATTTCTACAACATAGTACAGTAAAAATGATGATTTCACATGAAACCACAAATCCACTATGTACAATTTGCTATTCCTTTTAAATACACAACAAAGTTATTACATAAATTTTCTTTCTCTTCCTTTTCCTCCCCCAGTCCCAGAGATGGCTATCATTGGACACACACATGTGTGCAAACACATATACACAGACATGCACACATGTATGTGTGTATGTATACTTATATATGGAAAATTATTCCACACATCTACTCATCAATTCTTTCTCTGGATACAGATAGTATCCATCTTTCTTCATATGTCTTATATAGTTAAATTGGGTATTTATAATAGTCATAATGACTTATTCGTTCATTCTTGAAACAATATTGCTGTTCCTGTATACAGTTTTCTCTTGGTTCTGCTCATTTTGCTCTTCCTTACCTTGTGTGAGTCTTTCCATATTTTCTAAGATCATTAAGCTCATCATTTCTTATAGCACAATAGTATTCCATCACAATGGTATACCATAACTTGTTCAGCCTTTCCCCAGTTTATGGGCATCTCTACAATTTCCAGTTCTTTGCCACCACAAAGAGAGCTGCTATAAACATTTTAGAACATATAGGTTCTTTTTCTTTTTCCCTAATCGTGTGTGGAAATAGACCAAGTAGCATTGTTGCTGTGTCAAAGGGTATAGAAAGTTTAATAACACTTTGGGCATAATTCCAGATTGTTCTCCAAAATGGTTGGATCAATTCACAATTCCACCAACAATGAATTAGTGTAAAGTTTGCAAAACATCTTACAAATATCTGATTTTATCCTTACAACAACTCTAGGAGGTAGGTGCTAGTAATATTCCCATTTTACAGATAAGGAGACTGATACAGATGGAGGTTAGTTGACTTGCTCAAGGTCACCCAATTAATAAGTGCCTGAAGTCTTGATGACTCTAGGTTGAGTGCTCTATCTACTGTGATGCCTAGCTGCTATGTATGTAGGTGCCTGCATGTATATGTGTGTGCATAGGTAAAATTTGAGCTTCATAACAACCCTGTGGGGTAAGGCATACAAGTATTATTACCTCCATTTTAGAGATAAGGAAACTGAGACCTCATGTAGGTTGAAGGGCTTGCTCAGTCACATAGGTATCAGAAGTAGCCCCCTCCTAAATCCAAATCCAACACTTTCCACCACACCATTCGATCTCCATTGGATTTGGATCTCATGGTATTCCAGCCAAATAGCATCACTAGGTGAGTTTTGGTCTTAAAAAAGGTGGATTTTGTTTTAGAGCGCTCTTTGGCTTATTGAAACACTGTATGATTTTTCAAATATAATCTAGCTTTCTCTCTTTCTCTTCTCAAACATTGGACCCAACTATGATGTCTAATATTGATGGACTGGAGGAGCATCCCAAAAAGCTGCCCGTCCAATAATATATCGTAAATTTTTGTCAACCAACCAATTTAAGTAACCTACGACCCTTACTAGTAAGCAAATATACAATTCCGTTGAACAAAGCTTTACTGGTCATTTACTGTATATGTTGTACTAGGGGCTGAGGGGAAGAAAAAACAGATAAGTAAGAGCTTCTCTTTGTAAGGAGATTACTCACCATTTGGTAGCACCAATGCGTCAGGAATGCAAATAACTTTAAGACAAAATAGATGATAAGTACACATGTAGATGCCAGTAGGCAAATAGAAATACAGGTCTGAAAACTGGGATAAGGAGACACAAATAAAAAAGTCCTTTCATAATCAACTCCTAAATTTTGTCTCATAAATTTGGAATTTTGTTCATTAAGTTGCTTTCTTTTAATGCACACATTCTTAAAGCATATTTGACTGAACTAATATAGCATCACTTGAATATAAATTTTGCATAAAAACTCAACAAAATATTATATATTACTCCAAACCTACCCACCCAATACAAATTGTATTCCATTACAGCAAAGTTTTTGAATGTCACTGTGCACAAGAAAGTATACTACCTGTATTTTTAAAGTGAAGGTCAAATAGCAAAATCATCATATTTTAAAAACAAAAGAATTAGTACTTGTAGATTGTTGTAATGGCATTTGACCTGTACTCTCTGCAGAATTATTTTAAACAGATGGATCTGCATGTGTATGGAACAATTCCTTCGTATTGTTGCTTATTTTGCATACCATACATTGCTTCCATGGAGACTTATGCTACCAGTTGGTCTAATTATTTTTCATATTTGGCTATCATATTGCGAGTGTATGAAATAGGCGAAATGTCAGGAATAATTAAGTCTGGTAATGCTGAAAACCCCAGTGGATAAAATGCCTCTGTTATCAAAGAAACCTGTTACCTGTGGACCTGTCAGTTCCACATCGCCAAGACCATCTGTTTGTAGCTATTTCACCTCCCAGAGGAGCAATCCATCTTCCAAGAAGAACTTTCCCATGACGTCACAAATGCTTTCCCTATAAAACAACTAATCTCCTTTGTTTATTCTTGCTGGTCTTAACAAAACAGCATGTTGTTTATTATGCGTCTTGCAAAATTCAAGCTATGTGGATTGGAAGGTGATATGAAATGAATATGATAAACTGTAGTACATTTCACAAAATATTCTCTCAATAAGTATTTGTTTGATTGACTGATGTTCTACAGAAACTATTCTAATGGAAACAGCTCTTGGAAAGTACTTACATATACCTGTGACTAATAGTACTTTAAAAGAGCAATAAACCAACTTACATTTGTCAAACACATGATTCTTAATTTTTCAAGTTTAATTTGAAACCATTAGAAAAGCTATGAGAGAAAAATGTTTTTAATATACCTAGAGTCTGAATAGTTGTGGGATTTTTTTTTCCCCAAGTATTTGCAGAAAATGGTATAATGGCCAGATATTTCCAGGCCTCTAAATTAACTGCCCTACAGAAAGAGACTAATACTTTTACATAAATCATTGCTATTGCATAGCAAATGTGTATATAAAAGTATGCAAATACACAACTACTAACCTCTCTTTCATTTCTCCTTCCCTGCTGTAGCCATACTCTGTGACAAATGAGATAGAATTGTCATTCCTTTATTCCTGTGGTAGGAAATCCAGCCCTTGACTGCTCTATATCTGTATTTCCTTTTGTTAATGTCCAAGGTTCAACCGAGGTCCTGCCTCATCCCTGCAGACCTTGTTTGCCTCTCCTTCATATGATAATGGATGAAGGTCCTTTATGTTTCTCTTGTGCAATTGTGGAAATAAAGTAAGATTTGGATTGGAAGAAAACAAAAGAAGGAAAGAAGGAAGGAAAGAAGGAAGGAAGGAAAGAATGGAGGGAGAGAGGAAAGAAGAGGAGGAAGGAAGCAAGGAAGGAGGAAAGGAAGGAAAGAAGGAAGGAAGGAAGGAGGGAGAGAGGAAAGAAGAGAGGAAGGAAGCAAGGAAGGAAGGAAGCAAGGAAGGAAGCAAAGAAGGAAGGAAGGAAGGAAGGAAGGAGGGAAGGAAGGAAGCAAGGAAAGAAAGAAGGAAGGAAGGAGGGAAGGAGGGAAGGAAGGAAAGACCTATGATGGAAATACAAAAGATAAATCCCTTAAATTCTTTTTGAAGCAGAAATAACTAGGCAAGGAATACAAATTTTGGCTCTCATATCATGGGCTTAGCTCACACCTCTGGATTAAAATGATAGAGGGGAAGCAGCGAGGGGACACAATGAATAGAGCATGGATTTTAGAACTCAGGAGGACCCAAGTTCAAATTCTCCTCAGACACTTGATACTTACTAGCCGTGTGACCCTGGGCAAGTCACTTAACCTCAATTGCCACACCTAAAAATAATAAAAAATAAAATAAAATAAAATTATGTAGGGACACAATGTAGAATGTGAAATGTTTAGTTTTAAAGGGAACATTTTGAGAGAGTTTTAGTTACTTTTGGGGAAGATGTCCTACAGAACATTGCTAGATAAATTAGCTCTGGACTAATATCCCTGAAGCCAGCTCATTGATGAGGCATGAAACCAGAGGTAAAGATTGAGAAAGCATTAGAGTGACCCAAACAACCTGCCCAGGGATTTGTGTTATTTTGAAAGATGTCTCTAGCCCTAACTTGCCATATGAACTTGGGTATGATTGTTGTTCCTCTTTAGGCCTTAGTTTTGTCATCTATAAAATGAATGCCTTCCCACTCAAACATTCTCTGATTTTTAAGTGTCTGTATCTTTCCACCCCCATTTCACTGTAATATTTTGTCTGTTTCTAGACAGACACAATAAAATACATTTCAGAAGCACCCAAGAATACCCTGCCTCCTGCATGGCCTACACATTTGTGCTATTCTGAAGGGAAATTGGACATTGACCCAGGGGCTTGTGAAGTGATCTGGAATTTTTCTGTTCTCATTGAGGGAAGAGGGGTGAGCAATCTGATGCCCATGGAAATTCAGCCTTCTGCATGTACTCAAGGGAATTTTCCCAGAGGACTTGGTAGAGATTTTCCAACTCAACTCACTCATAAAGATCCTATCCTGCTACAAATAATGGCTGCGGCATCTCAGGGTAGAAACATGCCATGGATCATTTGGCTAAAAGGAAAGAGTGACAGATAATATCTATGCCTCGGGGATGTATATGGATTTATAATATTCCCTAGAGTGACTTTCTGGTTATAAATTGCCTAAATAAGATTCAAAGGGATATAAACATATCATAACTTCCCCTAATTTAATCCCCACCTCACTTTTCTAACAAGCATTTGCACTCCTGCTTGCTTTTATATGACCAATTAGTACAGTAAAAATTAGGGAGCAACCAGGAAACCACCCAGCTCTGGACCAATAAAAACGTGCTTTTGCTTTTTCCTAGTCCTTGCATATAACCCCCATGAAAGTAGGAAGTAAAACTGCTAAAAGTCAGAAATACGCTGAACACAGTGGTTATTATTAGTATATAGATACACAATGTAATCCTTGAACTAACTAAATGAGATTGTACCCATGAAGTCGTAAGCTGAGGTTTCAAGTGTAATGGTGTTTGAGAAACTTCATAGCAGTGAAGTATGATCCATTTCTCTCTTAACCAAAACTCTGCTCTGTCTCTGTGCTTCTCGCCTCTCATCCCACCAAACCCACCTCCCTCCCCAAGTCTTGATGCTTCCTGAGAAAACTCTATCCTACTAACACCATACTTCTTGAGCGTTGCTTTGGTGTCACAAATGATAAGTCTTAGCTACCTCTTCATGCCAAAGTTTATCAGGAAGCTCTATGTTTTAAAGTATACTATCGGTTATTCCGTTAACTGATACAACAACTCTATAAAGACAAATAAGTATCTTGTATTTGTGTAACATATCGCCATGTTCAAAGCACTTTCCCATACATCATTATTACACTTTCATTTGCAGAACCAAGATAGTTAGGACATATAACATCATGTTCATTTTGCTGATGAGAGAGGGGTCAGAGAAGTTAAATGACTACCCCCCAAGTTTATGTGATTAGTAAATTTAGAGACTGGCTTAGAATCAGCATCTGTGCACACTCTGGCTATCCACCAAGTCTAGGATTCTTTCTGCTGCTGGATGCAGTGTCTCTAAGGTCTACCCTTAATAGTGGGAGTTGATGGTGGAAGTTTACTACGCATAGCACACACCACGCTCAAATAGATTCTGAATTATTGACAAAGGTAATAAGAAGTGATAATTATGTCTTTATAGATTTTATTTTGGAGTTAAGAAAAGTCACTATAGTTTTCTTGTCATAACTTCTCATCATTCATAAGCAAATTCAATTAGATGTAACAAAATAAGAGGTGAGAGTATTGTAGTTTAAGACATTTCAGGCATTTGTTTAAGTATTACTGTTACCATGATATCTAGGCTCCCAGGAACATGTTATTTGAACGTGAAATAATAAGTGGAAAGGAAGAACAGATTCTTTTGTCTCAAATCAGTCTTATAAATACCTCCTCCCCCTCATGCATGTGATATGTAAACCCTGAGATGAAATGAGATATGAAAGTTAAAATGGTTTTTTTCTCTATAAAAATGATCCTGGTAGAATTGTGGATATTGATTCCTACATGCAAAGTTATTCTCCACTTCCTGTTGATGTGGCTACTATCACTTTTCTTTTCTTAAAGGTGAGATAAAGGATCACAATGTGGGAACTGTGACAGTACTCACTTGTCTCATCTCTCTGGAGAGGATTGTTAGAGCAAAGTAATACCTCTGTCCATTGTTTTTTTTTTCTTTGTCTCTCCATCTTTACCCCTCATACATATCCCCAGGATCTTGCTTTTAAAGGAAGAACCTACTAGTCCATGACACTACCTGCATCAGTCACTTAGACAGGAATCGGGGATATGTGTATGTAGTTAGGCAAGCAGCTTAACTTTCAATTAGATGAATTTTATTTTATTTTTCACTAAAAATTATCTTGTCATAGGTCAATTCTCTAGTGGCTAGTATGATTTTATCAAGATTTCCATCGAAAGACCTTTAAAGCATAAATATCTGGCGTCTTGGTGATGTTATGATTATGACTATACTTCTGAATGTTGCTTTGTATATTGCATCATGCACAATTACAGTCAACTTGGCAGGGATGGGGGAGAAGAGATTGTGGTAAGGAGATGACAAATACATGGTAATTAGGGTCAGGTACCACATGGAAAATTTATTTGCACAGATAATTCAAGACTATCCTTTCAGCTACCTGTTTCTTACCTTCTTAGTTCATCTTTTATATTTTGCTAAATTTGCAAGTGGTATAAAATGGGCAGACTTTTTTTTTACTTTTATTTTCATTCTTTTATCCTTTGGGCAGATTATTAAACTATAGCAATGGAGTGAACAAAAAATAAAATCAATCTAGAGTATCTTTTTACTGGATAAAAATCTTCTAACAGACCAAGAGGCCATTCTATCCTCTGTATAGCTATAGCTATAGATGATGTAGAGTTAAAGACAAAGTTGGAAATGGGAATGGAGATACAGAATAGATGATGTAGCACTCAACATAACCAGAGATACACATGGTTTTTATCTAGTCTTCCTCATGACCTAAAATCTAATCATCTTCTTTCTCCTGGTTCAAGGCTGAATAACGTACAAAGCAAGTCTAACAAGTGTGATCCCTGACTTCTGAAAGATTAGAGTCTATAGTGGGCATAAACCAATAAGAGATAGACGTGCATAGTCAGAGGCAGAGTTGCCTATATAACAGTCCTCAAAGTGTGGTCTGTGGACCCTTGGAGCTCCCAGATACCCTTTCAGGAGGTCTGTGTGGTCAAAACTATTTTTATCATTAAACTAAGATGTCACTTACCTTTTCCACTATAATTTTCTCATGAGTATATAATGGAGTTTTCCAGAGGCTACATGACCTGCAATTAAAGATTCAATTACAAACATGAAGACAGAGTTAACATCTCATCAGCAGAATTTTACTTTTGCCTTACAAATGGACAAATTTACAAACTTGGTTAGACTTTCTGTTTTGCTTGTATTTGTCCATTATTACAACCAACTGATCATTTAAAACACCCCCCCACACAAACACACACACATTCATTTTTGTCAATGCTTGGCACACAAGCAGTGCTGAAATATTCAAAGTATTGAATCACTTTTTTTCCCCCCTGATTCTCATGGCTTATCCAGGAACAGCTATGCTGACATTTGCACTGATGGGCACAAAATCAATATAAAAGCAGTAAACCTGCTGTCGCCTTAGCATGAATCAAGGCAGTGGCACCAAACTAAGCTAGAAGTCATTGTTTCCTACATCCCTGTGCACTCATAGTTTTAAAAAATCCAGTTTCACTTAAACATGAACTTGATGAAGCAATAAAGATTATACATTTTATTAAATCTTGACCCTTGAGTACATGGCCTTTTAATATTATATGTGATTACATGGGAAGTAAGCATAAAGCACTTGTGCTAAATAAAAGAGTCTGATGGTGGTCCAGAGCAAAAACCCTTGTGCAATTGTCTGATTTGGGAGTTGAACTCCATGCTTTTTGTCATGGAGCACCATTTTTACTTGAGAGAATGACTGTTAGACAAACCATGGTTATTTAGACTTGGGTATTTTAGAGATATTTTCTTAAAAATGAAAGAAGGGAACCTGTCACTTCAAGGGAAACAACTGACAGTATATGTTGCCAATGATGAAATTCAAGCTTTCAAGCAAAATTAGAATTTTGGAAAGCTTATATCTATTACCATGAATTTGAAATCTTTCCAATACTCAAAGACTTTTCTAATGAGATCAGTGATGATAATAATGAATATGAGTGGTAACATTAATGAATATCAACATTTAAAAGACCTGTATAACCCTGTGAACCAATATTTCCCATATGAAAATGCATGATTTTGCAAAATCATGCATGGGTGATTGACACATCCAAAATACAAAATACCCCAATGAATTTTAATGTAATAGAGTTTAAAAAGTTCATTGAAATGATTTCAGATTCTACATTTCAACTAACCTTTAAAAAACTTCCACATGTTGAGTTTTGGTGTCATATCAGAGAAGAATATCCAAAATTATCTCTAAAGGCTAGTAAGGTATTCTTCCTTTTTCCAACTACATTTCTGTATGAGGCCAGATTTTCTCCATATACTGCAACCAAAATAACATATCACAAAAGATTAAATTCAGAAACAGATACGAGAATCCATATGTTTTCTATTAAATGAGACATTAAAGAAAATTGTTTAAAAAAAAGTAAAACAATATCACTTCTTTTTTATTTTGGAAAAGGTATTTTTTCTAAATATGTTATTTACATTAGCATATAACCAGTTTATTATTGTAATTTTAAAATTAACAAATGTTTTAAAAATTCATCAGCTTAAATTATAATGTAGTAAATATTGATACTATAACCCACATAAAAGTTCTTTAGGGTCATCAATAATTTTAGAGTATAAAACAATCCTAAAACCAAAAAGTTAAAGGATCACTGGGGTTGTGAATCAAGAATTGCCACCAGAGTCAAGAAGACCCAAGTTCAAGTCCTGACTCTCGACATGTATATTTGTTCTGTTACATTCAACAAGTCACTTAACCTCTCTCAGTGCCCCAGACAATTCTCTTAGGCTAAAAGTTGCAAAATAGTTGGTGATCTTTGTTGATATGTCTCCATATGTCTCCATATGTCTCCAGTCCTCCAAATTAACTAGGGATTTCCCTCTCGGTCTTCTGACATTGCTTTTATATCAATGCAGCCCACAGGCCGTTCATACATTATCCCTAACTCTTGTAACAAAGGGTCCTCATTGATCTCTTCTGCATATTTGGTTTTTATTTTGAAATTGCAAGAGCTTAGTCTGTTAACAAGTAGTCCTAAGATTTTTGTCACATAGAAATCTGTAGAATCAAGTACCCAAATCAACCCAAAACTTCTCGTACAGAAATCTGATTAAAATTCATTCCAAATATACTGCACATTTTCCTTGGTTCCTATTTTTTTTCCCACTTAAGCTTTCCTAATTTCCCTTTTAGCCAACCTTTTTTGGAGACTCTATAACATATCACCAATAGGACTCTTGGTAAAGCAAAATGGTGATGAGAGACAGCTTTTCTTTCTCTTCTAAAAGGCCTGCACAAATTCCTTGGTCAGAGCCTCTCCTGCTAGGAATGTTTAGAATGTCAAAACTCTTGTTCTTTCACCAAAATGTACATTTATGACCTCCATATGGGCTTAGTCAAATCAGCATGGACAGAGTACATCAACCTGAAATTGCACCAAAATGTGAACACATTGAGGAGGTTGGGAGTAAAGTTAATGTAACATAATGAAATCAAGTAGACCTGATATCAAGTCCCACTTCACACTTAATAGCTTTGTATGAAACTCACTCAATTTCTTTGTGTTTCACTTTCTTCATTTATTAAATGAGAAAATGATACCTATTGTAGTGATCTCATAGGCGATCATGAGGTTCAAATGAGATCACATATGGCAAGTACTTTGCAAACATTGAAGTGCTATTTAAATGTCAAGTATTATTATTAACCCGGTTTATTGGATATCCTGTAACAGTTGGGAGGTCATAGACAAATTTGTGCAAGTGAATTCTTTCTTTCAATGAAATATATTAGTGATTTGACATGTTTCTCTTTTCTTTGACATAAATGAAATGCCTCGCAAAGTGACTCAATCCTTACTGTAAACTGTTATTGCAAAGTTCCTAGTGTACTGAATAATTTGACATCTGAGTGAACAAAATTTTCTGATATTCAGAATCATTTAGGGCCATGTGTTTACTCAGGGAGAGTTGGTCCAAAGAACCTAAAGACTCTGGATAATGATAACTAAGCATACTAATAATAGACATCTCATTTTTTCTACTTAGTAGTGTTTTATTTTTTCCAATTACATGTAAAGAGAGTTTTCAGCATTTACTTTATAAGATTTTGAATTCCAAATTTCTTCTCCATCCCTCCCCTCCCCCCTTCCCAAGAAGTCAAGAAGTCTGATACAGGCTATACATATACACTCATATTAAACCTATTTCCACATTTGTCATAGACATCCCAATTTAGTTGACATTTTCTAGTATGGTTTTAAAGTGACACAAGCAAATAGTAACCAGGCTAATCCATGAGGAAATTATTTTTACATTGTCTAAGAAGACCCTGTCAAAGATATAAACACAATTCCAATTATTTTGTGGTTTTTTTTTAAGGTAATTGCATAACCAATAAGAAAGGCAATCCATTGCAAAGTCAGCCTTTGACTGACTTCTGGTCATATGTGTCTTAAGAGTATATCTACAACCAGATTCAGAGCCAAAATGAAAGGGTATAATTTGATAAAGAAAAAAAATCTTATTACCTGATAGCTCAAAGACATCTGTCAGCAATTTTCCTTTCTTCTAAAGGGCAGCACATGGCTGACTGATCTTATAGCAGGATTTATAAGTATAATTATTACTATATATTTCAACAAATCACTTTTATCACTGAAAATCTAAAGCTTTCAAATTTTTTACTTTCCGGTATGCAGGGTTGAGATGGACTTTTTCTGTAAAAATGAATTTTAATTTCCAGTAGGAAAACCATTACAATTTCACTGGCTTAATTGTGAAGTAGAAATGGTGGTGTCAAACACTTTTATTAGCTTTTGTACTTAAAGGATTTCTTAGATTTCAGAATGACATTGAACCTTAATTTCATGCAGAAAAACAATGTCAGTAAATAGCTACTAAGTGCCACTATATTCCAGGCACCGTTGGGCATAGAAAAACAAAAGTCAAAATTCCTTGCCCGTAAGGAGCTTCTGCTCTAATGGGCAGACAATCTGTACATATATATATAGTATATTCCAAATATATGCAATAAATACCAGATAATTCCCCTCACACTGATGCATCTTTTTATTTATTTTATTTTGAACTTAAGAAATAAAACAAACCTTTCCATAACTTAATAGGATATAAAAAAGATGACTATTCATCAAAGTGCAAATCCATTGTGTACAGCTTGCTGATTATTTTAAACATTTATTAAAGTTGTCATGTAACTTTTTCCTTTTTTTTTCTTCCCTTTCCCACTGTTGTAAAGATGGCTATCATTAGTCACAGATATGTGTATACATGCATAAAATCATTCTAGACATACTTCTATTTGATTAATTTTTCTCTGGATGCAGATAGTGTCTTCCTTTGTAGATCCTTTGTAGCTAATTTGGTATTTATAATAGTCAAAATGACTTAGTCACTCAAAATTGTTCTTAAAAGAACATTACTGTTATTGTATACTAAGTTCTCTTGGTTCTGCTTATTTCACTCTTCATTTTTTCATGCAAGTCTATCCATGTTTTCTAAGGTAATTGAGCTCATCATTTCTTATAGCACAGTAATATTTTATCACAATCATATACCACAATTTGTTCAGCCATTCCACAATTGATGGGCATCCTCACAATTTCCAGTTCTTTTTTTCTATCCTCAAATATTAACCTAACTATTGGTATTCTGTATAATTTTTCAATGATCCATGAATTAAACAAGTTAATGCCCTACCAGAAAATATGAATTGTATCAACATTGTTGTTTTCACTGGAAACTGAAACAGATGATAAACAGAAAACTCATGGGTTCTTCTTGGAAAGGAGATGGCAAATTTGATTTTTTTATTGCACCCTAAGGCATAAGAAGCATAATCTTATGAGAAATTTGTTCATGTATGCATGATCAAAAAAGAAGGTGGACTAGAATATCTTTTAAGAGGGAAGGATAGCAAGGTAATGGTCCAGTGGCTGAAGATACCTAATAAAATGTAAATGTCCTAGAGGAAGGTCTGCCATCATCTTGGAAAACATGGACAACAAATGCACAGGATGAGTAGGGATGAGTTAATTATGATCTGTATTCCTTGAAGTAGCACCCAAATCACTCAGTTTAACAAAAAGCATTTATTACTTTCATGGGTTCATTGAATCCATCAGTCAAACAAGCATTTATTAAATGCTTATTATGTGTCAGGCACTGTACTAAGGCCCAGGGATACAAAACTTTTAAGTTTTATATATATATTCAAATATGCATGGATCTACATTCAAATATATGTATATATGTGGATATAGTCAAATATTTTTTGACATATACATGCATACATATATGTGTATATACATATATCTCTGTGTGTATGTATGTATAAACCTGTCCTCAAAGGTTATACATTCTAATGGGGAAGACAATGTATGAATCATTAGGTACATACAAAATATATTCAGAGTAAATTAAGTTAATCTGAAAAGACATTAGCAGTTGTTAGGATTAGATAGGATATGGAACCCTAGCCATGTCCTAGCCATGTCCTAGCCATGTCCCTGTCTGGCATTTCCTCTGCTGTAAACAGCTAATTCCAAAGGAAGAGATTTCTTATTCTAAGATCATATATATTCCTGGGTCACAACTTTCTTATAATTTCTCTTTTCTCACGATGGCATGGTAAAGGGGATAGAGATGGCATTCCATAATATCATAGATTTAGAGCTGCAAGGGCTTGTAAAAGTTATCTGTTCCAACTATTTCATTTTGCAAATGAGGAAACTGAGGAAATAAACACTGTCTAGAAGGGACAGGACTAGAAAGGAAAAACCAAGTCAAGATATAGTAAAGGGAAGTTCCAATGGGAGAAAACTCTCAGAAGAAACTATAAGACAGGAAATCCTTGCTTTGAGTCCTGCCCTAAATACTTACTACTTGTATGATTTGGGGCCCATCAGGTAATCTCAGTTTCCAGATTATCAATCTACTTCAGAGGATTCTTGTGAAGAACAAATGAGACTAGATAAGGTAATTTATACAAAGGACTTCACAAACCTTAAAATGCTCTACAAATGTCAGCTGTTATTCTGTTGTCTAGCAGTAAATTTCTCTGTACAATGCTCTCTGCAGCCAGCCTACAGTTCAAGCACACCTTAACACCAGGATGAGGAACGGTCAAGGTATAAACAGTATGCAATTGAGGTAACTCAGAAATGCATCTTGCATGGATTTGTATCTCTAAATGATTGTTTTCAAAGAGAACCTATGGTCACTAACATAACTGCTTGGACACTGGAACCAGTGGTTCTTCTGGTTAACCAACCCCATTTCCACTCTTTAGTATTGGATGGGGCTAACAGTATTCCACCTATTAAGTCAAGTAAAGTCAAGAAGCATTTATTAACCATTGATTATCCTGTTACCGTGCTGTACACTGATAATGTGGATATTTTTCAAGAAAGACAAAAAGATGATCCTTGCCCTCATGTCCAGAAGTTTCAAAGAGACAACTCTGGATTTAATATAAAAATTTTCAAACATTCATAGTAGTTCCAAAGTGAAATGGATTACTTTCTGTAAAGTTTTGAATGCCCACTAATCAGATATGTTCTAGAGATGATTATTTTTTAATTTTATTTTTAAATGTATTTATTTACTTTTAGTTTACAACATTCCCTTGAATTTCAAATTTTCCCCCCCTCCCCTCCATGGCAGCAGGCAAACCAATATAGGTTCTATGAATACCTTCACACTAAACATTAGTCAAGTTGTAAAGAAGAATTATAACCAATGGAATGAACAATAAGAACGAAGGAACAAGACAAAAGAGAGAAACAGAGAGAGAGAGAGAGAGAGCAAGCAGATTGCTCCCATCTGCATTCAGATTCTATAGTTCTTTTTCTGCACGTGGATAGCCCTCTCCATCATGAGTCCCTTGGAGTTGTCTTATAATCTTGCATTGCTGAAAGGAGTTCAGTCTATCAGAGTTAGTTATCATAGACACGATGTGTCTGTAATTATGTACAAACTTCTCCTGGTTCTGCTCTCCTCACGCAGCATTAGTTTATATAAGTGTCTCCAGGTTATTATGAAGTCTATCTGCTCCTTATTTCTTATAGCACAATAGTATTCCATTATGTTCACATACCACAACTTGTTTAGCCATTCCCCAATTGATGGACATCCCCTTCATTTCCAATTCTTTGCCACCACAAGAAGAACTGCTACAAATTTTTTGTCCATGCAGGTCCTTTTCCCACTTGTAAAATCTCTTTGGGATACGGCCCTAGAAGTGGTATTGTTGGGTCAAAGAGTATGCATATTTTTATAACACTTTGGGCATAGTTCCAAATTCCTTCTAGAGCAGTAGTTCTCAACCTTCCTAATGCCACAACCCTTTAATGGTATGTGGGCATATCTGCATGTGGGTGGACACGCCTGGAGATGGATAGAGGAGCAGTGTCTTGGTTCCTAAGACCATCAGAAATATGTGTTTTCCATTGGTCTTAGGGAACCCCTGTGAAAGGATTGTTCAACCCCCAAAGGGGTCGCGACCCGCAGGTTGAGAACCGCTGTTCTAGAGAGAATTTGTGCCGTTAGACTACATGATCTTTCAAGTCCCTTCAAGTTCTGAGATTCTATGATTTGGAGGATTGAGAACCTTTCCTATTTTGCCTGGGTGTCCTAGGAATTTTCTTTTCTTTCTACTCTCTCTCTCCCTGGCTGCTTACACAGACTCTTCTAATTCTAGCCCTAGATTTCTTTGAAAGCCTCCTGGAGTTATTCTTTTCTTACTCAGCTCCTTTCCTGTCTGCCCTACTGTATCTGAAAAAGCTCTCTTTAGCTTGGCACACTACCTCAGTGTCATCAGGCCACCTGGATGGAGTTCACTGTATCTTTCCTCAATGTCCTCATTCATGGATTCATGATGTACATTTGCATGTTAAAGGCAGCCTCCTTCTAGCTGGGGGATTCTCCATTGACTTCCATGACAACAGGAAAAATGCTTGAGATCCCACGTTTTCCTTTTAACACTGAAATCTTCAGCCTTCTATCATAGGTATCCCCTCAGTTCTCAGTTATGTCTTGGGATGTGGTGGATGTTTGCTCTTAAGTTTACTTTATGAATTATTTGTGTTTCTGAATATGTACTTTTAAATGTTTTTCATATACAGAATATGGCTTTCAGTATGAAGCAGATGATGGGGGTTAGGGAGGAGAAACTGGCCTCACATAATGAAAGTACATATAAGAATGAAATGAACTTTAAAAAAAAGTCAGATATTTAAATATCAGGTATTAAAATACAAATAATTTTCTCATAAAATAATTATCATTATAGTATTTGATACACAGGATGTTAAAAATGTTTATCTTCAATTTAACATGAGGGGTTAAAAGTATGAAGGGAAAATGGCAGCTTAATTTAGGGGAACACACTGGACTAAAATGTCATCTAATTTGTGTCCATCCTTCTCTCCAGTGCAGTGTGATAAGAAACCTACCACCCTCCTTGACTCCCCAAAATCTGTTTACTAGCAATTTGCTGACTTTTACATATGCAGACATAGACTTGGGGTGGAGGTGGGATAGGACAGAGGAGAAGCTAGAAATCAGCAGGGAGCAGAAATAGCTGTATTAGAAGCAGGAGAAAAAGAAAGGGGAAGATAGGTCCCTTTCCTTCAAACCACAGACAATGCTGCTTATGTCTAGACTTCCCTACCCTCTTGTAATTTCATCAGTATAGGGAACTCTTGATGTGGAAACTCTATTTACCAATTCTTCCGGTGAAGATTAACCAACCCTTTGTAATTTACAGTCTAGAATTACCTTTTGGGGATTGAGAAAATGACATGCCCATGGCCACCCAGCTGGTGTGTATCAGAGGCAAAATTTGCATCCAAATCTTCCTATCTTCATGTCCAGTTCTCTAACTATTATACCAAACTGACTTACTTTTTAGAGGACAAAACGGGGGTGAGGGGGAAGGATGAGAGAAAATTTGAAACTCAAGGGATTGTGGAACTGAATCTTATAAACTTAAAGTAAATAAACAAATCAATTTAAAAAAAATAAAAGACAAAGCAAAACAGTTTAGAATCAAATGCTAAATAATCCAGGTTGTCCCACTAGTCTTAGGGCAATTTTGTTTCAATAAGTTTAAGAAGATTTAATAAGTTTAAGACAGTTATAAGATTTGTGGGACACAGAACATAAGTGTTATAGGAATTCATTGGAAAGAGCTCTGGAATAATAGAAGACCTGAGCTCTACCCGTGTACAAACTGAGAGTTTTCCTCACTTTCCTCATTTGGAAAGTGGGAATAAGAATATCTGCCTTATCCACTTCCCTGGATTTCTATGAGGATGAAATAAGATAGTGTCTATGAACACACTCTGGAAACAATAAAATGCTGTACAAATATGATGGTTCATATGTGAAAGTCAGAATAGTTTGAGGGAAACATCTTGAATGAAGTTGGATGAGGCCTTGCAGAATGTATGGAATTTGTATAAGTAGGAAACGGGGGACAATCCATAAGAATATATTGTGTTCATATTTCGCCAACACAGGTTAATGTCCCAATGATTGAAGTATGAGAAAGGCTGAAAATGATAGGCTGATGGGAAACCGAGTTGTGCCACAGAAAATAAAGAAGAAAATTAAGCTCCAATCGTTCCTTCATTGGTTGTCTAAATTTATCTTTACCTTCTCCTACAAATTGGGAAAGACGTGAAGCTTCACTGAGAATATTTGGTGTTGTCGTGAAAGTATACATAGAGCAGAAAGGAAAAACTCCAACAGTCATGTTTGCCCTACTACCATCACTATCTAGGAATACTCTATGCATAATTTGCTGTTGTGTGCAAAAACAAAATATCCCAAATACTAACAGAGACAAAAATAAATAAATCCAGAGAACCCCCATGTGTGCTCTAAAAACATGCTTGCATTTTTGTTTTTTTAAATCTGAGGTCTCTTCAACTGCAGAAGAATTGGATTCTGGCATCATAACTAGTACAAAGGCTATTGTCCTTTGTTGTCCACAGTTGGCCCATGAAGTGGGCACCCTCCATTGATTTTTCCCTCATTTCACAATTTTTTCCTTCTTCAAGTGTGGTATCAAAAAAGCTAATATCAGGATAAGAAAAATTATTCAAGGCTCTCTTAGCAAGCCACATAGTTAGCTGATGGGTATTGCCTTTGTGTTATCCAGTCGTTGTGGTAGACGGTCCTCTCTCAATGTGAAAGACTCTACCACGACCAGAGAATCTTAGCAGATCAATCTAACTACTCTATTGATTGGCTGCCATTTTTTTAAACTGAAAGGAAGGCTCAGCAGGTTTATCTACTGGTGGAGGTTATTTTGGTACTTATACATTGCCTAGTGAGAGCATTGCATAAGTGGTTGATGATAATTTTAGTGATACTAGTTAGCATTTATTTAAAATTTTAAGATTAGCAAAGTACTTTACATATCATCTCAATCTTTAAAAATATCTTGAAGGTAGGTGATATTGTTCTTGTTGTATAGATGAGTAAACTGAGTCTGAGAGAAATTAAGTGACTTACCCAAGGTCACACAACTAATGAGTGTCTGAGGCAGGATTTGGAGTCAGGTCTTCTTGACTCTAAGTCCAGGCCACTATCCACTGTGCCACCTGGCTTCTTCTATTTTAATAATTGTTCATATGATACCATAGAGGTTATTAAGGTGAATTAGGGAGATGAGTGTGGCCCAAATCACAAAACAAATTAGTGTCCCTGCAACATAAAGAGATGTAGAGGAAAACCCCTTGCCACACTGGCTATAGCACCAGTACTTAATAACTGCTTCCTGGTTGATTTACTTATTGATTTAGGGGATGTCATTGACAATAGTCCTATAGGCATGATGTGGATTGGTTACATTCAGCAAGGTTGGAGGAATTAGTAGATCACAGATCCATCTAAGTGTCCAAGAAAATCTTTATTGATATTCCAAAAAGTATTATTCCTTTTACAGAATGATTCACTTCAGGAATCTGTTCAAAATATTGAGTTCCCTAGGTGAATGTAACTGTTGACAGATCATTAAATATAGTAGAAGCCTATAAGGGAATTTTCACAGATTTCCTGAGGCAATGACTCTTTATTTGACTGACCTCTGTGGGGTCTTAGCGGACTTGGGAAAATAAGGAAAGAAAGGTTTGTATGGGGATGGGTGGAAGGGACCTGGGGGTTAATGGACCTTATTTGCTGTAATTCTAGATTTTTATTTTACCTCTTGGCTGACTATATAAGGGTGTAAACCTCATCTTTAAACACTTTTGACCAGTCATGGAAGTTTAAATTCTTCCAGTCCTGTCTCATATCTAATCTCAACCCTCCACTATTAGTTATCAAGAAACAAGAAATAAGAATCATATAATAATCAAGAAGCATGTTTAAAATGCTTACTACGTCCCAGGCACTGTCCTGGGAGTTAGAGACACAGAGACAAAAGTGAAATAATCCACATATTCAAGGAATTTATATCCTCAAGCAGGAATTCTTAGCTTTAGATCTATGAACTTGTTTTTGATCGATGACAGAGTGATAGACAGACAAACTATTCCAGTATAATTAATTTCCTTTGTTATCTTACATATTTTTTTTAATTTAAAAACATTATTCTAGGAAGGGATCCATCGGTTTTACCAGACTGCCAATAGGGTCCATGACAATCCGCCCCCCCCACCCAAGAAAAGCAAAACAAAACATTGTGAAAGCATGTCTTAAAGTAATGGGAGGAGAGGAGGAAAAAGAAGAAAAGAGGAAAAGGGGAAGGAAGAGGATGTATATCTGTATAGTCTTCCTACCCTACCCTTCCTCCATACATGCATGCAGTCTGCTTCTCTTTATTAATGGTATATTAAAGGCACCATATTCAGTACTTAAAAGATATAACTTTATCAAACTTATCTCCTGAGAATGCAAGAGAGTTGTCCTCTTGCAAATGTTTTGCACAAAGTATCGTCCAGAGACAGAAAGTGAATATTTCAATTCTTGACTCATCTGTGATCTTACAGATGAAGGGTATTCTTTACATGAGCATAAATCACAACCTGTGCTCATTTCTTCATCCTGGGATTCTGGGCCATGTGTTTCCATAAATTCTCCAATACCCAGAGTTTTTCCTTTGTTTTTTTTTTTTATTTGCACATAGTCCTCATAAGGCAGCACTTGGGTTGTCAGTCTCTTTTATGTTATACTTAGTCACCTTTGGTCCAGTCCCTATTTCAGTCATACATGGCCTCATTAAATTTTTTATTCCATTTAACACATGTATATCATAAATGACAACCTGTTACAGCCTCCTTAAGTCTTTCCCTTGTCCTTTAGATCACCACTAATTTTGATTTACCTAAGATTGTAGTGTTTTATGATTCATGGCCATACATGACCACCAAGAAAATATTGCTGTTAATAAAAAAATAAATAAATAAGAACTTGTGTAGCAAAAAGAATGAGCTAAAAGTAATTGAAAAAAAGTTTCTCAGATGCAATTTAGCCTGATCTCCTATGCCAGTTTGTGTCTAGCTCATTATCTGTCCATACTGCTTACCTGAGATAATAACGTAATAATGAACTAACTCAAAAGGCTGGCAACACCATTATATGGCATATGGACAATACCCATTCATCATGCTCAACTGTGTCTTTTTTTTCCTTTTGTACAGAGCATTTGTCTCCTCATTTCATGTCTTTATTTGAGGCTGATACCCACAGAACCTTTGAACAAGAAACATAATTGATATTTAGATAATACTTTAAAGTCTAACTACTTGTTTTATATTTATCATATCAGTTAACCCTCACAACAGACCTCTGAGTCAGTTATCACAGATTATTGTCATTTCACAGATGAGGTTCAGAAAGGCTTGGTTTCTGACTTGTATAAGGTACATAGTATCATAGATGGGATTCTAGGCCAGTTCACAATCAACTCCACGCTCAGTAATTTTCTACAATAACATGCTGCCTTTCAAAGTTATATCTATGATGGTATCCATCATGTAATTGTCAGTGATCTTACCATGTCAATGGAAAGCATTATTGCTCCTCAAAGATTTATTTTGCTCCACAATTTTAATGTTTTTTTTTAATTTTTTATTAATTTATTTTTAGTTTTCAACAGTCACTTCCATAAGATTTTCCAAATTTTCTCCCCATCTCTCCTCTCCACCATACCCAAAGATGGCATGCATTTTGATTACCCTTTCCTCATTTGGGCCTCCCTTCTCTCACATACCCTCCTTCTCTTCTATTTTCTTTTAAGGCAAGATTTCTGTACCCTATTGCCTGTATAGCTTATTCCCCAGTTGCATGTGAAAACAGTTTTTAACATTTCTTTTTAAAACTTGGAGTTCCAAATTCTCTCCCTCCCTTCCCACCCACCCTCATTGAGAAGGCAAGCAATCTGATACAGGTTATACATGTGTAGTCATGCAAAACACTTCCATAAAAGCTGTGTTATGAAAGACTAACTATATTCCCCTCCATCTTAGCCCACCCCTCATTTATTCTGTTCTCTCTTTTGACCCTGTCCCTCCTCAGAAGTGTTTGCTTCTGATTACCTCCTCTCCCAATCTGCCCTCCCTTCTATTTCCCTCCCCCTCTTAATCCCCTTCCCCCCTACTTTCCTGAGGGTAAGATACCATTTTGAATGTGTGTGTTATTCCCTCCTTAAGCCAAATCTGATGAGAGTAAGTTCACTCATTCCCTCTCACCTCCCCCTTCTTCCCCTCCACTGTAAAAGCTTTTTCTTGCCTCTTCTACCTTCTCCCTTTCTCCTTCTCCCAGTACATATATCATCCCTTCATGTTCAACTCACGCTGGGCCCTCTGTGTAATTATATGTATATATACATATATGTATGTATGTATTTATGTATGTATGTATATATGTATGTATGTATGTATATATTCCCTCCAACTACTCTAATAATGAGAAAAGCCCCATGAGTTACAAATATCATCTTTCCATGTAGGAATAGAAACAGTTCAACTTTAATAAGTCCTTTATGATTTCTCTTTCCTGTTTACCTTTCCATGCTTCTCTTGATTCTTGTATTCGAAAGTCAAATTTTCTTTATTTTGTTAATTAACAAACAATAAATATAGCAGGACAATCATACTTACATGCCTTAGTCATGTATTAGACTCTGAAGATTGTGGTTTGTAATAAAAATTCATCTGTAAAAATCTGTTTCCGTACTTTCATCAAGGATACCCTAACAGGATACATGGACTACTCTCGTAAAAGTTTTAGAAAATGAGAAAGTAAACAAATTCATCAGTAGTTGTCAGTGTATTCTTGTTCACCTCTTTTGGTCTATGACCATTTCTGTTTAAAAAAAAATTTCTGTCTCTGAGATATACTGAAAGCTATTTCCTGAAAAAATGCCTTTTAAATTGTCACTACAAGTATAGAATTCTCCTTTACATAATTGTTCTGGTCCAGTTGTCCTACCCAACATCTTCTTCAGTGAAACAACATGATATAATGGAAATCTCACTGACTTTGGAGTCAGAGGACTTGTGTACAAATCCCATTTTTGTCACCTACAGCCTTTATGAAATTGGGCAGGGCGCTTATCCTCTCTGGGATTCATTTTCCTGATCATTAAAATGACATTTGGCTCCATGGCATCTAAATCTGTGATTCCCTGGACTCTTTCCATTTTATCCATGTCTGTTCTCAAGTGATATGTGACTGGTAAGTACATTTGGTACTAATGATACAACATCCATAGTTAATGATGATAAAAATAGCCCAATATAAAAATACTGGCAGATGTTTCATTTCTTTTTTGTTTGAATACTACTTCCAATTTCACTTATGAAAATGTTTGGGACAATCTGGCTTACTAATTTGTACATAATATCACCTACTTCACAGGATTGTTGGGAGGATCCAATGACATACATATACAAAGTGTTTTGCAAATCACAGAACACTATATGAATGTTAGGTATCTCTCTTTTCTTCCTGAACTTGAACAGACCCTTCCCCAATCCCCACTATCAATGCTAGCTAACTTGTATTACCTTTCTCACCCAACCATACCCCCAAGGCAGGATTGGGAAACCTGTGGCCACATGTGGCCCTCTAGGTCCTCAAGATTTGTTCTGTGAAGTTTGGATTCAGTCAAAGGGCCGTGCTTGAGGACCTAGAGGGCCACATGTGGCCTTGAAGCTCCAAGTTCCTCACCCCTGACCCAAAGCTTCAGTACTCACTAGAAGGAGCATCTTACTCAACCAGTACTCAACTGAGTTCTAGATATCTGTGGGAGTTGCAAACTAAATTAACACTTTCCTTTCCATGACCCTAAAACTGAACTCTGGAAAAAATTACTTTAATTACCACAATTTATGAACATATTTTTGCATGAAACAAGGCATTCCTCTGCAATTATTTGTTATGATTTTAGATCCTTTGGTTAGAAATACTCACCAAACTGTCTTATACAAATCATTTCCAGTTTTTTTCAATATCTTTGATTCCTCAAAACCACAAATACTGAGTTACAAATTTTATAAAAGCAAAAGCATGAACCTAGGTTTCAGGAACGTACTTCTCAAGCTCTTTCTTTTGTATTTAAGAACTAGAAATACCATGTCACCTGAACTCTATAGAATATTTCCTCAGATAAATGCAGGCTCTGTTCAAACATAATTTAAATTGCTCCCATCTTCAGGGACAAGATAGATTTAATTCTAAGTCTTTTCTTCCTGTTATATTTACACATTATGGGCCTGAATACTAATTTTAACAATTATTCTTGTAGTACTGCTGAAGCCTTTTCAGCCCATAGTTTTAAAAATATGGACATCTCTATTAATGCAATTAAAACCATTCTTTTAAAATAATACATCTATCCTGAGGAAGATTTTTTTTACTTGTTTGAGGGCTATCAAGTCATTTTACGAAAATCACTCATTGATTCAAGAGCCAGTTTTCTTTTCCTTCTGAGCCACTTAGCTCAGGTTGTAAAAGTGTGACTGGTTATAGGAGAACCAAGTAGCATTTTATACTTATCAACATCTCTTGACTGAGAAGGAGCTCAAGACTTTCTAATAATGTAACACACAAATCATGCCCTTTTTCTTTTTTTCTTCATGCCAATGTTCTCTCTCAGGGTTAAGAACTTCATTTCGTATAATTGCTGCATCTTGCTTAGATTTTGCCAGTACTTTTCAAAATGATTCTCCATGATTCCTCCAAGCCCTTGACTGGAAATGACAGACTCACAGCTTTTCTGCTTGTTAGATTAACATCAGAAAGCAAAATTTGCATCTGGCCACTAGGCCTTTAGTCATCAAATCAGCAAATGGAGCTAATGTGGAATAATAATGGGAATGCTGGCTTCCAAGTATTAAGGACTAGGAGAGAATTTTTCATAATATGCAGCTCACATAAGAAAATCACAAAAGCCATTAAAAACGGAATGCATCTTATTCGTCATGTCATCGGAGGTTATCATTGTCTGTTCCAGGGCACTTAGGATTTTCAGCCAGCAAGTGTTGCTGTTGTGAATTTGTGATAACCATTTGAAATGCCAGTCATGTAAACTGTGTTCCCAAATGTTAGTTCTCCTCTTTAGAGTCCCATATTTTTACATGTGTATTTTCCATATTTTAAAAAGTAGGCCTGAATAGAGAGATTGGGAAACTATTTTAAAATACAGCACTGAAAGGTGATTCAGGGAAATTATCACAAAAGCAATAAAATGTTAAACATGGTTTTTCTCTTATGTTCTATGTTTGCATGTATGTGTGACAGAGACACAGACACAGAGAGAGAGAGACAGAGAAAGAGAGAAAGAGAGAAAAAGAGAGAGACAGAGGGTCTTTGAGGCAATGTTAGTTTTTTTAAAAAACAAGAAAACTAGCAAATGGCTGGATTTAAAAAAAAGTTTTTGTAAATCAGCAATAGAATTATGCATATTAAATACTACCTATCAAAAAGAAAGTTGATTCAGGTCATACTCTGGTCATTTCCAAAATTAGTGATATTTTATCTTGAAAATCATCAAATCTCATTTTGAAATTAAATAAATTGTTTTCTGTTTCTTTACAGAAAGAAAAATAGGTTTGACTCTAATAAGACTTTCACCAATTTGCCAAATGGTAGACCTATCCTCACTTTATCAGACAGCAGCATGGTGTGACACATCTGGAATTAGGAGGGCCTTGGATCAAAGGCCATTTCCAATATTTATTGGCTGTGTGACCATGTCAAGTTATTTAGCCTTGCTGCGATTTAGTTTCCTCGTGGATGCTAATACCCGAAGCACCTACCTCCCAGCATTAATACGAGGCTCAAACTAACTCATATGAGATTTATCTAAAGCATTTTGTATACCTTAAACAATTCAATATACATGCCAGTCATTATTTCCTTTGATATACATCATTTTGACATTTCTTTTCCTGCCCCTTCTTTTTCCCCTTTCCATTTTTATTCATGCATGACCAGAGATAAGCCAGACAGTTGGAAAGGCTCCCCCAAAGGGCATCCTTTAGAGGTACCCCAGTTTTAGTGCTCCTCCTTCATTCCTTGTCATGACACAGCAACATCTTTTTTTTTTCAAGTCTCTCTAAATCTCCCCTAGTATTCAAATTCTCTGTTATTATTTGTTATGGCGCCTCTCTGTAACGAGGTTGGAAGTGAGAACATGTAAGAGACAGCTGAGGTGAAGAAGTCACATCAGAGTATGTTGGAGTAGGAAGGACTGGAAGCCTTCGATTGCATTCTGGCCTTGGACTTGTAGGGGTATGAGCCAAAACTGCAAAGATCCTGGAAACTGAGCAATACTCCCTTACCAGGGATGATATTAATGCTCGTGATAAATTCCTAAAGCATTAAGGAAGAAACACAAATGATTGATTTAGAGCGAAGTAGTCATTTTCTTCTTCATTGTACTACTTTCTATAATGCTGCTTTTTTCATGCTGCCAATGGGAAATAATTCATGTGCTGGTGTTAAATCTGCCACTGAGTAACCGGGCAATTCTGTGGAAGCACTCACTCTTCCTATCCTATTTTTAAAATAGCAGCAGAGATTGTTTCTTCTATTAACGATTAGCCCCACTATCCATGGGAAGAAAAACCAAAATGACAATAACGGTTTGTTTTCACGGTTTATTTTGGTTACGTTTAACTCTGTTCATGCAACCGATTGTTTTATGAAAGCAGTTCCCTCTACTGTTTTATCATCCACTCCACTTTGTCTTGTTTATGGTACTTAGTCGTGGTGTGCATTCTTTTATATCTTTCATTATTTTTACTTTTCCAAAGAGACGCTTCCATATTTTATGCTTTGGGGCATGGCTTTTGGTTCCTCTAGCTCCTAGCTGTTCTGTAATTTTTCTTCTGGTTAGCAGAAGTTATTTCTTATAAAGCAAACCATACTGTTTGAGGGAAAAAATGCCTGTAAATGGAGTCATTGCTGTAATATCATAATGCGTCTTTGGAAATCAGTAGTAGGAAGAGAGGGTTGCTGGAAGCTCTTATACCTTTCAAATAGATTGATAGTTCACATGGCCACAGATAATTCTTTTGGTAATTCCTAAAACCAGATTAATTATTAGAGTTTGCAAAAATCTTGAAGATCATCTACTCATGTCTTCAATTTATAGAGAAGTAAATTGAGTCAGAAGAGACTATGGCAATTATCACTAGAATATCCCTGAAAGCTTGCCTCTCCTTTAATATTTTTAATAAGAAAAAACTCACAAGAAAGACCGTTACATTGCTGGATAACTCTCATCATTAGGACATTTTTGCCTTATATTATGCTGCAATTTTTCAATCTCTAGCTTCATAGAATTTCCTAGATAAAAGGGAACTCAGAGACCATTTAGTATAGTCTTGGCCGAACAAGAATCCTCTCTAAAAGATAACTGGAAAGTGGCCATTCAGACCTCCAGTGTAAGGTCAACCACTAACTCTAAAGGCAACCCTCTTTACTCTTAGATAACCAGATGGCCCACTGGATAAAGTCAGGAGGACCTGAGTTCAATTCCAGTCTCAGGTATTTACTAGCAGTGTGGTTAGGAATGTTATTTCATTCCTGTTCACCTCAATTTCCTCATCTGTGAAATGGGGATAATAACTGCACCTACTTTTTAGGGTTCTTTTGTGGATCAAATTTGATAATATGCGTAAAGTGCTTAGCACAGTGCTGGCACATAGTAGGTACCATATAAATGTTAGCTGTTATTATTATCATTATTTTTATTATTATAGTTCTGGCATTTGGGATTACACAGATCCTTCTTTCACATAAAAGAATAATTTATTCTTATTTAAATTTATTTTTATTTAAAGATAGGCACCTCCCATTCTTCCCTTTCTCTGTCTTCTCTTCACCGGAGAAAACATCCTCACTTCCTTCAGCTATTCCTCTTAACAAATGTTTTCTTTCATCTGCCTATGTTTGATTTTTTTTCCCCCAATACCCCTCTTAAAATGCAGTATCTTAAACTGATATAGTCTGGTATGGGCATTGTGTGGAGAGATGCTAAGTTACCTTGTCATGAAAGCTATGCTTTGTTGATGCATTGTAAGCTAATATCAGTTTTTTGGGGGAGTCATATCATCATAGTGATCCCTTATAGTGAGCTTTCACGTACCTGAGACCTTAAAGTTTCTTCCAGGTGATGTACTTCCCAGACTCAGCTCCCTCATTATCAATTTATACACTTGATGCTTTTTAACCCAAATGTAATAAAATAGTCACCGGACATCTGATCCCATAGTACCTCGGCTCAATTCCTTATTCTGATATTTTACAAGTTGCTTACATTCTCCAGGTCTCAGGCTCCTCACTTAAGGGAGCTGGATGAAGGAGTAGGACTAAGTTATTCCCAAGGACTTTTTTTAGTTCTGGATCCTAGAATTCTGCTTTGCTTTCTTGGGATACCTAGGAATATCTTGGGATACCTTCTCAGTCTTTCTAGAGTTCATTCAAATTCTCAGCACCAGAGGAAACTGAGACTTGTTAAACTCAATTATAAAGTTGGTAGGTCTTTTATGGTGTGTCTCTTGGGCTTTCTGAAATTTTTACCAACTATATAACTATTTCCCAATCCATCAAAGATGAAACTGGAAGATTTCAGACAGATGACTTTTAGTGCTTTGGAAAGAACACTGGATTTATGGTCAGAAAGACCCAAGTTCTAATCTTGTCTTATACATATACTAACTGTGTGACTCCAGGCAATACATTTACTCTATCCTAGTCTCAGATGCCTCATCTATAAAATGAACACTTATCTCACAGAGGTGTTGTGAGAACCAAATGAAATAATATATACAAAGTGCTTTGCAAATCTTAAAATGCTATAAAATGCTCCCTGTTCCTTGAGGAAAGCTCATTCTTCTGGGTGACAGATAAGAGGTGGCACTAAATGGCACATGAAGTAAGTCAATAGACAAATCTTTACTAAGTACCTTCTACATGCCAGACATTGTGTTAGAGGCTGGGATATGGATACAGAGAATTACAATTCCTACTTTTAGGGAGTTTATATTCTAACAGGAGAGACAACATGAACTTGCAAATACTCTGAGTCTGTCATCTCATTGATCTGGAACCCCCCAATAGTGCAGATCACTACCCATCCATGCCTGTCCATTGCAGATGACTTTCAGCCATAAAATCCTGAAAGTTCACTACAGGGCAGCATATTAGAGTTTGCTCTTTCTTTTTCTCAACATTTTGAGAACACCAGTGGAGGATTCTAACTGCTCACCAGTCATCTATCACTCTCACCACATGACTAGATTATCTTTTCTTTGTCATACAATTCCTTGATGACATCCTCTATATGTGGTCTTCTTTGGAGTTTTTCCTGGCTATGCATTGCAACATTTTCACATTCACCACATTTCTTTCCAGTGTCCTCCAAGTGATGCTTTTTTTTTT
>CM053580.1:60823160-60871229 GCA_028627135.1 Pseudochirops cupreus | reverse complement strand
CCTTCATTTTTATTCATCCCAGATAACTATTGTTGGACAAACCCTATATAGGACAGGGTCTCTATCCATTCTAAGAGATATGTTTTGAAATCCAGACAATATACATCGTCATCTATTTCATCTTTCCTGTGTGAATACATAAGCCAAATTCCTTTGTGTGATTATAGCACTCTTCCAGGAGCTTCTGAGATGTCTTAAGGGATTCAACAGAACATCATCTGAGAACAGAAACATCTGGAGGATTCACAAGAAATCCTTTCTTGACCTACACACTCTGAATCTTCCACAACACAGTGATGAATGATTTTTGAGTGAATTTTGATGAGTACTTTATTTTACGCCTTGCCTAATGTTTATTATCAGAATTATTGATCAGAGTTATTTATGTTCTTGAATCTTCCAAGGAATTCCAAATGATCTTTATATATGGAACGTAGGTAATTTTTTGGTAAAAGATTCTTTAAGGTGGTATTTTGTTCTATCTTGGTGATTTTTTTAATCAAAAGGAAGTATAATGGAACTTTATATTCTCTATATCTTTTAGTCAATTGTAAGATAGTAAATAAGTATAACCTATTTGGAATATTGCAAATGCTTATTTGTTGCCTATCAATCCTCTCACTGAGGATTCTTTTTTTATACATGGTCCTCAAAGATTTTGATAGATCGAAGAAAAGACATATATGTCAGAAGCTAATGAAATTCTTTCATTCACCTTTAAATGTGATATTTTTCCATATCTTTGATATCAATCTGACCTTCCTTTAGTTAGCATATATACTGATCCCCTGGTGCTCTCACAGGGGAATAAACTCCAGCACATATCTCCTCTATGCATACTTGGTCTAATCTGGTTGTCTTCACTGTCTCTAATTCACTGTAGTGCTCCTCTATAAATATATAGATATATAGATATAGATATAGGTATAGATATAGATATATATAGATATATATTAAGAGGCTGTAATGATAAAGTATAACCATGATGGTTCTAACTATCTTTAGTGGGGGAAGAAAAGTTGAAATTTTTTGCAAGTATTTTCTGTTTTTCTTCTGTTTGTAGTCTTTCCACTTTCATTCAAGAATGCCCTTGAGGTGACTTTGTTTAGTTGAATATCTTAACTGAGCCTTCTTTGGACTAGTTTTATGCTCACTCATTATCTCTGCTTTATGAAATGATATTTGTCATTTCATAATTGTCAAATCATAATTGTCTATTAACTTTCTTTGTAATATTTAACAGATGAGTTTATACAGTAACACAACATTGCCTTTGGCAGCCATCCTTCTCCATTTGTCAAGTGAGTCAAATGTTTGCTAACTAAGGTGTTTTCTGAACACTTTTGGTTTATCTCTTTATTGTAACAATTTATATAGGTTAACTTCTAGAAGAAAATGTTGTAATTGTTCACCAGCATCACTTCTGTTGATTATTTCTAATTTAAAAAAAAATTAGATTGTGATGCTATGATCCTAAGGGAGACAACAGGAACATATTTAATTATATACAGAATTAATATAAAGTAAATATAACTATAAGGTAATAAAATGTGGTATTTAGAGATGAAAAGGACTAGAAAACTGGAAGAATCAAGAAAAGCTTTATTTAAAAAGTCAGATGAAAGGAGGGAGTATATTTAAATCAATCACTCCATTCAATCAATAAGCAATTTTTAAAAATTACCTACTGTTTGCCAGTCACTATGCTGCGTGCCAGAAATACAAGTTCTTTGTTGTTCAGTCATTTTTGTCATGTCTGACCCTTCATGGCCCCATTTGCGATTTTCTAGACAAACCTTTTGGAGTGGTTTATCATTTTCTTCTTCAGGTCATTTTTGCAAATGAGGAAACTGAGACAAACAGGGTTAAGTGACTTGCCCAGAATTACACAACTAATAAATATCTGAGGCTGGATTTGAATTCAAGTCTTCCTAACTCCAGATCCAGGGCTCTATCTACTACATCACCTATCCTGTAAACATAAGTACAAAGAATGACATAGTTCCTGCTCAAAAGAAGCTTGCATTCTAATAGTATAAAACTAATAAATGCAAATATGTGGAAAGTGTTTTTTGTTTTAATGAAGGTATTTTTAAGAGGAAGTAGTTGTGGAGAATCAGGAAAGGCTTTATGGGAAAGATCATGCTTGAGATTCCAGGTATAGGAGACAACCTATACAAAGGGCAAGAGGTGGGTGATGCGATATCATATTAAGAAGAGAAATAATTCTCATTTACCTAAACCATAAAGTGTAGGAAGGGGAGCTTTGTATGATTCTAGAAGAATAAACTGAGAAGAATAAGTATGAAAAATTTTAAAGTTGGAAGTCTTTTTTACGTCTTATGTCCTATGATTTTGTAGGTCTTCTATGGTGTGGCTCTAGGACCTTTCGAAATTTTTACCAACAAAACAGAAATTCTTGTTACAACTAGGGCAGATAAACAATTAAGGAAATTGGGTGTTGGCAGCTATCAGACAATACAGGGTATAGTTTCCCTAAAAAGCCAAGTGTTGCCCAAAGCATTTGATTCAGGGGACAGCAATGCAGCAGCTACATTAACTGGAAAACTGTATGATTTCAGATGTTGGACAGAGCCCAGTAATTGTGACTGGCCTGCAGTAGACCTGATCAGTCATAAAAACACTTTATTTACACATTTATTTACACATTTTCTAAGTCTCCTGTTGGACATGTGGACCCGTAACTCACACTTAGCTTTTCTCTTGAAAACAGGAGTGTGCATATAAAGCATACAGAATTAACTATACATTGATCACCTTGGGAAAATTTTAGCTCAATGACAAGTATGCAAATCATTATTCATCAAAATGGGAAATTAGTTCAATCAGACAGCTACTTTGCATGAGAAACTTAGCTTTAACTTTCTAGCAGCAGCTCAAACAACATGAAAAGTAAGGGGAAAAAAATTAAGAAGAAAATTAAAGAAATAAGATTCATAAAAGGAAGATGATAATGTAATATTTATACAGATATAAATCTGTGTAAAATAAGTAGATAAAAATAAAAGGAAATATTTTCGTGAAAATAAAACAAATTAGCAAATATGCTTTTCAAAGGCCTTGTTGATCTATTCTCCATGAAATGAACTGAAACATCTTCAAAATTAGAGAAGGAGAAAGAAATTGAGAAAGACTTAGCAAGACAGAAAGAAACTGGGGGAAACTATATCAAACCTCCCATCTAAGTCCAGTGTTGAGACTCAGCTTAGCCAACTAGTTCTGCCTCTATTTGTCAATTGTACTTCCTCTTATAAATCCCAATATTAAGTTCAGGTCAATAGGTCCTTATTTTGTGAATGAAAATGAGTTTTGTGTGAAATACTATGCTAAATGCTTAGGGAAATAAAATCTAGACAAAGCAAGTACCTAACATGGTCTAACAAGGGGATACATTTCTAGTCATGAATCCTACCATATCAAATTTCAGTGATACCTATGAAATCAAATTTGAGCCTTTGCATTAAGATCTCTGGGGCTGTTAGGTGTTACAGTAGATAGAGTGCCAGACATGAAGTCAGGAAGACATCCTATTGGGTTCAAATCTGGCCTCAGACACTTACTAGCTATGTGACCCTGGGCAATTCATTTAACCTTGTTTGCTTTAGTTCCTCATCTGTAAAATGAGTGGGTGAAGGAAATGGCAAAACTATCTAAGAAAACCCCAAACAGGATCACAGAGTCAGACTTGACTAGAAAATGACTAACAACAATTAGGATCTCTTAATTTTCTTTTTCAGATAGTCACACCATTCGTTCATAGACAGGACAAGCTAGACTATGTTTTCTTTTTTTGGTTCTTTTATGACTGGTTCTCTTTTGGGGTATTATTTTCTCAGAATATCTTTTCCCCTACGCTCACAGCCTCACATTCTCTGGCATATCTGACTTAGCCAACACATATGGTGACTCCAAAGTCTTAGTGTAGTTTTAAGGTATTAAACTTCTGTGTTCAATTTTAAGCTATTGTGATCAGATTCCAAAGACTCTAGATAAATGTATTTTTATTTGCCCTCAGTAACTGCACTCCATCCTTGCCCTAGAGGCCAAGCCATGGTCAAGAAATCAAAATCTTCATCTTAGCTGCTATCTTCTTAATCAAGGTCACTTTTCCTCTACCACTATGTATCCAACTTTAATTTAATTTGTTAAATTTAAGCTAATATTTAAATGTGTTCCTCAGTACCATTTTTTGTGACTCCGTTATGTCTTCCATGAGCACCACCGTAAACAGCATGACAACAGTATATAATATGGTTGAGATGAATGAACATTCCTTTCAACTGTTGGTTTTTCAGATTCTTAGTAAACTGTGTTGCTCAAGACACACCTCCAGATGGAACTTTTCTCAAGAGGTGGTAAATACTTAGCACAGTCTATTAGATCAATTACATTGTTAATATCTTACATATCTATAACTCCTCTATTCACCAAATACCTACCTAAACAAAACCAAGAAGTAAGCCTATAGGTATATATACACACATATGCATATACAGATATGCACATATGTATATTTGTGTGTGAACACATGCATGTACACACATAGGCATATATATGGTCCTATTTATGTATAAATGTATATATTCATATTATATGTGTGTGTGTGTGTGTTTTATAATATAAATAGGCAAAATCCCAATGGAGCTTGCGTACTTCAGTCATAAACTGTCTATTCTTCTTAATATATTATTCTAAAATGTTTGTCTCAATGCACTTCAACCCCAAAGCTTTCCCCCCATCTATTTGATGAGATCCAAACAATGGAAACTCTTTATGAAATCCTTCAGTTTCTGCTTAAGCCTTCAGGGACAATGTTATTGACAATAGCTTAAAACTGCTACCTATGGAAAATTAGGAGTTTAAAATACAACAGATACGGCATCTGAGGTTCTTCACATGTGTAAAGGAAGACACTTTCATCTAGAGTACAAATTTGTGAAGGAAACAGTCTTGGATGTTCCTAGCCTTTTCTTCTTTTGTTTATGAACTCTTTTTCCCTACTATATCATTCTTATCTCTTCCAGGTACTTAATATTAATTTAACTTTATTTCAGTAAAATTTAAGTAAGTGCTTAACTGTTCAGGGCACTGGGGGAAATACAAAGTTAATATGAGACCTCACTCCTGCCCTTTTTGGAACTCAGAATCTAGAAGTGGCCTCACGAGTCCTCTTCCCCTCCAGGTCCCTTCTGTGCTTTTAAAATCAATCCTTCTCTTAAAAAAAGGATTTGATATTAGTCATTTAAACTTTTGTGGGAATCTGAGTTCATTTGCTAATTCATCCATTCATTCAACACACACTGGTTGTGTCTACTGTGCTGGGCACTAGAAGTATCAAGTTTAGATAAGACACTGGGAGACTTTAGATAAAGAATATATAAGTCCTCATTGAACTTCTAATTTAGTAGAGAGATAATACACAGTTAACTCTAATATACAAAATTACAGGAGAAGTACCTTAGTGGGTGGAAAAACAAAGTGTTGGGTGAAATCTGAAGAGGAAACGTCACTTTCAATATTAGAAATCAAAGACAGCTTTATGGATGAGGTTGCATTTGAATTGGGCTTCAAAGCCTCAGAAGAAATGCTTAAGGAAGGACTTTCTAGGCAAAGAGAACGGTAAGCAAAAGCATGGAAGCAAGTGAGCACAGAACTTCTTTGAGAAGCAGATATTAGTCTAATTCAGCTGAAATATAGAGCAGTGGGGAGCAATATGAGATAAGGCTGGATAGGTAACATACTAACAGGTTGTGGAGGGCCTTGAGTGCCAGGTGAAGGATTTTGAATTTTATGAAGTGAGCAATATGGAATCACTGAAGATTTTTGAGCATAAAAATGACACGACCTTATCTATATACTTTAAAAAAAATCATTCTGGCAGTAATATAATGATCTTAACTTTTTTTTAGTTTAAAATAATCTGCAAAAGCTAGAGACATCTTGCTTTGAGTAATAAATCTGGAAGCAGATGATAAGGGAGAAATGAAAGAGAAGGAGTTACATCATGGGAATGAAGAATTCTTTTGCTCTCAAACAAGTATTAAGCATAAAAAAATGCTGATGTGGTTAGTAGAAGAATGAAAAAAAAGGAAAGAATGGGACATTGGATGAAATATCAATAGGAAATATATGTACCGTAGGGAGTCTTCTTGTTAATCTTTATCATTTCTTAGATTGAAAATTTCTTCTCTTTGTTGATAATACAAGTTTAATGCTCTAAACTTTGCTTTCTATTAAAGTGTTTGTGTTGTTGTTGTTCAGTCATTTCTGTCATGACTGGCTCTTTTTGACCCCATTTGGATTTTTCTTGGCAAAGATACCGAAGTGGTTTGTCATCTCCTTTTTAAGCTTATTTTACAGATGAGGAAACTGAGGCAAACAAGGTTAAGTGAATTGCTGTGGGTCACATAGTAAATGTCTGAGGCCAAATTTGAACTCAAATCTTCCTAACTTCAAGCCTGACACTCTACATGGCCCACATCACTTAGTTTCCCCTTTATTAAGGTGGGGTTTGGTCACACCTTAGGACACTGATTCCTCTTAATAGCGCTCAAGTTGATTTACATTCATTTTTCTTCCTATAGGTGATAGTAACAGCAATAAGGAGAAAAGTTTCTTGGGAACTAAGTGAATACCTTTTCCTCTTGCAGGCTAATTTAGCCTACATTTCTAACAAAAATCCAAAAAGAAAATTAATTTTCTCCTAAAGTTTCATTTTGACAATTTATATGATTTTTTTTCCTTCTCATAAATTGACCCAAATGATATTCAAATGCCACATAATCGACATAGGCCTCTTTATACTATTGGAGTCTGCCTAGAAATTTTCTTCTCCAAAAAAAAAAAATAGTTTGGAAATTTCCAAACTCATGAATTTTGCCACATCATTTGAATTGTCTGTAAGAAACACAACAAACATTGTAAGTAGATAAATGTTGTGCCCTTGAAATGATACTGGATCTGAGTCAGAGGACCAAGGTCTAAATCCTGTCTCTGTCTATTAGCATTGTTGTGAACATGAGAAGATTTGTTAACCTTTCGACACCTTAGCTTCCTCATTAGCCTAATGAGGGCTATTGGACTAATGGACCTCTAAAGTTTCTTGCTGCTCTGTAAGTAAATGAAAGATAATTTCAAGGGGGAAGGTGGTTGGTAAATGGTTGAAAGCTATGAACAGAGAGTAGGCTGGAGCTTTCCAGAAACTGTGGTCCTCAAGAGGCACTCGCTAATAGGGAGATTGAGGCCCCACGACAGAAGTTTCGCCAGGGAAGCAACATGGCTGGCGAGGCTGTGGAGAAGGTGACCAGAGAACAGAGTTTTAGTTTGTTGAATTTATGGCATAGTTAGTCATCTAGGTTGCATGAATTAAGATTGAATGAATGGGGAATAATGTGAAAGACAGCTGTAAAAGTAAGTTGGAGTCTTATTTTGTTGGGCTTTAAATGCCATTTTAGGAAACTGAGGCACAGAACATTTAATGGAGTTCCCTAAAGTCACTACACATAAAAAAAAAGAAAAAGATGGAAGTTTAATTGAATCAGTACTGATGAATCCAGGGAAGAAGATACATTCAGGACAGATCCAAAGACATATTTGCTCTATAGCAAGCATGCATATGAAGTGACTGGGGTTGAATGACTATGACACTCATCTTATTCAAATAAGTAAATTCCTCCATGATTTATTCAGTGCCAACATTTTAGCAGTGTTAGAATGAGAACATTACCTTAGTCTTGAACTAAAAAAAAAAGTGTGGGGATACAGGAAGGATAGTATAATTCAATGAATCATATAACAGCATAATCCATTAAGACAATGAAGCCCACACTTTTCTTGGTGTACGTTAGATTGAAAAATGCTCCTGGAATGTGTATTCGTGCTGGATAAGTGATGAGAAGTCTGATTTGGAGCAAAATCATTTGATACTAGCTTTATATTATAATGTGTAAATCCAGCAGCCAAAATTAATAACACTTAGAGGCTTAAATGGCCCTAGGATAGATTGTTAACAGAAGACTGGTATAACTGTCAATATAAAGCTTTGGAACATTATTCAAAGAGACTTAGAGCAATTAACCTGACTTCATTCAACTGAATTTTCAGAGCACAAGAAAATGTTAGGAAAAATATCATGGTTAAGAAATTAGATTTCAAATTATTTGGAGGCCCTGTCATTACAGATTAGAAATTAAATATAATTTAATCATGCTTTACTAATCAATAAACAATCTGGAACACATAATTTATATAGCTATAATAAATGGGGAAATCACCATCGAGTTTATATTCATATTTTTTCATTAATATCATACTACAAGACCCTCAGCCTTGTTCAGAAAGCAATGGATTGTTCAAATCTATAAAACTTTCATTCATTTAAATTTAAATACCACCTTGAGCTTCAGATAAATTCTTCATTATGGATGGAATGACTAATAAGGGAGAGATGATATGGCATAGTGGAAGAGGGCCAGAAGACCTGGGTTCTGGTTTGACCTCTGACATGTTGTTATCTAGCTGTATGACCGTGAGATAACCATTTAATATCACCATGCCTCAGGCAACTCTCTAAGATAATCAGTTACAAATGGTTGTTAACCTGTACATGGTGAAAGTGTCCACATTGGAAGTTTCCCATATCTGGGAACTCATAAGTCCAGATCTCCCCCTTACCCATGGGGGTAGAAAAAGTAAATATAAGGGCAGATAATTTACTTCTAACAGGAAAATGTCAGATTTTTAATTCCATTATTAAAATGGTATTTTTAAAATAAGCTTAGGATTTTTGTTTTGATGTTCCAAAGGAATATTTTATTTAATGAGTTTCATTCTGAGACTCCATGCTATTTTTCTCCTTAAACTTTTCTCTTATTTCTTTATGCTCAAGGCCACATGGCAGGTGTACATATGACCATGTATAATTTATCAGACATTATGTGTGTTTACATTTCTCTCAGTTCAGATTACAACCTGATGATACCTTTATGAAGTACATGCTGAACCATATTAACAAAAAATGCGCCAAACCTGGAGGAACCAAAAGTCAAAGCAAATCAACAAACATTTTTTAAGTACCTGTGTTTACCAGGCACTATGCCAAGTGCTGGGTATGTTGTTGTTGCTTGTCCTTCATTCTTAAAGAGGACCATGACATCAGGAAGCTGATGCTATGATTTGCAAGTGAATTGGAATTAAGTGAGGCAGGGGCTGTGCAAGTCACCAGCCTCACTTTCTTCTCCAGAGCCACCTGGGCCCAATGGCAAGATATAGATCAGGACGACTGGATATGCTTCTGGATGCAGTGGGAGACCTTGGCCTTTTTAAGCAAAGATATTCCCAGGTCTCAGTGTGACTGAGATAATGCCCATTGAGAAGCACTGAGAATATGAAGAAAGACAAAAAAAGTCCATGATATCAAAAAGACATCTCTCCATATAGAGATATGATGTGATCAATTGAAGATAATCACAAAACCCTTTAAAAAAATAACAACACATAAATATAAGTATGAAAACGTATCATAATCACAGACAGTCTTACTTCCTAATCATGCACAGTGATATAATAAAGCCTATTTGAATAAGGCATTTCTTAGGCAGAGTCTGCAACTGAGCTGTTCATGGCCATCTACTGAAAAAAGTCTATAGTTTCTTTTTGTTTCTTCCATGTTTTTTTTTCATGTTGTCTTTTTCTATATATATCCATCAGGTGGAGCTTGGTGTATATTTTATCAAAGTTCTGTCTCTAACAAAGCAGTACAATCTCAGAACAGGGAGACAACAATTAATAATTTTTCAAATGAAGTGAATCGTGCAAGGTGTCGACTCTTTCAAATGAGCGAAAACAGAAAATGTAGTATCCAATAAGCTTTGTAATAATGTATTTAAACTTTCAAACTTCACAGATCTAGAGACTGTTTAAAATGCAAATCCATTCCAAATGTATTCTAATTATTCTTTATAATTTTCAAACTATCAGTAAACTTATTTTACAGTGAATTTTGTTTTAAATCAAAAGAGAAATAAGAACATCCCACCCACATGGGCTGCTAGGCCTAGGCCTACCAGGCTACTAAGGTTTTGCCCTGGGGTACCAACAACCAGGGGCTTGTAATTCATTCCATGCTGGTGATGCTAGCTGGCACAGAGCTACAAAAAAGCTATTACATATTTATCTCATTGAAATTCTCACAGCGATTTGAACATTCAGGGGTTTTAAGAACACCTGACAAGTACTGTGATCTCTAAAGCAAATGTAGGCCATGTCTCTACAGAGAAGGCATTTTTCAGACTTTTGTTTGAGAGAAATATTTTATTTTTTTCCTCCTGCCACTTTTTGCTTGTTTACATGAAAAAAAGAGAGTTTTTTTTTCTTTTAATAAAAAAATATATATTTTAAAAAAATTTGGGTGAGACGGGATAGATCTTTGGTGGGGTTTTTTTTGTTGTTGTTTTGGGTTTTTTTTTTTTATTCTGACATGCAGAGTGGTTATTACTTAACCCAGATTCTCTGGGTCAGTCCAGCTTTCAAAGATGTAAGGAGTTATACCTAGAAATGTTTGTACCTGTGGCACATTACAACAGAGACAGAATTGACTGGGGCTCACACATAGCACCTGTGGGGAGGAAGCATGACAAAGATACTCTAAGATTTCTAAACTTCTGAATTGCAACTAAACACCCCAGGATGAAACTACCTTTCTCTAGGGTGGGGCCAGGCAGGTAAAGCAAGTAGACCCCAGACAGTGTTCCTAGGGGATCAGGACTCTTTAAAGTTCTCAGATTGTGAGAAGTACCTGGTTGCAGCTGTTCTCCCTGTCCTTAAAGTGGGAACACAAAAAGCCTCAGAAAACCAATTATCAGTGATGTTCATAACTCTAGAGCCTATCCACTGTATCACTATCTCTGCCTAAAGGAATTCTGACCAGCAGACACATAATAAGTAAGTGATGCCTTGTTCAAATTCAAACACCAACAGGAGTCTCTTTGACCAGAGGCGACTTTCCTTCCAGAAATCTGGAACAATATATCCACATCCCAAGGAGACTGGCACTATCCCTGAAATTAATTCTCAAAATATCAGCATATATCCAACTCTTTGTTGGAGCTCAGTGACTGGGCAAGTGATGTATATCATCTCAGAATTGGCCATTTAATATATATTGGAAATGAACCCAGTAAGCCTGAGTTCAGATCCCAACACTGACACTGACCAGGCTGTGTGACCTTGCCCATGGGTGAGTCCCTTAGCCTAAATTTCCTCATCAGAAAATGTGGATTTGTACTTTAATTACCTTAACTCACAACCAGAGCTCTAACTAGCACAAGGCCAGTAAAGTTTTGCCCTAGGGCACTAACAACTAAGGGGCTTAATGATACTAGCTAGTATACAGGGTAATAGAAGCCTTTGCAAAGACTTGAAATAGGGAGGAAACACCTTTAGAGGAGGTTCTCACTCATCTCTTTCCTAGCCCTGGGACTTTGTTCACTCTGGTGGGGTGGTAACTCCCTCAATGCTGGTTTTCTCATTGGCTTACTGGCACAAATGCCCTGACATGAGTGGCTGCCAGTGTTTCCCCTGCCCCAATGACCTTTACCATGCAGATTATACAGGATGTATAGCACAAATTGACCTCTGGGTTTCCACTACACACTACATTCCACAACATTGCCTTGTCCTTCTCCCCAACAGAACAGAATTTTCCTAGTCACTATATGTTATAACTCAGATCACAAATATGTTATGAGAAAGCAAACTGTTAATATACATCATTTTAAATAAAAAAAAATTCTACAAGCTGGCAGTAACTGAGCACATTCCTTTAGGAGGAAAAAAAAATCATTTTTCCCAGTTGTGTCCACTGCAGACGTGTCAGAGATACTACTTGTTAGGTTGCTAGAGCCTGGAGAAGCCAACAGAGAACCTAAACTCCCCATCTTTTTACTAAAATTCTATTTTATGAAGACAGACAAAACACTCATGGAGATGTTGCAATATGTCAGGCACTGTGCAAAACCCTTTGGATGCAAATTAAAGGAAACTAGATGGTCCCTGCCCTGAAAGACCTTACATTCTAAAGGGGAAGACAGTATGTAAAGGACCCCAAAAAAGCAAGATACCAATGACGGGTCCTTGGGTACTCCATAACTACAACTTACATTGATCTCTAGAGGAACCTGAATCCTCCAGAGGAGACCCACATCTCTCCAAAGCTTATGACATTACCCGTAGACCTGCACAGAGAGGCATTATACATATATGTATTAGCTTTGGGTAAGAGAAGTTAAGCCTACCTTAAATTTCAGATTCTTCTTGACCCTATGGACCATACTATCCATGGGTTGTTTTTTGTTGCAGATATACTACAGTGGTTTGCCATTTCATTCTTTACCGGATGAAGGCAAACAGAGGTTAAGTGACTTGCCCAGGGCCACACAGCTAGTAAGTGCTGAGGCCTGATTTGAACTTAGGTCTTCTTGACTCCAGGTTCAGCACCCACTGAGCCATCTAACTGTCCCTGAACTTATTATACCTTGCCTTTAAGAACAAAAGGAATCTGATTTTGGGATGGAACTGGCCAGGTAGTCTTGGTAGATAAAGTAGTCTAATTTGATTTAAATCCTTTTTAGTGTCTAATTTCACTCTTCTAAGTTATTCCCATTGTATACCTCAGGCTAATAGACTTCAGTCTGTCTAGCCAGCTAACCTTGTCTTGTTCCTTAGATGATAGATAGATACATTTATTAAGAGTTTACTGTATTCTAGGTACTGTGCTAAGCACTGTTGTTGCAAATAGTAGAGAACAGAGCGAAAATGAAGCTAGAATAGGAGGACAAGGGTACCCATGTAGGAGCAAGGCTGATAAGGAAGTAAAACAGTCTGGAAAATAAGTTGAGCTGGGAGTAAAAATCACAATTATAGTAGTATCATATAGCACTCTAAGGTTTGCAAAGTTCTTGACAAATATTATTTCATCTTATGCTCCCAAATAATAGTACACTATTTCCCCCATTTTATAGATAAGGAAACTGAGACAGGAGTGATTATGTAATACCCAGGATCACACTAGTTAGTGTTAGAGACAGAATTTGAATTCAGGTCTTCCTAACACCAAATCCAGCACTCTATCCACTTCACCACCTAATTACCTAGGGGTGAATGAGGTAAGCTTGACTGGGACTTTTCAAGCTATGGGGAGCCCAGCCAAGTACTCACTAATCAGGAAAAAGATCCAGGGTGAGGTCATCCTAAAGTGGTTAAGACAGGCAAGGGGATTGAACAGATTGGATAAAGAGTTGAACTGAGAATGACTTCTTGTTTCTCCTTGTATCTTAGCACATGACCCACCTTCTTATGTGACTGAGCAGCTATCCTTGTGACCTCAAACTCTGTGGACCTCACCTACAGCCTTAGGCGTTTTTGTTGGCATGGCAAGTTCTTTTTGAATCCTTCTCGCTCCTGACAATTTCTTTGCCCACATTTCATCCTCACCATAGTCTAAGGTTTCTTCCAACTTGGACTCCTTGATAATCTGGTCCTAGTATCCTGCATAAGAAAGAAGAAGAGTTGAGTTTTGAACATGAACATGAAAAGGGCAATAGACATATGTTGATGGAGAGAAAGTGAGGAAAGACACATAGCTGAGAAAAATGACATGTACACTGAGGCAATGCATCAAGAGTTAGCAAGTTGCATAAAAGGTAATGAGAAGACCAACTTGGCTGGAATGTAAGATGATGATGATGATGATGATGACAACAAAAGCCTTAAGTTTTACAAAGCACTTTAAATGCATTATCTCATTTAATCATTATTTGAATTATAAGATTAGATTAGAAATGGCCAGCTCAGGGAGTCCCAGAGACTTTGAACTTGATACAGATTCTAAATAACTTCAGTTAGTACAGTGACTCAATTAAAAAAAAATCTCATGAAGTTAAGATGGGAAGAAGAGTTGCAGAGATTTCAGAAGTAGGAAAGCCCACCAAGGGGTTGTTGAATCATTCAGGCATGAAATGACAGAGATATAGGATGGTGGAAAGTCTTTATTAAAATAGATGTAATACACTGTGGCTAAATTCTCAAGGTGGAGATGCAGGGGGTGGATCATTTTACAATATCTACTATGCATAAACCTAGATGGTATAGAACAGCGGTTCTCAACCTGTGGGTGGCGACCCTTTTGGGGGTCTAACAGAGTCACCAAAGAGCATTGGAAACATATATTTCCAATGGTCTTAGGAACTGAGATACCGCTCCTCTATCTGTCTCCAGGAGGGTCCGCCCACATGCAGATACACCCATATAAGAGTATTAAAGGGTCATGGCATTAGGAAGGTTGAGAACCAGTGGTATAGAAGGTGTTAGGAGAACTGTGATATCCCCATAGGTTCACTCATCAAAGGCTAAGGTGACTTGGAGAGATGTGATGGTGACTCCTCCCTTGCCCATTTCCCTTCCACTATTGTCATTAGTTTGATGAAGTTTGGGCAGTGCTGTGTGCATTTTCTGGAACGTTTTATTAGCACCCCATTTTGGTGCTAGGTTAGCATGTATAAGACAAATTTTAATTCAAATGCCAAATAGTGGACATTGCCATATCCAAGATCTAAAGTCTCCGTCTTCATGCCTCCCTATATGGCTACTACCATGAGAATCACTGAAATTTCTATAGTACTTTAAAAATGAAGTAAACTAAAACTATAGTACTTCTAAAACTAATCAGAGAAGGAAAGCGTATAGGATTCTAGCCCAGAAAAGGTTTTTGTTTTGTTTTGTTTCATTTTGTTTTTCTTGGGAGTGGCTTGGTCCAAGGTTTAAATGAAAATGAAATCTATGTTCCAGGTGATTAATGCCTCTACTTTTATTAGCTGTTATATATGCCAATTAAACTGCTTATGCATGTAATAAGGTTGCTCAAGAGTATACACGAAACTGACCTTCTCGCTTCTTTCTAGCCATCCATTTGTGCCTGACTTAGTGCTGAAGGCACTTGGTATTTTGAAATGATGAAGCAGTCTCCTATTAGGTGCTGGCCCAAAAGAGTTCATAGAAAAAGTACTACAGAAAATGTGGATATTTAAAATGAAACAACCCCACAGTGCACTCTTCCCTTCAGGCTTTATAATATGTCGGGTTTATTTAGAGAAAAAGCAATTCAGACCCTATAATGGGTAAGGGAAGTTCATCTTGCCGTATTCCTCATCCCTACTGCGGTGGTGAACGTGTAACAGATGCCCCAAGACACATGCCCTATCCAGATAAATCTGATCCTAAGTCTGGGTGTTGGGGTTCTTTCTTGTTTGTTGTGCCCTGACCTTAGACTGGCAGGTGAACTTTTTAGTTCAAGAGACCCAGAAGTTCTGAGTCTTTTGGTTGCAAGTGACTTTTAGATGGAAAAGGATCTGTGGCAGCTACTCCAGTGATCTTAGAGAAGTTGACTACCAACAAAAGGATGCTCTCAGACCTGGCTTATTTCACAAAAAAGGATGGACCAGGAGTTATTTGGATAGTACAGAGCCAAGGGAAAATGTGGAATGTCTATTTGGTATCCCCACAAACTGCTGTATTTTCTGGTAAAATTGAAGTATCAGCCAACTGAGATTGTCATAGTAGTTATAAATTATTATTGAATCCTCTTTGGAGTTTTTCTGTCTATGTGTGCTATTAATATTTTGTATTTTTTGGCATTTATTTGTGTTTAGGAAATAAATACCTGTCCTATACTTTATTTTAATTATACATTAAATATCATTTTTTTATTATTATTATCCCCACATCTATCTTTTCAGAGAGACCTAAACAAGGGCCACACTCTAAGTTTTACATAATTTGTCCCTGAGAGATTGGGATAAGAGATTAAAAAGTCAAAGCACAGAAGAAAAGGAAGGCCAGCCCTTCTCTAAATAGAGGCTAATTTCTCCCCAGAATGCACTTTGAATAATCCCACATTTTAGGTTTTTCTTAAAGTAATATTTTATAATTTCCATTTTAAAAACTGTAATTGGATTCTCAACTAGTTAAAATTGTAAAAATCAAAAGAATCCCCCAAACATATTTAAACCACCAAATTGACTATAGTGCGAAGGGACAATAAACAGATTCTAAGAATTCCATACAGCCTTTGAGGTTTATAAGAAGATGATTAAGTTAGAGTTAAATAATACAGTAATTTTTACGGTCATTATTTTATAGACTGACAAATATGAACTTTGATATAGATTGAAATCCATTATCTTTGGTAAGGAACATTGATTCATCAAAGCTAGAGAGACGATTAACATAGCACCACATTTTAATAAGCAATGTTACAAAGTTTCAGTTATTAAAAACTCGAAGAGGTTAACACTTTAGATATCAAAAGAGCAAGTTGTCAATTGATTAATGGGAGGTAAAGGGTAAAACATGCAGTGTTGAGCTTTCAGAAATCCAATTATTCCTGTAACTATGCATACATTAAACAGCCATATTTTATTGCTGTCCTATGCCTGACTTGTCTTGCTGCTTCTTATCAAACATCCTGTTTGCATTTTAATTGACTCAGCAAAGAGCTGGGGGGAAAAGGAAAGTGGGAAAATTAAAATATGAGTTTTTTTCTGGTTTGTTTTTTTTTTAACCAACATAAGTTGTATTTGGAAATACTTACCTGTAAAGGATCTCTTTTATGGCACTGCTTTAAATCACCTTGTGTCAGATATATCAGACCCTATTCACATTGGCCATTTAAAACTTGTCATTTCAAAACACAACTTATAAATGTTTCCTTTTCCACATTTATGACATTATAGCCTTTATTTTTTTTTCTTTTTAGCATATTGCTTCCTATAGTTTGTTAGCTTCTTTAGGTCAAGAATCATAAATTATTCTTCTCAGAAGATCCCGAAGTATCCAACACGGTGACTTACACATAGTAAGTTTCCAATAAACATAAATTCTGTGAATGAATGAACGAAATCATTCTATGTTCTACAACTTCTTGTTAAACCGAAAAATCTATTTCTTTAAAGCAGCAAAGAATGTAGACTTCTTGGTATATGTGTGCATTCTGACTACATTTGTAACCTTGTGATGTACATTTCTTGTACTAACTGATAGAGATGTCTTTTCCTTTCTCTTAAAATTATATCTTACAGGGTCTTTTAGGCTTGACTTCTTTAAAAGAACCAAAAAGATAAGTATGGGGAAAAAAGAGAGAAACCCAGCTCATTGTCTGCTTATGCATGAATCATTTTATCTTTTCATTTCACTTCTTAGGGACTTAACCAAGATAATTCATAGCGCATCTTACTTCAGTGATACAAAATAAAAAGATAAATAAGACAATCCTTTTTCATTTAATATTTCCTTTCAATTCACTGTTTTTTGTCATTTAAGCAATGTCCAGTTCCACCCATAGCTAAATCAATAATTACAATTACAAAAAACTGGTAGATACAGTTTCTAGTTCTGAAATAGTCTACTTTACTTTGCTGTTATACTTTCAGATCTTAAGAGAACTCTGTGATGAGAAGTTTAGCCGTCAGCTCAGGTAGATAAAATTCATGGCTTTACGACAAGGACTCTGAATTTGGTTAGGTCCAAAGATTAGTTTTAATATGCACTTTCTTCTTCAATTCAATAATTTTAGGCACGATTAACTAATTTTGGACCAGTTCAGGAGTTTCATTCTAGTAAAGAAAAATAAAACACAACCCCTAGTATTTGACTCAATGAATTAAAATTTAAAATCATAATAGATTTCAGATGCCTCAAACAATATTTAGGGTTTTCAAAGTTAAGAATAGAAAACATACCCTATTAAATAAAGTAAGTATATATAAATGGCAACAAAAAACAAAGTATATATCCATATAATAACTTGAAATAGGTGAAAATATTTCTGTATTCATGCAAATACATAATGGGGGGGGGTGAAATCTTTTTATCCATTTTACAGAATAGATCATTTGAAGTAATTTATTATTTGAGTTAGGGGCCTTTGTAAATTTTCCATGATTTTTATATCTCATGTGTAGGTATACATTACCCATTGACTTACCATTTATTGAATTTTACATAGTATGTTCATTGTAGCAGAGTTAATAATGCTATCCATATTACTTCATGAACATATGAAAAAAATGCACATGGAATTGAACTAAATTGTATATTCAAAAAGTATTTTATAGAAAATGTTCATAATATTCTTTCTGAGGTTTACTATTATATGTGCCATTTTACTAGTGTAAAAAATAGAATGTTTTAAGTATTTAGCTAAGCACAAAGTCATATGTCAGCTCTACTATCATGATCTAGTCTCGTAAACACACAAAAACACTGTAGAAAATTTAAATTAAAGATATGTTGCAAATGGCCCCCATAGAATACTTGTTGGGTTCTTCCCCATTCCTAGAGTCTGATGGTGCCAAACAGAACTAGTGTCCCTTACAAATATGCGTGAAACCCTGATAATGAATAATATTTGACAATAAATACTGCACAGACATCATACACTGATGTTCCATCAGAGGTTTTCAAAGGCTGTGCCAGTCATATACAAAGTGTCATGTTCTACTAAGCTAGAAGGCCTTTGAATATGGATCAGCCCATGCATGCCATCCAACTACCTGCCTTGCTAAGTACAATCAGGATCAGCATCAGAAGATTGGCCTTTAGGCAATGAATTTTTTAGCCATGACAACAAAGGAAACAAGTGAACACATAAAAGGACCTCTAGTCCTACAAGGCCCACTTCTGTGCCAAAAATAAATTAGTATAATGATAGGAAGGGGAAGGAGGATATGATCATTAAGGTAATCAGTCATTGATAATCTTCATGTAATGCCCAATGGATATACATATGGAAGAATTTGACCATATCCATATTTTTTGTTTTATTTTTACTATTAATGAAGCCAGAAGACATAAAGAAATTGCCTCGAAATAAAAGGATGATGTACCAGTCCTTCTCCTAGAGGCAATTAAAGAGCTAATTTTATCAGGTACCCAAAGCTGGCATTTAATAGTTAACTTTTATAGAGTTCTCTAAGGTTTGAAGAGTGCTTTATAAATATTATCTCATTTAATACTCATAACAACCTTGCGTGGTCGGTACCTTTATTATCTCCATTTTACATATGGGGAAATGGTCACCCGAAGGCAACAAGAGTAATACTTTTTGGGATACTTCGTCTTCTGACTTTACAATATTCATCATTAGCATCAGTAAAAAGACCAGATCAAAAAAAAAAATCTCGGTCTATGAATTAATGTCTCTGAGAGAGCAAAGTAGACAAAACTCTATAAAGAACTTGACAAGGTCTACCCAAGTCAACATTTATTTCAATGTTACATAACTTAAAGATTAAAGTGTGTCCTGGAGGGGACAACAACAAATATATTTGGAAATATGCTTCGGGGCCAAGAAATTAGAGACGAAAGACCAAGAGCTATTCAGGAGCTACAAGCTTCCCTATTTTCTTCAAGAAGATAACGAGAAAGTTTTCTTCATGATGAATGCCAAATAATGTCACCCCTTCCCGCAAAAAGAAAGAAATATCTTAACAACCACTTGAGAATCAAATATCTGGAAAGAAAGGATCTATATGTACCAAGATATTTGTTTATCAGAGCATTTTTTTGTCGTAACAAAGGCTGGAAACAAAGTGAATGCTTGTCAATTGGCAAATAATTAAAGAAATTGCGTTATATGATTGTAATGAATATTACTGTGTCATAAGAAATGATAAATATGAAAAATTCAGAGGAACTTGAGATCTGTGTGAACTGATATGAAATGAAATGAGTAGAACTATGGGAGCAATTTTTACAGTAGCCACAATAATGGAAAGGAAAATTACTTTGCAAGACTCCAGAACTGTGACCAACAATGACTTCAGAAGACTGAGTCTGAAGCATGACTCTCACCTCTTAGCAGTGGTAATGGTTATCTGGAAGTGAAGAATAGAACATACATCTTCAGATGTTTCTAATATGGTGATTTGTTTTATTTGATGATATTTATTTGTTACAAGGATTGGTTATCTGCAAAATTGTCCATTTTTTTAGAACCTCCTCTACTTCATGGTATCTTTAAAACTGGTTGTTACTTGCCTTTACAACTATAGACACTAAGTACAAATTTCATCTACTTGATAATTTTGCCTAGACATGTTCTTCCTCTTGGATTATAAAAATGTAAGAACCTATTTTGTAAATTGGCAGTAATCCTGCCACGCCAATGGTGAAAGCAGGGAAGTGGGGAGGCATAGTAGGAAAATATGTATGTACTTGGTTACAATGATGAATTAGGAAATAAAGGGAAATAGGGAAATGAGAAGAAAATCATTGGTAGATAAGAGGAAAATGGAACAGCAAAATGAAGTAGAAAAAGAGGAAGAAAGGAGATGAAAATAAGAGAAATTAAAAAGAGAAATAATAGAGATGAAGGAAGGAGGTAGCAAAATGAAGTGACAATGAGCAGAAAATTCAATTTAATTAGATAAGCATTCATTAAATTACTACTCTGGGCCATGCAAAAGGGTTAAATGTTGGGGATACAAATCAGAAGATAGTCCCTGCCCTCAAGGAGTTTACAATTTTATGAAGAAAGACAGCACAGAAAAGGAAATGAGAAACATAATTAGGGCGCCGGGTGTAGAGGGACAAGGAGACAGGTATCTTGTTCTGTGGAGTTAAGACCAAACAGAGCTGCAAATGGAAAGTGTAATGATCTGGCAGTCCAAATAAAAGAAAACGAGGCTTTATTGTCAGTGTAGCTTTCAAGAAATTAGGATATTTGAGTTTGTTTTTTTAGCTAGAGTTTAGTTGACTTCAGTTTATATCCGTGGCTTAGACTCTAATCTTATGAAGAACAGAATTCTAGTAAAAATAATGTGTCAGTTTTCGAAGTGTTTTCCAAACGTCTCATTTAATTCTCACAATAACCCTAAATGGCGGGTGAGGTAGATATTATTACTTACCTTTTCCCAGTTAAGGAAATGGATTTTCAGAAAAGCTAAGTGATTAATTGATGGTCATACAGTTCGTAAATGACAGTGTTGTAAATCAAACTCAGGTCTCTTAACACCTTGTCCAGTTTTCCTATCCATTGATGAGTCACACGCAGTAAGAAGTATGAGAACTTGATAACATAGAACACTTGGGTGTGTATGGAGTAGTGATACTCTAGAATTCTAGATTAATACAAATTGTTATTTTGAACTTTCTGTCCGTTCTATGTTGTATCATCTAAGGTGATGTTTTTAAAATCTAAATCCATAGAAACCCAAAATTACCTCCATTGGCTACAATTAGTTCTTTAAAAGCCAATCTATTTCAACAAGTATTAATTAAGAGCCTACTATGTGATAGACACTGTTCTAGGTGCTACCTTGAAGGGGGCTTTCTTTCTATTGAAGAGAGACAACATATACAGTGACAAGTAAATGCAAGTATATATAAAATACATACAAATTAATTTAAGGAGAATTCTAACAATTGGGAGTTTCAATAAAGGATCCCTGTAGAAGGTGGCACTTGAAAAGAATTAAGAATTCCAAGAGGCTGAGGAGAGGGTTCCACATATGGTGGAGGGTTTTGTGAAAGGTAAAGGTGAAGGAGATGGAATGCACAAAGACATCAATCAAGACAATGTGGCTGGATTGGAGAGTGTATAAGAGGGAATAAAATGAAATCACGAGTCTAGAAAAATAGGTTGGAGTCAAGGTTGTAAAATTCTTTAAATGGCAAAAAAAAATGAGTTTGTTGTTGTGGTGGTGGTGGTGGTGGTAGTGGTGGTGGTTGTTGTTGTTCTAGAGAGGTAAGGAAGCCATTTTCTTCTTGAGAAAAGGAATAGCATAGCCAGACCTGTGCTTTAGAAATATTAGCATTGCAAGTAGATTGGAGAGATGAGAGGCCAGAGGGAATGCAAACAAAGAGGAGGCTATTGCAGGGTTCCAGGTAAAAAGTGATGAGGACTTGAACTAGGGTGATGGTTAAGTGACTGTGGAGAAGGGAATGGATGTGGGAGAAGTTGTAGAGGTTGAATCAGAAAAAAACAACAACTTGACAAGTAATCATATGGGGTGGGTGCAGGATGAGGAAAGGGAATAGGCAAGGGTGTGAACCTTGCTGAGTGGAAATATAGTGGTAATATGTGCAGAGAAAAGGGAATTCAAGATGAAGGATGGTTTAGAGGAAAAGGTAATGTCTTCTGTTTTAAATTTGTTGAGTTTGAAATACCAATAGGACATCCAGTGGGAGATGTCTTGCTGGCAGATTGTCATGTAGAACAGGAGGTTAGGAGAAAGAGGAGGAGTGTATATGTTGATATGGGAGTCATCTGAGAAGTTATGGTTGAACTCATGGGAACTGATGAATGTTCATTTTCAATTTTCTTGAAATCTATGGGTACTTAATTTTTTCTTTCTAATTTTTAATGATATAGTGATAGATTCCTTCTTTATTTGTATGGCATTCGTTGTTTCTGAAATCATTTGATTTGTAAGATATGGTCCCAAATTACCAATTATAGCTTCCTAAGACTATCCTAGTGATTCTGATGATTTGCACCAAGTTGTAGTGGCTCATTAGGGAGTACAAGACCTTTCTCCAGATAAGGATTACTGAAATTCACTTCTAAATTTTTTTCTATAAAACATCTCTTTATTAAAATAACTGAAAAAACATAGATTCAACATGAATATTGACTTTAAGATAATATTCCATTTGAGGAAAAAAAAACATTTAAAACAACACAAATATCCAAGAACATGAGACTTTATAATTTAGTTTAAATGTCTACTTTTTATTCAATCAATCAACCAACATTTATTAAGTACCTACTATGTGCCAGACACTGTACTAGAAGCTAGGGATATGAATACAATGAATAAAATAAACCTTCTTCTCAAGACTTATATAACAGGGAAAATAACTCATACATATGTAAGTATATGCAGAATAAATATATACACAATTAATGCAAAGTTAATACAAGGTACTTAAGTTCAGTGTTGGCTGGGAGATAGAACATTAGCAGTGGAAGGACTGGGGTGGGGGGAGGTGAGGATCAGAAAAGGCATCCTGTAGAAAGTAGTGTTTGAACTGAATCTTTAAGACAGAGAGTGATTTTGTAAATCAGAAGGGAGGAGGGAATCCAATTTAGGCATGAGGGATAGCCCATGAAAAGATAAAAAATGAGAAATCATGTCCTAAGTATGACTTCACAGAGAGAAGGTTAGTTTGACTCAACTATAAAGAGTAAAAACACGAATAATGTATTATAAGGCTGAAAGGAGGTTGGAGCTAAGTTGTGCAAGATTTTAAATGCCAAAAGAAGAGTTTTTATTAAGTGCAATAGGAATCTGTTGAGTATGGGAATGACATGGTCTGATAATGTGCTTGAGGAAAATCCCCTTAGCAGCTACTTGGAACAAAGAATAGAGTGGAGAGAGAAATGGGATAAGATGACAGATTAGGAGATCCTTACAATAGTCCAGGCAAGAAGTGATGAAGGTGTGAACTAAGGGGATATCTGTGTGAATAGAAATAAGAGGTTGAATATGAGAGATGTTGTGTAGCTAGAAAGGGCACAGTTAGGCAACTTATTATGTATCTGAGGGTGAGGAATATTGAAAAGTCAAGTGTAATCCTGAGGTTATAGACCTTAGAGACAGGAAAACTGATGACTTTAAAAGAAATAGGGAAGTTTGGAAAGATAGGGTTAGAGGGGAAAAAAATATTTTTGTGTCGAACATATTTAACTTGAGATATCACTTTCAAAGCATCTAGGTGGTCAAATGGATAGAGCCCTCAGCCTGTAGTCAAGAAGACCTGGCCTCAGACACTTACTAGCAAATTGATCCCAGGCAAATTGCTTTACCTCTTTTTGCCAGTTTCCTCATCTGTAAAATGGGGATAATAATCCCTCTCAAGAATTATTATCACACCTACCTCTCGGGTTACTGTGAAGATCAAATGAGATAATGTTAGTAAAGCATCTAGCACATTGCTTGGCATAGAGTGGGCAACATGTAACAGGGTATTTCCTCTCTCACTTCATCCTCTACTTTTGGGACAACCAGCTTGAAATAGACAGTAGGTGACATGGGACTGAAACTCACGAGAGAATGGGGTTAGATAGATAGATTGTTATCTGCATAGAGATGATAGTTAAATACTTGATAGCTAATAAGGATGCCAACAAAGAAAGTGTAGAGAGAAAAATAAATACCACCTAGTATAGAGATTTCAATTCCAGCCTCAGTTAGGGGGGCATAGCATGAATGATGAGTCAGCAAAGAAAACTGAAAAGGCATGTTCAAACAGATAACAGAAGAATGACAGCAGCTCCGTGAAAATCTATGGAAGAAAAAGCATTAAGTAGGAAAAAGTTGCCTAGTGCCAAATGTGGTAGAAAGGACAAGAAAAATGAGGACTGAGAAAAGATTATCACATTTGACATTTATGAGATCACTGGTATCATTAGAGAGAGCAACTGGAGTTGAGTTAGAAACCAGACTGCAAAGGGCTAAGAAATCACTTGAAGGAGACGAGTGGAGGCAATGAGTACAGATAGCCTTTTCTATGAGTTTGGATGAGGAGGGGAAAAAGGAATGATATAGGACAATAGTTTGGGATTAAAGCTTGAGAGGTGGTAATGTCTGGTAAAAGATTTCTAAAGGTTAGGGGAGGTTTGAATATGTTGACAGGAACTAGGCAAAGAACCAGTAGACAGGAAGAGACTGAAAATTAGAGAGAGAATGGAGATAACTGAGAGGACAAAGTGGAAAAGATGAGAAGGATTGAGATCAAAGGGACATTTAGATGGGTTCACTTTGGTGAGGAGAAGGTCTCCCTACTAGAGACTAGAAGAAAAGAAGAGAGAGTAGAAGACAATGTCAAGGGGTTTTGATATGGATGGAAGTGAAGAAGGGAAATGTATAGTGAAAGGCCTAATGGTTTTGTTTGTCTGTTTGTTTGTTTCAGTAAAGAGGCAAGGTTCTTACCTGAGATAGGCAGGGGAAGGAGAAATATGGGAAACTTGAAGAGAGATAGCAAAATTTGGAGTAACTTCCATATGGAATGTGACTGGGAATCAATTAGAAGGAATAAACAGATTACATTGCTAAAGGAGGGGCACAGTTCAAGTTAAATAAAACTTATGGTTTGTTTCACCAAACCTTTGTTTTACTTTTAGTTCTAGTCATGCCTTTGTCAAATTCCTACCCTTTAATAAAGAGATGATACTAATGATTATAGGCAATTAGCTGAAACAGAGGGGAAGAACCCTCCTAGGAAAGAGATTGTAGTCTGAATTGTGCCCTGGAACACAAATCCGGTATCCAAATTCAGTGGTCAATGCTGAGCAACCCCAGACCTCAACCTATTCCTAGTCACTGCAGGACAATTAACTAATATTTCTGACCTAGGTGCTGGAGGTCTGGATATGACTTCTTGGCATGAGGATCCCTACTTTAAGTAGGGAAGCCTTTAATGACTCAATAATCCTAGAATCTCATTGATGCCAATCTGTTAGACTGTTCTTGGCTGAGTTAAAGCTTTAGAATTCTCCTCAAAACAGAACAGGAAAATATCATGCATTCTCTCATCTCCACATATGTGTCACATCATCTTTGGGATCATTTTCTCTTATCAGGAAACATCATCAGACTATCCCTTTTCTGGAAAAGGATTTGGCTTTAGTCACTGCACTCTTGTTTTAACATAACTAGGGTTATTTGCATTTCCTCTCCAATTCTAGTCTTTTGTTATCAGTGGTTGTGTGTGTAAGTGTGTGTGTGTGTGTGTATTTATTTTCAAGCTGCAGCTGCAATTTTTTTTTCACATTTTTTTTTTACGTAACAACTATTTTAAAAGTTTTACAGAACAGTAGTCTCATCACAGCTTGTCTTCTGGTTTCTTTCTCAGGAATGTCTATTACTTGAGGGTGTCTTTCTGTTTCTCTTTCTCAAGTTTGGCATTTATCTCTTTGGTTTCTCTCTTGATTTTCCACTTGAAAGTACCTTTCTTACTCAAGACAAAGAAAAATAGAGACATATGCAAGTCAGCCTACACTTTATTCTTTTGGGGAAAAAGACACACTCAGAATAGAAAAAAGCAAGATGTTTAGGTCAGGAGTGTTACATATACTTTGTCTTTCCCTTTCTCTTACTTAAAAGACTGAAACTGCTCAACAGTGTATGACTGTGTATCTTGAATATGTTTCTTTCGCTGCCTTTCTGCCTCCCACACTTCAAAAAGCAATTCAAAGGGAGGGTTTACATTTCAAGAATTGGTAGACTTCCAGTGTTTTGCTGTGGAATGCAAAACAAGCCATAGCATTTTTCTAATAAGGAGTTAACAACCAAAATCAAATAGGAAGGAGAATTTATGCTTTCTTGTGTACTTTTATTCATTCATTCCAGCAATATGTTTATTAATAGTTGGCTGACATTTTTTATTCTATTATTCTTTTATTATCTCTAGCCTTAACAAGTCACTTAACCTTTCTAAGCCTAAGTTTCTTTTTTTTTTCTTTTTTCTTTTTTGGAGGGGGAGAAGGCAGGGCAGTTGGGGTTAAGTGACTTGCCCAAGGTCACGGGGCTAGTAAATGTTAAGTGTCTAAGGCTGAATTTGAACTCAGGTCCTCCTGACTCCAGGGCCAGTGCTCTGTATTCACTGAGCCACCTAGCTGCCCCCTAAGCCTCAGTTTCTTTATCTATAAAATGAATAGATTAGACCAAAGGATTTTTTATGTACCTTTCTTGCTGGCTGTTTTTTCTTTTAATCCATCTATAGATTGATGAAAAGTGAAATAATACTTTATATGTTAAAACGATTTTCATTTACTTTGTTTACACAGACTTACAAAGATAATGACTTAGTAAAGAGAAAAATATATCAAAATTATGTATTCTTTTAAGTAATAAGATATTTCTCTAACCTAAGAACTATGTTGGGGCAGTTAGGTGGCACAGTGCATAGAGCTATGGACCTGGAGTCAGGAAGACTTAAATTCAAGTCTGGGCTTAGACACTTAGTAATTGTGTGATCCTGGGCAAGTAGCTTAACTCCACTTGCCCTGGTTTCTTCCTCTGTAAAATGAGTTAGAGAAGGAAATGGCAAGCGACTCCAGTATCTTTGCCAAGAAAACCCCAGATGGGGTCACAAAGAGTCAGACATGAATGAAATTACTTAAAAAAAAATTGAACTGTATTTTTCTGGAGAAATGACTCTGAAATTTATTGATAAATCTAAATTCATCTCTAATGGTTGAATTCAGTTTGTTAATCAACCAAGAAGTATTTGTTGAGTTCAAAAAAAAAAAGATTTTTTTTTGGTCATGTGGAAAGGGACTTATTTAAGACATAACTGCCACTCCAGAGTTAAATCTCGATCAGCCATTTCCACCAAATTATAATCAGTAATTTTTAATCTCAAGAAGAAACAATCATGTAAGAAACAATGTGCAAGCCAGCTCCCTAATAAGTATCTTTTGCTTTTAAAATATGGTATGTGATTTTCTTTTTTATTGATTTTAAAAATAATTTTATTGATATCTTTTGTTTTCATATCACCTACTTTTACACTATATTTCTGCTCTTCCTCTTTCCAAGGAACCATCTCTAAAAACAATGAACAAAATTTTTATTTTTATTGTTAAAAAAAATAAGCTTCACAAAGTAAATTCTGTGTCATCCATTTAGTTTGCTTATAATTTATTCAGAGAATTACCTATGTAAGTTTTGGAAATATCAATTTTAAAGCAACTCTGGGACTAATACGGCTGGTATATATCTATGCAAGTCACTGATCCCGTAGCAGGGTAATCTGTCTGCAGTGAATGGACATTCATTTTTCTCACTCGGTTTTCATTCATCTACTGAGCAGCATGCATTCCCTTGCACTTAAAGAATAATGCTGGTGTTTTTTCCTTCTTTTTGAATAACACAAAATATGTTTTTAGAAAAATGTGATAATCATTAGCCTGAGAATTAATAATGCAGAAGGCCCATTTTCTTGGGATGTTTTTCCCCTTTCTCAGGTCCTGGACATTCCTGATGCAATCTATGCCTTATGTTATCTCAGAAATAGAAAACAAAACAAAACATATGGATGGTTTGTTGACATACCAGTCAGTAATCTAAAACTGAAATTGAATTTTTGAAACCAAAACAGTAATGAACATCATGTTTCTATACGAACCATTTTCTTGGGATCCTAACTGTCCTACCTCCCACTTGAGCGTGCTGTAAAATTTTATTATGTCAGCCTCTCTTTGAAACTTATTTCTGAAGACACACTGTCAGGAAATTACTGTATGTGCATAGTGTCTTGAAAGAAAATAGATTTCTGTTCATTAAAAAAAATAGAGGAGTAGGAGATGTTACAGTTGTGAAAAGTTGCAGGCACTTTCAGATAAGATCATTGTATTATTAATTTTACTTAATTATTTACTTTGTTACAAGATAACTCTCAGGAGTTAGGAATAATTTGGAAATGTTTCCAATGTCAAAGCAAAACATATCAATAAAATGTGGTCTTTCCATTGATAAATGAAAATTTAAAAATAAAGAATGTCTCAAGGGGAAGATAAAGGTAGAAAAAGCCCTTCACTTGAAGTCAAAATGCTATGAATTGAGGCTTGGCCATATCACTATTTCCTGAGCCTCCTTTAACTGTCTTAAAAAAAAATATATATATATATATATATATATACATATACATATATATATATATGATTTTATATATAAATTAATTGATATATAATGAATATATGTTATCCTACAGAATATTGATTGTGTTGCATAATTATTACATAATAATTATAATATATTGTTTTATTAGTACATTAATTTTATTATAATTTTATGAACACATTCCATTTCTAGAAGTTTTATATTTACCAGATAGAATTTTAAAGTTTGTAGGGACCTTAGAATTGATCTAGCCCAACCCTCTTATTTAACACAGAAGGAAACTGAGTCCCAGAGAAGAGAGGTAGCTATTCTAAAGTCATAGAGTTAGTGACATAGACTAGGATAGGAGTCAATCTTGTATTCCTGAGGCAGGTACACTTTCCACCTGTATCTGGCTTCTGCCCGTCTGATTTATTTTTGATTTATACATTTCTAGTTGCAATTATGTTAAATAGACCAAATTTTTCACTATGTAGTGTCACAAATTTTGAAACTGAAAACATTTCTAATAGATGTCCCATAACGGTATTTATTATTAGATATGAACTGGTAGGTTACATTAAAACCAAGATTGATGGTTTCATCTGGAAACACTACAAAAATCATGATTTATTTTGAGTTGTCTTAAACGTAATTCAGCGTCAAATACGAACTTTTTATAACTCAACATAAGTGTGTCAGAATGCTTGCAGTTTCGTACCAAATAAATAATACATGATCCATCCTGAAGAATTCAGGGATGGTGCAAGGAAGCAAGGAGTTTTGCTTTATATATTACAGAGTGACATGATTAAAGAGAGATCCAAGAAAGTCAGAGACAGAGTGAGATCGTGACAGAGAGGCAGAGACAGATACCAAAGGTCTCCTGAAAAATGGATTTGCAAAATATTACCTAGAGAACCAAATATGTTTTGGTTCATTTAAAAAAATTTAAAAAAAAATCCTACCACCCACTTTAATACTTATTTTAAAATCACAGAAATTTATGTCCTAAATATTTAATTTAGAAAATACTTGAGATTTTTATAACAAACAAAAGATAGCAGTTGTGAAACACTAATGGTTACTATTTGTTGTTATACTGCCATGGCCATCAGATCTGTGCCTGAATTTTAAAATTATTAAAGAAATAAAGGACATTATATCCTTCACCTCTCCCATTCTGGTAAACACAGTATTTCTTTTTCCTAATCTCGCTTTCTCTATGAAAAAGGAAAAAGGTAATTAAATCCCTCTGGAGACACCTTGCTCCTTAGGGTAAAGATAAGGGTCTTATTTGGCCACACTTATGTAGATTATCTGATAAATGGAAATAGAAACAATAAGAAGAAGGAATTACAGGTGGAAATTAGTCTTCTTTTTTAGATAGCCTAGATGGAAAAGGACAACACTTTCTTGTCCTTACTGAATCATCTCTTTTGACTCCCGGAAGCCACTAACTATATAATAATAGTCTTAGGGCTTTTAGTAGGTGTCAGGAAGCTAAAAAAAATAGAAGGTAACTTAGAAAGCTACCTTGTAAATTCCAGTTAGAGTACTAAGTAAGCCCTTTGGGCCGAATGTACTGTCCCCAAACTAGCTTATCCTGATTGGATCTTCCAAACTTTGTGTTGTCTAAGATCTGGGTCTTAGCAGAATGAAAAAAGAGAATATTTGTGCTTATACTCCCCCTCCAAACAAGCACTTTAACCCAAGACTATGAACTCAAAGTCTTTGCCCTCAAGTAAAAATTTCAGAAAGGCATGGCCTTTTGTTAATTTCAGAATAATCAGATCTCCAGGCAGGCCAGTTTTGGATGCTGGGGACTCATTTGAGTCTCTGAAGACAGTAAAAGCAGGTACTGGGCAGAAATAATCTTCTTTTCTCTAAAACAGGACTTTTGTCCTTAACTCAGAGAGAAAGAGAGAGACAGAGACAGAAAGAGATGGAGAGAACTTTCAATTTCAATATTAATAACAAAGAACAGGGCCTTTTCTGAAGTTTTGGCTTAATGGTTTGAGGGTTTAATATCTGATCTTGTGCCACCAAGTTAATATGTTTAATTTTCTGGGGGATAACATAAAAACATGATAGATTCGCAAAACTCTTTCTCTCTTTTCCCTATATTAAAAATGCTTGAAGAAAAGCTCTGCTTTCCAAAATCCCAGGTAGCCAAGAACTCTTTTAGAACAACCTTGCCTGGTTATCTGGTTATTCATATAATGATGACTCTTGTCTCCCCTTCTGGTTGGAGGATCAGTAAAATCATTTTGGAATGGTATCAGGCCCCATGTGAACCAAACTTTGAAGGATTTCAACTGGTAGAGATGATTATGGAATACCTTGTAAGCTCAGGGAATATTATGAGTTGAGAATATGTTCAGAGAAAAATAGGTCCCTTCCCCCTCCCCTCTACACCTTCCTTCCGTTCTTTTTCCCTAGTTTGGCCCCTTTGCCTCCAAACTCTGCTGCCTGACTTAGAATATAATCTCTTTACCTTTGGAAACCTTCAGGGATCACACTAAGAACTGTGTGTACTGGATGTTTTAAACTCAAACTTGCCTAGAACAGAAATGGATTAGATTCTCTCCTGAGGTTCCTTGCATTTCCAGGTTTCTAGAATTTTATGATTTATTACTGTCAGACTGAGGCAATAAAACATGAAAGAAGAAAAAAGACCAATAGAATAATATAGCATACTTCCCAAGTTTTTTTCAGCTCATCAGGCTAGAGAAATATCACAAACAAAAATAATCATAAACCTTCCTTGTCTACCAGGAGGCCTCACTGTTTCCATGTGAAACATCAGCACCACGCTTAGCAAGTCAAATGGCAAATAGTCATCTCTGTGTAGTGAGATCTTACCTGTTGCCAAATGACTGATTTTTAAAAAGATACGCAGAGTTGATGGCGTTAAATACAATTGAGGATTCAAATTTTTTTTATCCACTTTAATATTATTCCTGTTGATCAGCAATTATACTTCATGTATGGAATATATGGATGCAACTATATTTAAATGGCATCCACACAATAAATAAACATTTGAGTAGTTCGCTGACTCTTTGCGTATCCCTTTAAAGAATGTGTACATTTTTCTTTGCCTTCATCCTCTGCTTTGCCCGCTTCTTAGTGATGTCAACACAAGGTTACACCAACTCCTGGGATGATACATTTCTAAATTTGTCATGCTCTTGGTCTTGCTGGGCACTATTTTGTTATTTCTCACTGTGCTGCTCTTCTTTGTTTTTCTTCTTGCTGATCTATTGCTTCAATATTTAGTAATACTACGTTCTTCTATTATCCTCTTTCCTTTTCACTTCTAGTAGCTGCAATAGGGCCACTCCTATGGCCCTAATATCCTTCTCCACTCTCCCACTGGTGGTGGTATTGTGAATATTTTTTAATCCCAATGTGGCAAGTAGGGCTTTGTGTTATCAATGGCTTGGGTTACCTAGTATGACTAGTATTAATTTTGATATCAACAGAGCTTCTTTCTTCCACTCCTCTTCTCCACAACCTCCATCTTAAAGACAAGACCCAGGACATAATCACAGTTGTGGGCTAATTGCAAGTGGTTTACAGCTGTATTTAGCTGGAAGTCTGGAAAATTCCATTGTTTAAGCGGTTAACTTGGAATGGCCTTCTTTTCAACATGCCACTTATTGAGACTCTTTGCAGTGTCTATTTGTAAATATAAAAGCTGTTTCTTGAGATGCATGGTTATTTACAGTGTTTTCTCTATTATGCAGGATAAATTATTAACAAGAAAATAATTGAATATTGAATACGCCCTGGCAAGGAAAATATCTTTCACCAAGTCTGTCACATAGTATGCTGCAAGTATGCATTCTAATTAGCAGCATAGGCCTAGTGGATTCATGCATCAGACTGTTCAGATTCAGGATTGAGGCAATTTTCCTTCCACCTAACTTGGAGCAATTGGGAGGCAATTTTAACTCGAATTGGTTAACTTTTTCCATGTTTTGCCTATATTTTATAATGTACCAATTCACATCATAATTCAACCTGAGGCCAACTATACAAGAGTCTCCTTATAAATTTTAATTGTTTGGGCAAGTAAGCATACCCAGCTCTCAGGGACTGCATCAGGAGTAAGTAGTTCTGTAGGTGATACAATCAATCTGATCCTTTATTATAAAGGTTCCCTTAGACTTCTTGATATAGTTCTCTCTTCTCTGTGTTGGTCTACATATTAACTTATCATCAGCTGAAAATCAATTACTAAATCTCAGATCCTTAAGTTTTGTTTTGTTTATGTCTTTGTGTAATCTGGTCTTACAACAAGTTTTGATATAAGAAAGGTGTAAGGAAAGATATTGGAAAGACCAGGAGGAAACAAACATTTAAAGAAAGAGTAGAGACCAGAAAGGAAGGGGAAAGGGTGGCTGAAAAAGGGAGATAAAATCTTAACTTTTCTCTTCTGTGTTGGCAATGACACTAGAGAAAGTTTTGCCCGAGATAAGCATTCAGGGACAAAGGCTGAGGAAATAGAGAATCAAAGGGCTGGTGAAACCAGGATTTAACTGGTTTAACCTGGGCAAGTGAAAAGAGGGAAAGAAGCAATTAGTAATTTTTCAAAGGAAAATTTACTGAGTTGCTCTCACTGAAAGTGGGGCTGGCCTAAGTGTCATGAATACAAAGATGGTTATCTCTTCCCAGTAGGTGTTGACAGTTTGGTTGCAAGTCATATATGGGATAAAAAAAAAATCACTAATGGTAGGAGACAGTGCCTAAATATCAAGCAAGTGGTGTAAACAATATATGCTATGGGCTTCCAGAGTCCTGGAAGGAAAGACCACTCCTAGCTCAGGTGGTCTAGGAAGGTTTCATGCCAAGCTGCAAAAGTGATGGGAGAGGATTGCTTTAGAAAAAAAAAGAAGGGGGGGGAAGAGAGACAGAGACAGAGACAGAGAGACAGAGACAGAGAGAGAGAAGAGGGCGAGAGAGACGGAAAGAGAGAGACAGAGAGACAGAGACACAGAGAGAGACAGAGAGAAAGAGAGAGAGGGACAGAGACAGAGACAAAGAGAAGAGGGAGAGAGAGAGAGAGAGGGAAGAGAGAGAGAGAGAGAGTGAGAGAGAAAGAAAGAACTTGGGACAGAAAGTCTTCATTTGTTGGATTATGGGATTTGGGAGGTTTTCTTGGTCATCTGTTGCACCATGCCCATGATGGGTTTGTGAGAGTTTATAAAGGTAACCCACTCTTTGAGGTAAGACTGTAAAAGGAAATGTATATTTTTCCAGTATCCTGCCTCCTTCTTTGCACGCCTCTACTCTTGTGCTATATCATCTATAGTTCCTTTCTCCTGCTTTCCTGTGAGTTTCCTAAATTTATGTATGTTTAAATTAAGCTATTATGGGCTGTGGTTTGCATAACCAAGTGAATCCACTAAGGCATCTTTTAAATACAGTTAAAAGCCAATTGACAAATCAGAAAAGAGCCACATTGTCTTCACTGAGGCCTACTTTGTTGCATTTTAGGTCCTAACTTAATAAAATGAATAACTGAGAGTTCTGGAGTTGTGGTAGATATCCAAATTTAAGCAGTTTCTATGTACCAAAATGATTTTCTGGTCATATCAACAAGCCCCATTTCCCCTCTCCTTGTTCTTTGAAAGTCTCAAAAAGGCTTTCATTTAATTTTTCAGGGTATCTTGGTTTTGATCTGCAACTGTGATTTCATCACTGTAGGGAATTGTGGGGTGGATACTTCCTTCAACCAAGGCAAATAAGCAAACCATATATAACTTACTGTTTTATATAGTTGATCACACACTGTGAGAAGTTCGGTGACTTGTTGAGAGGAACCCGAGGAGGCTTTGGGAGGACATGAACCCAAATCTTCCTGACTTCCTCCTATGCCCTCTGTATGCTCTACCACATGTATTCTAAATTGTTTTTCTTATATAAACTACAGAAAGTCTATGATGTTAATGGAATAATTTAGATGTTCTTGTTGGAAAATATGTTGTTGCACCCCAGTTAATACATAGAATTAGGGATAGAGCATTCATTGGAGCATCATATGTCAAAAGGCATTACCATCCCATGGCAGAACATCACAGGAATCGCTTAGGCAGGAGGTAAAATTTGAAATGGCACCAAAAATGTTCCTGGAAAAACTACCAAGGTAGTACAAACTCTGTAGAAATTCACTTCTGCAATTTATTGTCTCTCAAATTCCATGACAAAGTGTTCTTCCTCATGAAAATATCATTTATATGGGAATTCTCAACCACTTAAATTAAAAATTAGACTGATTCAGCCCCATGCCAGGTTTTCCTCTTACCTTTTACTAAGAAGAAAAAAAAATACATACATATATTGTTGCAGATGGAGAAAAAATAACAAAGCTTAAATGATTTCCTTAAATGCAGCACATTAGCAATGAAACTTAAGATTTAATATGCAGCAGCCTTTCTATTGAGATTATTGTATAGCAGTGAATCTCAAGGTGATTCGAGTAATCTTTGAGTTTTCAAGGTACCAGCTGATATTTCTATGAACCTGCTAAAGCATGCATTAACTAAAATGAGCAGCTAAGGAACAAAATAATATTGGAGAAAGGATACAAAGTTAGGAGAAAGATACTAACCTTCACTTTCACCAGAGATGAACATTATCGCGTCCTCTAAACTCTGACTAGATTTCTACCACTCTTACACAGTTCTATCATATTGAATCCTTTAATTATCTGTGTACCCAACTTCCCTCTCCTGTACATTGTTAACTCTTCAAGGTCAATGATTCTGACATATTTTTCATTGTATCTCCTATGGAACCTAGCACATTTGGTGCTTAATAAGTGCTTGCTGAATGTTACTTATCCAGTGGACACCTTGATGTCAAGATTAACCAGCTAATGTCATCATTAGGTGAGGTCTGGACTTGTATGATTAAATATTTACTACTATAAACTCCTTAAGCATTGAAATCAAATGAGCCATCCCTGGGATTCACCAATCAACAGTTCAGTTTTGTCAATCAATTGCTGAAATAATTGTTTTCATGATGTAATTATAATTTATGATTGAGAAATATGCAAAACAATCCCACATGAATCTCTCACATGGATAGCAGGAATTTAGAAATTTGCTTTGTCTAGGAGGTTGTTAATGCACTACCTGAAAAAACTTTTCCTTCTATGACAGTGATTGGAAAATAGCACTGGCCTTGTCCCTCAATCTCAGCACCAATGCAATAGAATCAACTACTTATTTTGAAATGCTGGCTCCTGCATTATTACATTCTATCAAACTTCAGTGGAACAAAAATATTGAGGCAATAGCTCCCTTTTATATTATTTTATAGTAAGTTAAATAATGGAAATTAAACTTTCCTTTATGGTAATTCACCTCTGAAAAAGGTTTAGCTTTTTAAAATAAAAGTGGATATTAGTGAAACCTATTTGAATTTTCCTGCATGCTTAGATAATATTTTCTTCTAAAGACATACATATGCAATGTGTTTCATCTTTTATGGAAGGTTAAAATATAGTAATTTCTTAACACAAAACAAAAGACCCAAATGAAAACCAGTCTCTAATGGTCTTTCTTTCTCTTGCTTTGTTCCCTTCTTTAAAGTTCTATTTATTTTTGAGTGAGAAATGTTTTATTTAAATTCAAAACAAATTTGTTATTTTGTGAACTTCTCAAGGTGTTCTTTTATAATATTGTATTTGAAAAATTATTATTATTAATCATATAATTTCATATAATTCATACACTCATTTTTAAACCAAAAACTTCTTTCAAATCTGACCAAAACAAATACTACCCATAACAGAAGAGCAGAAAAATCTAGATTTTTCTAGCAAATGAAAAGCAAAGTTCTTTGAATAATTAAATGAAAGCTTTTTTCAGGCTTTCAAATAAGGAGGGGGAAATTATTTAAAAGGCTCATTGATACCAATAGAAATCCATTTACATACCCAGCTGCTCCTTACGTTTGGATATACACCCGAACCCTTGACCTTTCAGAGTTATACATTTTATTCAGGTACTATCTAAGCTGCAACAAACCAGGCTAAGGAAGAACATTGTTGAAAATGACCTCAAAAGCTGAATGTGTTAAAATTAGCAAAACTTTATGCCCTACATCAAAGAGTAGTTAAACATTGGCCGATGTTATTATTATTCAATATTATTATTATTATTATTATTTAATATCCCCCAATTTCCTGTAGTGCTGTTATGGATTATAGAATAGCCTTGCAAATTGGTTTTTTTTTTAAGTATTGCTAGACATACACAAATTTTATTAGCCCCATTCACATTTAAACCTGTAATTTCTTTAATAATTGCTTATTTTATATAGTACTTAAATTTTTCAAAATGTTTTATACATTTGCTCTTATTTGAGCCTTACAACAACTCTATAAGGAAAGCTGTCTTGCTTTTATCATACAGATTAGGAGACTGAGGCTCAAAAGTTAAGTGAATGACTTAAGGTCATACACCTACTAAGTATTTCATGGGCCTCATACCCTGTGTGGTAAGTACTAAAGGTATCATTACTTCCATTTTACAATTGAAGAAACTGAGACTTAGAAAAGTTAAGTGACTTGCCCATGGTCTCACAAATAGTAACAGATGTAGAATCAAACCTCTATCTTCCTTAGTCCAGGATAGTATCTACTAAGTGATGCTTCCACTAGACACTAACCCTGCCTTAATTTTCTCAACTATAAAAATAGAGATAAGAATAGCACTTACCTCCCAGAGATTCTGTAGGCTCCTTGAGGGCAGGAACAGTTTTGTTTGAGGATCAAATGAGATAACACATAGTAGGTACTTAATAAACACTTTTCCTACCTTCCTTCATTTCCAATAAAGAAAAAAATGTTGAAAATGCTTGCCATATATTAATTCATGGAAATGAAAGATATATATTTCCCTTCCTACTTCCCCGTCCCACCTTCCCTGAAGACACATATGTATGATGCACACACGCACATCTGTGCACACATACACATACACACACTTATACCATGTTACACAATATGTTAAATTATAAAACACACTGCATTAGATGCCTTTTAGAAACTGATTTGAAAGTAAAATAGAAACTGGGGCAACAAGGTGGTGCAGTGAATAGAGCACTGGCCCTGGAGTCAGGAGGACCTGAGCTCAAACCCAGCCTCAGACACTTAACACAAAACTAGCCGTGTGACCTTGGGTGAGTCACTTAACCCCAATTGCCCTACCTTCCCACTTCCAAAAAGAAAAAAAAATAGAAACCAACATGTTGTCTGCTATTAAAGCAAGATAACCTGCACTAACAGCAACTCTTTTCTCTACATTGATTTTTAGTGATCTGTATACCATACCACTGATATTAGACACTGAAATAAGGAGCTATGGAGATGTACATTTCCTGTGTCTTGAAGTAGAGTAGTTGTGTTTTCTGGGTCAATATATAGAATTGATAGAAACTATTTCCCTCCTTCCTATAATAAAAGTGGTATTTGGATTTACTATCCAAAGGGTGTCCCTGAAAGAATATAATCATTTCCTTTCCCCTCCTTTTATTTAGTAATTCAGAATTCATATGAATAATTTTCACCATTTTTTTCAATAAGCCTATGATGATGTTCATTATTATCTTAGGCCTACTCTTCAATTTTCTCTTTTGATAACTGTCAATTTAGGGAGACACTGGGACACTGAAATTTAGAATTTCATAGTGAATACTGAAAGCATAGTCAGGAACAGAACTGATGATTGTGGAAACAATCTTAAGGTATTGGATTTTTTTTTTCAGTTTTTATTTCTTAGTATGTAAAAAAAAAATCTGTGACATAATTGATAAAAGTACTCACTGTGCTGGCACAACTTCTCTCCCACTCCCCACCCTCCAACCCGTGATACTGCCATAGTAATACTGGTCAAAATAATCCCAAAATGAATATTTAATTTTTATATATTGTGTGCATCTTTATATAGTGAACACAACAATACTATAGTCAAATGTACAAAGCATCTTCAGAGTCACCTCCATGCCATAATGAGGCATCAGAAGGTGTGTCAAGAGAACCTAAGCAAGGATGCCAGCATGCTGGGTGATCTCTCTGGGGCAAATTTATGGGAAGACATAGATGAGAGCATCATAGAATGAGTAGGCATGATGGTGCATTTTCAAGGAAGTATTCCCTACTCTGTCTCTCCCTATTTCCAGGTGAAAACAATCAATCAATAATGTGCGTGTGTGTGTGTGTGTGTGTGTGTGTGTGTGTGTGTGTGTGTGTATAGATAGATAGATAGATAGATAGATAGATAGATAGATAGATAGATAGATTCAGCCTGCTTACTATATAGCAGACACTGTGTTAAACACTGAAGATAAATGAAAAACACACCAAAAAGTCCCTGCCTAAAGGAGATTACATTCCAGTGGGGGAGATAACATGTACATAAAATGTTCATTATTGTTATTTTCAGTATTTTCCATGTCTTGTGACCCCATCTGGGGTTTTCTTGGCAAAGATACCAGAATGGTTTGCCATTTTCCCCCCAGCTCATTTGGGGAATGTGGAGAATGGGGATGAGGAAACTGAGGCAAACTGGGTAAAGTGACTTGCCTAAGGTCACATCTGAAGACAGATTTGAACTCAGGAAGAGGCGTGTTCCTGACTCCAGGTCCAGTGCTCTATTCACAGTGCCACCTACCTGCCCTCACATATAAGATAGAGTAGATAAATAGTAGCTTTAGAGGGGAAGGCATTTGCAAGTGGTGAAAATGGAAAGACTTTCTTTAAGAGGCAGCATTTGAGCTGAGTGTTAAAGGAAGCCCAGGGATTCTAAGACTTGAAAGCTAGAAAGGAGAGGATTTTAGGCATGGGGAACAGGCAATGTAATGGAGCTGAGATTTGGGGCATTGTATACAAGGAACATCAAAGCAGACCAATATAGCTTAGTTCAGGGAGGGAAATAATGTGTTAAAAGACAATATAAGAAGGGACCAGGTTGTGAAGGGTTTTAACTGCCAACACAGAACTTTATATTTGATCCTGCTTATAATAGGGAGCCACAGGAGTTTATTGAATCAGGAGGTGGGATAACTTGGTCAGACCTATACTTTAGGAAAATTACTTCAACAATTGTGTAGAAAATGGATTGGAGAACCAGGGAGTCCATTTAGAAGGCTATTTCAAGTCCAGGTGAAATTTGATGAGGGCCTGAACTAGGGTGGTATCTATGATTTGATAGAAGGGGATATATACTGGAGATATTACAGAGAAAGAAACTACAAGATTGAATAACTGCTTAGATATATAGGGTGATCAAGTAAAAGAAGTTCAACAAGATAATGAAACTGGGAATTTGAATGACTTGGAAGCATGGCATCATCCTAGACAGTAATATTGCACTGTAGAAGAGTGGTAGACTGGGGGGAAAGATAGTGAGTTTTGCTTTTATTGTTTTGTTCCATGTACCAATGGGACATCTGGTCCTAAAAGTCCAATAGGTAGTTGTTGATAGTTCTGGATGTCAGGAAATAGTCTAGAGATGGATAAATAGATCTGTGAGTCATCTGCAAAGGGACGATAATTGAACCCATGGGTGCTGATGTAATTACCAAATGAAAGAATATAGAGACTGAAGAGAAGGGAGCCTAGAGCAAAGCCTTGGGGAATTCTTATAGGCAGTGGATGTGATGGGGATTGAGATCCAGCAAAGTAGACCAAGAAGAGTCTTTTAGACAAATTGGAGAACCAACATATAAGTCACTAAAACCCATAGAGACAATAATAGAGGAGGAGGTTGTTTACCATCTGATCAACAATGCCAAATCCAATCGAAAGGTAAAGAAGGATAAGAGTTAAGAAAAGGCCATTAATTCTGGAAATTAAGAGGTCAACGATAACTTTGAAGAGAGTAGATTTTGAAAGGTGAATTGCAGAAGGTCTAGAAAATAATAAGAGACTCTAGGTATAGGTGGCTTTTCAAAGGACTATAGCTAAAAAGAGGAGAAGATATCTTGTGGGCATGGAAGGATATGATAGTGAGGGGTTTTTTTAATTTTAATTTTTTTTTGAGGGGGCAAGGCAAGGTAATTGGGGTTAAATTACTTGCCCAGGGTCACACAGCTAGTAAATGTCAAGTGTCTGAGGCTGCAATTGAATTCAGGTCCTCTTGACTTCAGGGCCAGTGCTCTATTCACTGTGTCACCTACGTATATGTGTGTGTGTGTGTGTGTGTGTGTAGATGAATTTTTTAAATTTGGTTTCCAAATTCTCTCCCTCCCTACAACTCTTACCCCACCCATTGAGAATGCAAGCAATATGATACCTATTATAAAAGTAAAGTTATGCAAAACATATTGCCATGTGGCAAAAAAAAAGAAGCAAGAAAAATAAAGTAAAAAAATATGCTTCAATCTGCAATCAGAGTTCATCAGTGTTCTTTCTGTGATTGGTAGCATTTTTTCATCATGAGTCCTTTGGGATTGTTGTATATCACTGTATTTATCAGAGTAACTAAGTCTTTCATAGTTAATCATCATTACAGTATTGCTGTTACAGTGTACCATGTTCTCCTGGTTCTGCTCACTTCACTTTACATCAGTTCCTTTAACTCTTCACACGTTTTTCTGAAATTGTTCAGTTTGGCATTTCTTATAGCACAATAGCATTCCTTCAAAATCACATGCCACAACTTATTTAGCCATTCCCTAAGTGATGCATCCCCTCAGTTTCCAATTCTTTACCACTACAAAAAGAGCTGCTACAAATATTTTTGTACAGATGGGTCATTTTCTATTTCTTTATTTACTTTGTGACACAAACCTAGTAGTAGTATCATTGGGTCAAAGGGTATGCACAGTTTTATAGCCCTTTAGGCACAGTTCCAAATTGTTCTCCAGAAAGGTTGGATCAGTCCACAACTTCACCAGCAATGCATTAGTGTACCTGTTTTTCAGCATTCCCTCCTGCATTTGTTGTTTTCCTTTTCTGTCATGTCAGTCAATCTAATAGATACGAAGTAGAACTTCAGAGTTGTTTAACTTTGTATTTCTACTAGTGATTTAGAGCATTTTTTCATACGACTATTGACGACTGTAATTTATTCTTATGTAAACTGCCTGTTCATATTCCTTAACCATTTATCAATTGAGGAATAGCTCTTATATATTTTTTAATATAAATTTGACTCTGTTCCCTAAATACTTGAAAAACGACATGTTTATCAGAGAAACTTGCTGTAAAATCCTCCCCCATTCTCCAGTTTCCTACTTTCCTTCTAATTTTGGCTTCATTTGTTTTGTTTGCATAGAAAGGTTTTAATTTAATGTAACCAAAATTACTCATTTTACTTTTGGCCATAAACCATTCCCTTATCCCTTATTTTTTCCCCCATATTCTTCTAACGTGCTTACAATATCACCATTTAGGTCTAAATCATGCAACCATTTTGAGCGTATCTTTGTATATGGTTTGAATTGTGACATGCCTAGTTTCTGCCAGACTGGTTTTCTGGTTTTCCTAGCAATTTTTGTCAAACAGTGAATTCTTGCCCCAAAAGTTTAGATCTTAGAGTACTGTGGCCATTTACTTCTGAATATTACCTGCCTAATCTATTCCACTGGTCAACCATTCTATTTCTTATCCTATACCCGAATGTTTGGATGATTCCTGCTTGATAATATAGTGTGAGATCTGATACTGGTAGCTTAGCTTCCTTCACTTTTTTTTCCATTGGCTCCCTTGACATTCTTGACATTTATTCCTCTAGATGCATTTTATTATTATTTTTCTAGTTCTATAAAATAATTTTCTGATGGTTTTATTGGTATGGCACTGAATAAATAAATTAAAATAGAACTTGTCATTTGTATTTCATCGGCTTGACCTACAATAGTGAGAGATTTACAAGACTGGGAAGACTTTGTCCAATAAACAATTGATGAGTGGATCCAAGAGCAGGGAGTCATCTGCACAGAAATGTTAACTGAATCCAAAAGAGTCGATGAGAACACTGAAAGAGAGAACGTAGATAGAGAAGAGAAGAAAGCCAAGGGCAATACCTTTGGGTACATTCAAAGTAGGGTATAGGAAGGGTATAATTTTGTAGAGTTTAGATCAATAAGGCTTGTACATTTATTTTATGAAGAAGTAAGGGAGAATAAGTAATCAAGGACTCTGAGATTGTGCACCTGGATGATAAAAATGATAGTGGTGTTCTCAATAGAAATGAGGAAGTTTAATAGAGGGCTCAGTTGGTGAGGAAAGATAATGTTTGGGATACAGTGAATTTCAAATGCTTAAAGGACATGCAGGTAGAGATGTGCAGCAGGCACTTAGAAAGAAGGACATTATGGTGAAAAATTAAGACCTGCACTTAGAGTCCAAGTTCCCAGGGTTCAAATCCTAGCAGAGCTTTTTCTGTGGTCCTTAGTTTCCTCATTGGTAAAATAAGTGTTAGATTATCTCTGAGATTATCTTTCAGGTCCCAGTAAAGCTGATGAAATCACTGAAAAGAGATGAAAACATAAGGCTTCTTGAAAACCTGAAATCTGTGAACTTAATTTTATTTTTTTGATATTTCAGTCACCACATTACAGTATAATAGGTTTCTGCACTTTATTCTGTGCATTTGAAAACATTATTCTAAGAAGTCCATAGGCTGTACTAGATTTTCCAAAGAGATCAATGACACAAAAGAAAGGTTAAGAACTCCTAGAGAGTAAGAAGAAAAGATGGACTAGGACAAAGCCTTGAGGGACACCCACAGCTATGGAAATTCTATATAGTTGATAATCCAGCAAAGGAAATGGAGAAAGAGAGAGATCAGAAAAGATAAGCAAGAGGGAAAGATGTTACTAAACTGGAGGGAGAAGAAAGAATCCAGGGCTAGTGTAAAAAATTCAGAGAAGTCAAAAAGGATGGCCAAGAAAAGGTCATCAGATGGAGCAATTAAGAAGTGATTGGTAGTTGTGGAGAGTGGAATATCAATTTACTGAGGGAGTCTTCTTCCCCTTCCCTATTTTTGTTTTACTTTTATTCTGAACATATGTATATGTGGGTGTGTCTATACACACATATACACCATATCTCCCATGCATATCTAAGCCATGAACATTAAAAAGGAAACAATACAGAACATTAATAACATTGGTAGTTAAAAGAGTGCTAGACAGGGAAGAAGAAGAACAAAACTGGTTACAGATGAAGCATTATTCTACATCTACTTCTTACCCATTACAGATGCTGCATTTGTCTGGAGAGAATCCAGTAGAAGAGACAGGGTGTTTTTCCTCCTTAGCAATTAATTAGTGCCCTCCAGCATGCCAGGTGAACAAAGAAATCGGACCTGTGGGCCTGTACAGGTCTCTGTCCACTGCTCTCCTAGGTATTAATAATGGGTTCATTCAAACTACTCATGAAGAGTAATGAGTAATGGAATTGAAGTAACTCTTAAGATTTAATAATATCATTTATTTTAAATTTTATAGTGTATTAAGACGTTTGAGGGTTTTTTTTTCTCCTCTGATTGTTTCATGATTAGGTTTATTTTAGTCTATAACATGCCATTAGCTCAGCTGGACATTAAAGCAAAACAAAGTGGGAAAAATATACATTTCTACAGCTGAGATCAAGTTATCAAACATTTCACATTAAGAAACTGCAAATTTGTCAGCCTTTATTTAAAAATTTGCTTTAAAAATATTTTTTGATTAATTAAAAGTACTAGATTTTGGGTTGTCTTTCCTTTAAACCCTAAGAAAACTTATACTGGGAGACCACCAAAGCAGAAAGGCAGAAAAGTAGAGATGAGTTCCCCAATTAGGTCATTGTGGTCTAAATCTAAGCTTTACAAACTAGCTGTATTCTGGACCCTGTCCAGTTAGCAATTTGTTCAGTGCTTTCTATTTGCCAAACACTGTGCCATATCCAGGGGACACAAAGAAAAGGCAAGAAAAAGACAGGTAGAAGGTCATCTTAGACAGAGAGCACTATCATGGGGTAAGGGAATGGAAAAGGGAGTAGACACACTGGGAAAGGCCTCCTGCACAATGTAGACCTTGCACTGCACCTTAAAGGGAGCTAGATACATCTGTAGGAAGGAGTGAGGAAGAAAGGAATCCTAGTCATGAGGAACAGCCTGTCCAAAACCATTGTTGCGAGATGGAATGACATGTACTAGGAACGCAAGGATGGCAGTGCTGATAGACCATAGAGAGTGTGGAAGGAAACAAAGTAGGAGACTGGAAAGTAGAACAGGGCTTTAAATGCCAAAACAGATATGACATTTGATTGGAAGTCATTGGAGTTTATTGAGGAGAGTAACAAGGTCAAACTGTGCTTTAGAAAAATTTCTTTTGCAGCTGAGTGGGAGCTGGATTCGAATGGAGATAGACAAGGCATTCCCCAGAAGGCTGTTGTAATAGGCCTTTCATGAGGTGATGAGGGTCAATACTAGAGTGATACTTGAATGGAGAGAAGGGGACATGTCTGGTCTGGTTTTAATCTTCAGGTTCTCCTGGGGTTTCCAGAGCTCTGGTGGAAGGCCAAGTATACAACTATGAAGTCAGAAATGGCCAGCTGTTGGAAGGTTTGCTGCTTTCTTAAGGGTGACATGAAACTCCTTATAGGGATCATCTTGCCATGTGATTCTGAATGCTTTCTTTAGGGCATCACTCTGCCAACTATTCCCCTTTCTCCTCAAAGTCTACAATGTACCCCCCGTTCCTTCTGGTCTGAATAGTGAGTATGTTCAGTCACTAACATTTAGGATCTTCTCTCCTCAACACTTATTTTGTGAAGGGACATTTTGCCATTTTGTGAACCAGTAAGTAATTTCAGGAAAAACGAGGGGAAAATAGGCCAGCTTGGGTTATTAAATGGATGGCAGCAGAACAGAAACATTTTATAATTTTGAGTAATACTGCTTTTGGATTGTTGCCTTGTATTTTCTCCTCAACATCAGAATATATTTTGAGAAAAAAGCAGTCACATTGTGTCTGCATTTCATTGGATATATTGTAAGGGAGCTGCAATACTACCTAAGTCTTCAGCAGGGGACCCAGTGAAAACTAAACATGAGTAAATGTGAAAGAAATAGAGAGAGAGAGAGAGAGAGAGAGAGAGAGAGAGAGAGAGAGAGAGAGAGATTAGTTTGATGCATGATGCTGAAAAGCAAAAGTGGTAATTAGTTTATATTTTACTTAGGCTTCTGTAAGTACCAAAAACCCAGCAACAGAACTATGAGATGTTTTCCAGAATTCATTCCACATTACCAAATTTCTGAAGATGCCCTTGATTCCTTTAAATTGTTAATAAGAGATTTGTTTAAATGTTTAACTTGTATAATCCTCCTGGAAAAGGGGAGGGCGTGGAATAAATTTGCAAAGCATATTTATCTCTTTCATCTACTTTAAATACAGAAATAGTCTGGGGACCAATGTTTTGCTGAATCAACTTTTGTCATCTACTAAATCCAATGGCAGTATTTGTAATATAATTTTGTTTTGTGGTTTCATAATCCTCTTGTTAGTAATATGTTTATCTCGTCTGATTTTCTTTACACACAACCAGCTGGGTTGTAAGACTGAATATGTACATTTCTAGGTGTTTGTGTGTAAGAGAGAGAATAGGGAAAGAAAGAGAGACAGAGACAGACAGAGAGATGGATCAAATGAGCATAAGGTTTGTAGTTCAATGTATGCAAAAGAAGAGTTTTGATCACAGTCATTTTTCTTCTGCTTCAGAAAGTAAAAGCTAGCGCATAGCTCTTCCATTTCTACATCTTTGTAGATACCTATGCATTATATTATGGATTCATAGCTGGCATCTCATTTACTTTTTTAAAAAATAACCTGACAGAATTATGAAAAAAGTACTTACTTTGCATAAAAAAATTTGTTTAAAATCAGTCCTCATCGTGTTTTAGCAACGGTTTTAATGTGAGAAAGAACATATTTCTCGTTTAAAGATAACTCTCAACTGCAATAAGGAGGGTTTTATCTTCATTTAGATAACATTTATCTTTAAAAATTATAATATTTAATCTAGTGTCACCCTGGCTTTCCAGTGTTACCACTGTATTCCTAACTATGTGCTCTACGTCCCAGACAAATTGGACTTTTGCTGTTTCTCATACATATCCCATGTTATTCTTCCACTATATGTTTTTTATGTATCTATATACATCTATATGCATGTGTGTATGTGTGTGTGTGTGTGTGTGTGTGTGTGTGTGTGTGTGTGTGTGTGTGTGCGCATTATTTCTGCCTTCTGGAATATTCTTGTTTGCTCCCATCTCTACCAGTGAAAACCCTATCAAGCTTCATGGCCCATCTGAAATGCTATCTCCTCCTTGAAATCCTTCCATGATCCCACATTCAGAAATCATTTTTTCTTCCTTGAAATTGGCATATGACTTTTTCCATTATACATTATCTCATTCTATTCTGCTCTGAAGACATTTTAGTGTTTGTTATATCTCTTCCCACTAAATTATTTGGTTCATGAGGAAAGGGACCATGGTTTATTTATCTTTTTATCTCTCGTACCAAGTATATGGACTCTTTTCATGATAAATAATTGTTGAATTGAATTATATAACTGTGTATATTGTCATTGTTTCCAGTCTGTGATTATATGAAATTCAAGAGGTAGAAGAAATAAACCCACAATCACACTATCAATAAGACTTATAGTCTCCCTACTCCTCCCCCATGATGTGGCATTTAGATTTCTCGAATGACCAGTATCATGTATTTTCCTTCTTCTACCCTTCTAACCCCTTGGTTTGATGCTTTCTGTTTACCATCCTTATGAATCATGTTTGAATAACCTGTGTCATCTTGTGGATTACTTTAGAGCATTACAAATAATCACGGGGATATCTTATAATTTGACACAAGAATTATACTATCCAGTGTTAATGTATTTCCATTAGTAACTGAGCCAAGTTGAGATGGTCTGTAAGAGTGTAATTACATTTTAATCAGAAAAATTAATCCACTGCTGAAAATTTTTTCTTTTTGTTAAATTAACATTATAGCCTTTATTAATTAGGTAATATTAATGTGAATATTGCATGAATTAAATACTAGATAACTTTGATTATGTCGACTTCCATTCATAGGCTTTCTTTTCCTAAAAGTCCACATCCTTAAGTGTTTGACCTACAACAACATAATTCTGAAGGATAACCTGTACTTTTGTTCTTCACCAAAACACCTCCTTACATAAAATACATATCCCTCTCCTTTGATTGGAATTCTGTGCTTTTATTTCCTATTCAACAAAAGCACTTCAATATTCTTTTTCAATACAAACATTTTACTGGTTTCATATGGTACTGAGACTTGAAACTCTTCTGTCTCTGAAGAATAAAAAATAGATATGACACAGACA
>CM053580.1:60803013-60822660 GCA_028627135.1 Pseudochirops cupreus | reverse complement strand
GAAAGAGATATCCACATCCAGAGAAAGATCTATGGAGTCTGAATGCAGATTGAAACAAGCTACTTGCTCTGTTTCTTTTTCTTGTTTTGTTTCCTCTTTCCCACTGATCATTCCATCAGTTATAATCCTTTACAACCTGACTAATGACTAATGTGAAGATATCTGTAGATCCTATATTTGAGTGTATGCCACCATGATGGGGGGGAGAGGAGAGGGAGAGGGAGAAAATTTGAAACTCAGGGGACTGTAGAACTGAATGGTGTAAACTAAAAGTAAATAAACATATTAATTTTTTAAAAAAAGAAAAAATATCTAATTTTAAATATCTAATAGGTAGAGGGAAATGCAAGACTGAAGCTCAAAAGAGAGATTAGGATTAAAGAGAGAGCTTTGGGGAATAATCTAAATAACCATCATAATTAAACCCATGGGATTTGATGAGGTCACAGAATGAGAGAATATAGAAAGAATATAAGAAGGACCAGGATAGAGATGTGGGGTTCACTCACATCTAGGGGCTGATATAGATGATAGACACATAAAGAAGACTAAGAAGAAAGTTAAGATGAATAGAAAGAGATCTGAGAGAAAGTCATGTAATGAAGACTCAAAGAGAAGAGAGCACAATCAACAGGGTCACATGAGACAGAGAGGATGAGAAGGATATGAGACAGAGAGGATGAGAAGGATGAAAACTGAGAAAAGGCCATCAACAGATCATTGATAATTACAGGGAGAGAGCAGTTTCAACTGAGTGAAGAGGCTGGAGACCCGACTACAAAGAGGTGAGAAGAAATGAAGGCAATAGGTGTAGAAAGCTTTTTCTAAGAGTTTGGCTATGAAAGGAAGGAGAAATATTCTCCCACATAATAACTGGAGGGGATAGTAAGCAGTGGAGCCACAACTTGAACTCAGTAATAAAATTTAGAAATAGAAGAGACTTTGGACATCATGTGGTCCTTATTTTAAAAAGGAGAAAAGTAGGGCCCAAATATTACTGGGGAATTTGATTCTTCCAGCCAAGGATTGTTTCTTGCCATCTGTCCATAGTACAGTGTTCTATAGAGAGGGACCACTCAATATATAGGTCATCGGCTAATTCCTTTTCTATATCAATCTTGTTTTTTTCAGTTGATTTCTTAGAAGTAGGTAATGTATTATAGACAAGGGCTTTGAAAAATGGCTTTCATATGGAACAAGTCTAACAGTTGAGGACTTTTTTTCTCTTTATTTCGGTCTCTACCTTCAGAATTTCACCAATCATGCCCAAAATGCTTTTGGGGAAATAATTCTCTAAGATATATAATGATAAAGGTTCTATAAGCATGCAGCTTCAGAAATCATAGGAGCAAATTTCAAAACCATATGAAATGTGTTGCTAATAATTCAAATGATGGGCATGGTTTATTTTTTTCTCCTCTTAGTCTTTCACCATGATTTTTTGGTGGTATGATCTCAGCCTAATGTTCTTGTATGCTGTCAGTGGGCAAGAGTCCAAATTAATATGATCAGAATCTTATATTTACACAAAAAACAATATGGTGCACTTCCCAGCATTATTTTTTGCCCCAAAGACATATATCTCACAGAATGACACAGTTATAAACAAGATCTCTAATAATGTTATCAGAATTGTAAAATCTAGTCTTTATAGCGATTTCTAAGTGGTTTTGATTGGTGTAGTTTTAATGACAATGATATCTATAGAACACAAGTGCCTACAGAAATAAATTTCTGCTCTCCTCTAGTTGTTCATTTAATCAGCAAAGTCTGTCTGCTAGTGGTAGAAAATGCCTTGAGAATCCCAGAAGAAGAAAAATATAACTTTCTTCTACATAATCAAGAAATAAAGCAAAGTGAATATTTTAGTAGCACTGATTTACCTGGATGTTAGTTTTGATAGGAAAATGTGCCAAGAATTTCATATTATGTAAACTTCACAGTATCTTTCCAAAATCTATATAAAAATCAAAGTCTTAATCTACTCGTAATTAACTTCCCAATACACCCAAATGGATACAATTGGTTCTATAGTTTCAGGTTTATTTAAAAGTGTATAATTAACTAATGGCTAGACTGTCAGGCAACCAATGGAGGCATTGACAGTCCACTAAATGGTAGATTCTAAAAGCATACAATAAGAAATGACTCAAGTATATACCATCACTTTTACTTTTGGGGCACTAATAAATAATATCCACTAATTAAAATAAGTATTTTCTGTATCTCTAAACTCAAAATAGGAGCATAAACAAAATGGAAATTCATAGAAGCAGTTAAAAATCACCACTGGGATAAATCACTGCTCCAAGTAGATTTTTCCATATCGCCATGCATTTTTAGAACATATTTTTAAAAAAGAATTTGGATAAAACTTTTCAAAATCATTACCTGGTATTTTGAAAACTCCATTCCTAACCTGAAACCTGTTTTCTGCAAGCCCAAGTACACTATTGGTATTCAATAAATAATAACATTGAATTCTCCTTGTTCATCATAATGATCTCCCTGCTGATTGATATGCCTCTGATTATTGTCATTACACACTGATCATTTCTTTCCTTCAAAACATATTTCCATTCTTTGAAAATCAAATGAGAATTGATAATAAGAGCTTCTTCACACTCTTATCCTCCTTACCTATTTTCCTTGCAGCCAGATTTTTCTCCAATCATTCTACTCCACACACCACAGCCTTTTTGAAAGTATAACCTCAGCCTACAAAGCTTTCACTCCCCTGGTACCTCTAGTTGTCAATTTTTCTATACAGAGCTCTGCAACTAATGATAATTATTTGAAGTTGATGGGATAATATGACTTACCAATGGATCCAAGAATTCCAAACAGACTACTAAATTCTTACAGCTGCATCAGATTGTTCCACAGACTATAGCTGCCTTTTTATCTGACTATATGGGAAAGAAACACTCCAGGTAAATAGATTTGGGATTCATTGTTTTTCATCTTTATCGTGACCATTGACAATGACACATGGGCACAACTGTCTGTTTCTTTTTCGTCTTCCAACCCAACACCCCTGTCCCTATTCGGACTACACTAAAATTGTTAGACATTACTTTTCCTTCCGATGCAAATAGCCTTTAGTCCCACAAAATGGGAGGGGGGGGTGTCTTATCAATAATGTATTTAGACTTTGTGTTTTTATTTCACATAATCATATCCCTAAAATAAGGTCAGTTCTTTAGCCATGAACGATATGTGAGATTCAGATGATGGGCAATAAATTTCCCTGAATTGACAAAGGAATATCACAGAATCAAGGTTGACACCCCACCTGCAATTCCATTTTGAAATGATTTACAGTTATGTTTGCTAATCTTAGGAACTCTCAAGGACTTACCTGAATCAACCTTATCATTAAGAAGATTAGAATCAAGGACTGAGTTCTCCATGTACTCAAATGCCTTCTGGGATACCTAAGGGAAAAGCCCTATACCACAAGTCAGGAGCCATGGACTTCAGTGCTGACTATGCCATTAGCTAGCCATCTCATATTCCCTCCAAGCCTCACTGTCCTCCCATGTTTGATGAGATTGCTAGCCTCTAACGTCCCTCCATCTCTGATACACAAGATAAAAATATATGAGGTAAATTGAGGATTTGTCTTGTCAGAAACAGCATTATTCTGCCTTGGCATGACTAGGAAGATGTTGTAATGTTTATTCAGCACACACACCATTTGGTCTGACTACACAATTGAAAACAAACATTTTGGGTAGGAACCTGCCATTGTTATGACAAAGCAGGCTCATTTAAAATAAACACTGTTGAATTTAACAATCCAACTCAGTCATTAAGATGTTGTTATAAACAACCATATGCACTGTGATTTTCCTTGCCAGAACAATGTATTTTCTTAACAGTCACATAGATATGGCCCATGTGGGATATATCTATGTTGTCAGTGGTTTTGCAATCTAAGTTCCTAGAAGCTAGAGTTACACATTTACAAACTTCTATGATGTTATTATACTTCTGTATATACCAGAAAATTCATAAAGTTCTCTGTGGTAACAATGCTAGGAGTTAAGGGGTAAGGAAGTAGAAATCATGATTGATTAATGTCTAATATATAATAGATAAATAGATATATAGATAGATAGAAATATAGATAGATAGAGAGATAGATAGATAGATATGAGAAGCATGAACAGATGATAACAGATAGAGGTGTGGGCTTGCAGAAAACAGGTTTCAGGTTAGGAATGGAGTTTTCAAAATACCAGGTAATGATTTTGAAAAGTTTTATCCAAATTCTTTTTTAAAAATATGTTCAAAAAATGCATGGTAATATGGAAAAATCTACTTGGAGCAGTGATTTATCCCAGTGGTGATTTTTAACTGCTTCTATGAATTTCCACTTTGTTTATGCTCCTATTTTGAGTTTAGAGATACAGAAAATATTTATTTTAATTAGTGGATATTATTTATTAGTGCCCCAAAAGTAAAAGTGATGGTATATACTTGAGTCATTTCTTATTGTATGCTTTTAGAATCTACCATTTAGTGGACTGTCAATGCCTCCATTGGTTGCCTGACAGTCTAGCCATTAGTTAATTATACACTTTTAAATAAACCTGAAACTATAGAACCAATTGTATCCATTTGGGTGTATTGGGAATTAAGTTCTCCCCTTGCCATAGACTAACTGTGACTCATTGGGAAGTTACATAAACCCTCAGTACACTACTCTCTAAAAGTATCAACTAAATACTGAACAAATTAGTCATCTCCATTAGTGGAGAGAGTTCCATACAATGACAGAGTCAGAGGTCTTGATCAAAACAAACATGCACACAAAAATTCATTTATGTTGACTGGACCTCATACATATTAGTCGTAGATAAACTATGTTCTCATTTCAGTAGATGAAATTAATATAAAAGGTACATTCCCTAAACTCAAGAAGCTCATAATTTAAAGTAAAAGATAGAGGGAACTCTTATAGCACATCCTTCACATAGTTCAAGGCATTTTACTATTAAATCTGATTAGACAAATATATTTTATAAGAAACAAATATACGTCCCAGAAAAAAATCATGAGTCATAAAAATGTTTAATCCCATCTGTGAGATATATGTAACATCTTTGAGGAATTCACAATGTGGAAATCAGATAATTTGAAGACTTGACAAGAACAACTGCTAAAAACCAATAGAGATGAAGAGGTTCCTGTGGAGAAAGCTAAAGGGAATTTAGGCAGTTTAACTGGGAAAGGTGAAGACAGCATTACACAAATAACATAATAATGGCCTTCAAGTTTATGAATTTATGGTAAGTCTCAAGAGTACACAAAAAGCAAAATAAAACAAATAGAATACGCTAAATGGATATCTGCTATTTCCCTTTTATTTTCCTTTCAAAATACAAAAATGAAAGCTTTAAGTAGTACCAATATTGTAAAATAATTGCTAATTTTTATCATGAAAATTTGGTCTCAGTACATCTCAACAAAAATATAATCAATATTTATATAGTTCTTTATGGTTACAAACCCCTTTATACATATCATATATAAATATATAAAGTATATAGTATATAAATATATATATATACATATATACATGTATATACATATACACACGTTTATAATCTCATTTGATTCACACAGCTGCTTTATAAGGTAGACAGGACAGGTATAGTTACTGCTATCCTACTAATGAGGAAACAAGGGCCCAGAGGAGTTTAGTGACTGACGTATTAAAAGTCTCTAATCTTATAAATTTGGAGTAGTAGCCAAATCTTTAAGTTCCAAGTCTGGTCCTTTTGAACTCCACTGCCACCACCTACCTCCAGATGTGCTATTGAATAAAGCTAGAGAAAATCAATATGAATTTTCAGAAAACTGTGTGTATGGATTAGCCACTAAAAATTTATGTTACATAACCTCAACTGGACCCTCACTGTCATCAACGAAATCCTTTTTATGGCTCCTAAATTAACTCATTATCTTACTTACCATAGCAGATCTTCCAAATCTTTTCAACATCTCTCAGACTTCCCAGAGTTCCCTTTATCTCAATATTCCCAGATGAGAACCTTGTGTCATATTTCATCAAAAAAAAAAATTGAGATGATTTGACAAGAGTTCTCTTCTTTCCTCTCCTTCTTACGTCATTTTCATGCGTTCTGGTACTATCTCTTCCTTTGCCACTGTCTCACATTATGAGGTGGACTTTCCTCTTGCCAAGGATAATCCCACACCATGCACAAGTGATTTCATTCCATACATCCCATCTTTTCCAGCATGATTGCCTCCTCTACAATTCCCACTCTTTCATTTATCATCAATCTCTCCTTGTCTAATGGATGCTTCCCAACTGCCTATGAACATGCCCATGTTTCCTCCATTCTCAAAAAACCCTCAATGATGTGTCTATCCTCTATGACTATTATCTCATATTTCTCTTCCCTTTTGTGGCTAAACTTCTGGAGAGGACTGTCTACAATAGATGCTTCCACTCCTTCTCCTTTCACTCTCTTCTGAATAATCTAACAATCTAGCTTCCAGTTTTGTCATTAAACTGAAGCTGCTTTTTCCAAAACCAAAAGTGTTACCTTAATTGCTGAATCTGATGCCTTTTTACAGTCTTCATCCTTCTTTTTTTAATGTAAATATATTTTATTTTTTTCTATTTACATGTAAAGACAATTTCAACATTCATTTTTACAAGATTGAGTTCCAACTTTTCCCTCTCCCTTCTTTTCCTCCCTCCTCCCCAAGATGGCAAGCAATCTTACATAGGCTATACATGTGCAATCACGTAAAACATATTTCCAAATTAGTCATGTGAAAAAAAAAACACAACAAAAGAGAAAAAACAAAGAAAGTGAAAATAGTATGCTTTGATCCATATTCAGACTCCATCAGTTCTTTCTCTGTATGTGTATAGCATTTTCCAATATAAGCCTTTTGGAATTGTCTTGGATCACTGTATTGCTGAGATCTAAGTCAATCATAATTGATCATCATAAAATGTTGCTGTTACTGTGTACAGTGTTCTCCTGGTCCTACTTACTTCACTCAGCATCAGTTCATCTAAGTCATTCTAGTTTTTTCTGAAATCCACCTGCTCATCATTTCATATAGCACAATAATATTCCATTGAATTCATATACCAAAACTTGTGCAACCATTCCCCAACTGATGGGCATCTCCTCAATTTCCAGTTCTTTGCCACCACAAAAAAAGAGCTGTTGTAAATATTTTTGTTCACAAAGGTCTTTTTTCCTTTTTTATAATATCTTTGGGATACTAGTGGTGGTATTGCTGGATCAAAGGGATGTATCCATAGTTTGATTGCCCTTTGGGCATAGTTCCAAACTGCTCTCCAGAATGGTTGGATCAGTTCACAGTTTTTTTTTGGTCATAAATTCTTCCCTTCTCCATAGATCTAACAAGTAAACTATATTTTGTTCTCCTAATTTGCTTATAATGTCACCTTTTATGTCTAAATCATTTTCCCATATCTAGGTATACAGTATAAAATGTTGGTCTTTGGTCTTCATCCTTCTTGATTTCTTTACAGCCTTTGACACTTTCAGTAACCTTTTTTTTTTTCCTTCTCACTCTTCTCTATAAATCTTTGGGACTTCATTCATTCCTGGTTCTCATACCTAGCTGAACATTCCTCAGTCTCCTTTGTGAAATCTTCAGCCAGGTGATACCCACTAATCATGAGTATCCTCCAATGCTCTGGTCCTCTACCTTCTTATCTTTTTCCTCTAAGGTGAGCTCATTAGCTTGCATGGATTCAATTATCATCTCTATGTTGATGATTCTTAAAACTGCCTATCCTGCCCTAACCTCTATGCTTATCTCCATTCTTGAATCTCCAGCTGCCTTTCAGACATCTTGAACTGGACTTACTATAGTCGTCTTAAACTCAATATGTCCCAAACTGAACTAATTATCTTTCCACCAAAACTCTCCACTCTTCTAACCTTCTCTATTACTGTTTATGGTGCGACCATCCTTCCATGTACTCAGGTTACAGACCTAGTTGTCATCCTCAAATCTTCACTCTATGTTACACATACCCCATATCTAATCTATTGCCAGAGTCTGTCAATGTTACATTCATAACATCTCCCATATAAATACTGTCTCTCCTCTGACAGAGCCACCACCCCTGATGTAAAGTCCTTATCATCTGATACCAGGACTATTTCAGTAGCCTGCTAATTGTTCTCCATCACAAGTATGTCCCTACCACCTTTGAACATGCCCATGTTTCCTCTATTTCCCCCCTAAGCTGTCAAAGCACTCTTCCTAAAGTGCTGGTCTGACCATGTTTTCCTCTACTCCATTGGTTCCCTACCCTCTGTTTGGCATTCACATCCCTTCATAACCTGATCTCCCCTTGTTTTTAGTCTTCTTACACATATACCCCTTGACCCTCACTCCTACTACATACTTTGCAATCCAGTAATGTTCCTTGAATGAGACATTCCGTCTTGTGATTCCTGGAAATTTCACTGATTATCTCCCATGCCTGGAAAGCTCTCCCCCATCATCTCTACCTCCTGGCTTCCTTCATGTCCGAACAAAAATCTCACCTTCCAAAAGGGGCCTTTTACAATCCTTCTTAGTGCTTCTAGTGCCTGCCTGCAGTTGATCTTTTAAAATGTACCCTGTCTATGACCTGTTTGCAAATAGTTCTTTGTATGTTGTATTCCACATTAGACTGTGTGGTCTTTCAGAGAAAGGACTCACGTTTGCCTTTCTTTGTATCCCTAGCACTAAGATTCTAGCACAGAGTAGCACTTTCTAAAAGTGTATTGATGGTAGAATATTGTCTATTAGCTATAGACTGTTGTGAAAAAAACTCAACATATATAGAAGTTAAGGCTTAGAGAAATTGGATGCAGTTTAGTAATACACAGAATGAATGAATGCCTCACTATACAGAATTGTCAAGTTTTCTCAGCTATGTATTTCAGTAAATGTACTACCCCATTACATCATGTGTATGCTATGAAATTTTAACAGATGTGTTTCTCTATTGTTAATTTCCTTTTACATTGTGAATCATTTTAACTATCTTTTGTGTATTTTTTTTTTTTTTGCTTTTCAACCAATATCAAAACTTTTATTTCGGAAAGCCACTACGAATTACTAAGAAAAAAAAAGTAAGATCTCAGCAATCAGTTTCATGCTCTCCATCTACATATCAGAAATAGAAATTTATTTTTAAAAAGAGTAAATTATTAATCCACTTGTTTTCATTTAAATTGTCATTGCTGCTTTTCTTTTAGATTTTTAAGCTATGATGATGTCAAAAAAAGAAAACTTTGATTTTCCATTTTGTAGTTTTCCATTTTTTTTGCACATTACTAACAATGCTTTATCCAAAATCATTGTTTTTCCTTTAATTTCTGGATTTAGAAGTGTTTTTTTCCTATTTTATATAAATTATTTTTATTTTGAACTTAAATACAAAATAAAAGAACTAACATTACATAGCAGAACATAGGGAAAGACTCAATATAAAACAAAAAATTTCCATTTCAAGAAAGCCTATATAGTAAATACTACTCATTATATTCAAAGTTGTCTGTCTTTGCTTTCTTGTGGATTTTCTCTTTTTCTCTGCTGTGTACTCCTTAGTTTATTTTTTCTCTCACCTCCCTGAAGGCTACATTTAAGTGCAGATATACACACATATATATGTGTGTGTATGTATGTATGTATGTGTATATATACATACAAGTCTATACACATATGCATGCATAGATATTAAAAACATACACACACATATGCTCATACACATATGTTAGTCTGTATCATACTGACTTGTTCTCTGAATGTGCACAGCATCCTCCTTCATAAGTCCAAATCTTTGCATGCTTTTCTAATTCAAATCATCATTTCCTGCACCACAGCAATATTCCAGTCCAATCCCATTCTATCTGAGAGATTATCTAAACAATATTCTAACTTTATAACATGGTTTAAGGTGTGATATTACTGAATCTCTTTCCTTAGTGGTTTTCAACCTTCCTAATGCCGCGACCCTTCAATAGTCGTATGTGGGTGTATCTGCATGTGGGCAGACCTGTCTGGAGACAGATAGAGGAGCGATGTCTCAGTTCCTAAAACCATTGGAAATAGGTGTTTTCCAATGGTCTTAGGCACCCCCCGTGACCCTTGTGAAAGAGTCGTTCAACCCCCAAAGGGGTCACGACCCACAGACGTAAAGTTTACATCTTTCTTCCCCTGGTCTCTTTGACGTTTCTGATCCTTTGTTTTTCCAAATAAACTTTTTTTTTAACTCAGGAAGATAATTTTTAGTAATTTAATTGGGATGACATTACATAAATATATTAGTTAGGTAAAACTGTCATTTTTTTATATTGACTTTACCTACCCACAAATAGTAAATGCTACTTCAATTATTTAGATCTTACTTTATTTGTATAAAAAGTATTTTATGTTTATGTGCATATAGTTCATGTGCCTGTTTTGACAGGTATACTCTCAGGTATTTTATACTGTCTACTTATTTTTAAATGGTCTAAAATAATATTGAATAGTATGACTTACATGTAGTGGTTTCCCTGTTTTTTTGTTTTGATTAAATCTATTTTAGTTTTAACTTTATCTGAGATCATGATTACTACCCCTGCTTTTTTTTTACATAATAAATTCTACTACAGACCTCTTTTTAATGTTCGTGTGTCTCTCCCATTTTTATAGCATTTCCTGAAAGAATTTATTGTTGACTCCCTCTTCTTTCCTCTACCTTACTTTCTTCTACTCATTGCCTTGCACTCCTATTCCTTTACCTACCCACCCCCTCCAAGAATCCTTCCCTCATCCTATCCTCCCAACCAATCTCTTCATCTTCTTGTTTCTTTCTGAATTTGGAAGATTTTTATACCCTTCTAGATATACATGTTGTTCCCTCTTTAACCTATTCCTGATGAGAGTAGGGCTTCTGCACTACCTGCCCTCTCCCTCCAGCTTCTCCCATATCTTTTTTTCCCTTTCCTTTTTGGTCTCATTTGTATGAGATAATTGCTCCTTTTTATTTAATTTTTTTAAGACTCACTCCATTATACTAAGCTCAGTCCAAACCTTTCTTTCAGACTACCCAAATAAAAATGATAGTAATAAAAGAACTTAGAATATCTTCATATGTAAAAAAGTAAACAATTTGGTCTTATCGTATCCCTTAGAACTGGTCCTTAATGTTTACTTTATGTTTCTCCTGAATGTTATATGTTGAATATTCAAGTTTTTTTCTATTCTTAACATGCCTTGGAGTCAATATATTTTCAGAGGAACAAATTTCAAATTTTAGAATGAAAGTCTAGGGGAAAAGAAATTGGATTCAGTATAAATATTCAAGAACTTTACTTCATAAAAGCATTGCAATATACTGGAAAGCCCATTGAACCAGGAGTCACAAGTTCAGACTCTACAGCTTATTAGACTTTATGACCTCGAGAAAACAATTCACTTAATCTCTCTGATCCTATCAACTCATCTTGAAAATAGGGGTAATAATTCCTGCCAAACCTACCTGGCAGAGCTGTTATTAAAAAAAATTAAAAAAACACAAACCCACAGATACTTTATGGGAAAGTGTTTCAAAGAACACAAATATGATGTTATAAAGAGGACCAGTCGTGGTTGCCAATGCCAGGTCACAGTTCCCGTGACGGAATCTTCAAGCAAGCAGGCAAAGTTGCAGGCATTGCGCTGGTATGTGTTAGTTAATTTAGTAAATTAACAGTACTGTCCAAAAGAAGAATTTGTCTCTGCTTTGCCTTTTAGGAAATTTTCTTCACTTTTCCAGGGAAGTTATTTGCATAAATAGTAAAGCATCTGAGCCAGTTTAATTTAGTTCTCCTAAAGGAGTAGTTGGCTCTAATATCTGTTTACTAGGGAACAAGCTCATTGGCATTGCTAACTAACAAGTCACTTTTGCAAAGTTTGCAAGCAAAATTCAGTATTTCAGCAACACAGAGGAGGACAGCTTTATTTTCCAAAGAGGTCAAGTAATCTGCTTGGTAATTTTTCCTTTTTTTAATGAAAAGAAATATAGAATATTGATATTTAGATAACTATATTTCAGTATTATTGGTTTCTTTTATAATTTTATGTACTTTTATTTTGTGCATTTCAAAATATTATTCTGAGAAGAAGACAGCAAACTTCACCAGACTGCTAATGGGGTCCATGACAGAAAAGGTTAATCTTTAAGATTGAAATGGTTAATTAAAAGAATTCTCAATCTAAAACCCCTTCTCTGTTTGACCATATTTAATCTGTTGGCAAGTCTTATTGATTCTACTATTGGCGTATCTGCTCTGACATTCCCATTGACTATTGTACAAACCCTCATCAATTTAAGCCTGGGCTATTGCAATAGCCTGCTAGTTTGTCTCTGCTTCAAGTCTCTCCCCATTACAGTCCATCTTCGATGGAAGTATCAAAGTGATTTTTCTAAAGCATAGACTAAACCAAGTCACATCTCTAATCAATAAATGTCCATGACATATTATTACCTCCATGATCAAAGATAAAATCTACTCTGCTTTTGAAGGTCTTCACAACCTGTTCTTCCTCCCTTTTCAGCCTTCTTATATTTAATCCCCTCCCCCCATCTTTGACAATCCAGTGACAATGGCCTCCTTGATGTTCCTCAAACCAGACACTGTGATTTTCTTTTTAGTGCATTTGTACTGTTTGTCCCCCATACCTAGAATGTGCTTCTTTACTCATCTCCAGACTTCCTTCAAGTCTCAGTTAAAATCTCACCTTCCTCTAGAAGTCTTTCACAGGCTGCTGTAACATTAGTGCCTTTCCTCTGAGATTCCTTCAATTTATTCTGTTTATCCTGTTATATTTTTTGTATATAGTTGTTTGCATGTTGAGTCCCCCATTCAATTACAAGTTCATCTTTTGCCTTTTCTGGTCTCTTAGCACAGTGCTTGGCACATAGGGAACATTTAATAAATGCTTATTGAACTGATTATGTTGCTTCTATATCTTTCTCTTTGTTCTTATCTTTGTAAACCTAATTTAAAAAATAATTTATTTTACACTTAAATACACAATAAGGAAAGAACAAGAACTATTTTATAAACTTAAATATTAAAAATTAAATACAAAATAAGAAAAGGAAAAAAAGCATTATTATATGCATGGCAGAACTTGAGAGAGGATTCAAAATATACAGTAATAAATTTCCATTTCAAGAAAGCCTATATAATAAATACTACTCGTGTTCAGAGCTGTCCATCTTTTCTTTGCTTCCTCGTAAGGTTTCTTTTGTTCTCTGCTATGAACTTTTATTTTGCTCTTTTTTCTCCCTTCCTCTCCCTCCCTCCCCCAAGAAGGTACAATTAAGCACAGTGTGTGTGTGTGTATATGTGTGTGTGTACAACACACACAAATGCATAGATACACACATGTATACACATATACATGTATGCATACATATCTATGCATAAATATATACATACATCTACACATACATATACTTAGATTATTTTAATTTAATTAGTTTCTTATTTTACATAAGCTTAATGAATACTATATTCCTATTCATAAAAGAAAGGGAATGTATACTATAAAATAAAAATTGATAAGACTGAGTAGATTTATGAGTACTAAAAATGTATCTATTATCCCAGCAAAACATTTCTATTTATATACACATGTATATATATAAAATGATATAATAAACAGAGTATATTTGTCTACAGAGGGATTCTCATGTAAGTTTCCTCATAAACTGCATGTATGTTATAGAAACTTTCTGTTTCATAATAGACTTTTAAATTGTAGTTCTGATACAAACATTTGCCAGCTTTTAAGAACTCTCCACACATAAATCATCTGTCTAACCCAGAATGAATTATGGGTCAAAAATTGCCACAAGTAATAGACTTATGTCTGTTACTTTTTGAGTCAAATAAAAAAATGTAAGTGTGAAAACTACCTTGCCACTCTTCAAAAGCCTCTAAGAACCCTGATACCACCTTGATTTCTTTTCTCAACTATTTGTATAGTTCACTGTTTCCTGTAGTCCTCTAATTTAAAAAGAAATAATAAAATAAAAATCTTATCCCTTTACTTACTTCAGCATCCTTTCTATTTTGGACAAGAGAGCCATTTTCCAGGCTGTCCTTACCATCTGGACCAGCCGTAATGTGTCAAAGGGACAGCAATAGACTTCTGGGAGAAAAAAATAGTTAAATCACAAAACCTTAAGGAATTTCCTGAGAAAAATATAATGTTTAAAGTCACACTATTTGAAAGACTGGCTTGTTGAACTGTGGCTTTCATTTCTAAAAGATAATATAGTTCATTTTAGTTTGAGAGGTATTTGTTACCCTTTCCCCACTAAAATCTAAAGCAGGGGTTCTTAACCTGGTGCAGTGAACTTTATAAAATAGATTTCGATAACTATATTTCAATATAGCTTTACTTTGTAATTTTATGTATTTTTGTGCATTTAAAAACATTATTCTTAGGGGACAATAGATTTCACTAGACTGCTAACGGGGACCCTGACAGGAAAAAACTAAGAAGTTAAGAACCCATGATCTCAGTAACATCATTCAGTCATTGCTGTTCTATCTTTTATAACCTCAAAAGAGTAGAAAAATGCAAAGGATTCACTCATCACACTTAGATTCTAATGCAAAATCTTTCTCTTAATTCTAGGTAATGTTAGTAGGGACAATCACTGTTGTAATCTGTAAATAAATGTATTCTGGCTTCCTTTATGGTTAGGCAATAGGGACTGGACCTGTGATTTTAGTGATCTAGGGAATGCCCAAACCAGGAAACTCTTTACACCTTCAAGGTTAAACTTACTGTAATCAAGAGTTGCCTATGGCAAAGAGAGGGTGAGTAACTTGCCAAGGGTCACACAACCAAGTTGTGACAGAAGGGAACAGAAGGGGAGGGGAATGATCATTTATAATAGCAGCTACTATATAACTGTGCTAACCCTAGTCTTCCTGACTCTGAGACATCCCCCTCTCTACCCACTACACCATTCTACTTCTAACATATATTATGGGATATGCACATTTTTATTTTTGGTCCAAACCTGTTATGTCTTTGTGTGGGGGGTATTTCCAGTGAGGAAATTCCCTCTGCCAATGCAGATAAGCATCTTATAGTCTTAGAGAGCTTATCTTGGAATTCTTAACGCATAAGTGACTTTTCCAGGGTCATAGAACCAGTATCAATGTCTCCCAATTGTGGGACATGAATCCAGGTCTTCTGACTCTAAAGCTAATGGTGTCTATTCACTATACTAAGCTACCTCTCACTGGTACAATATACAACTTAATAAAAGCTTTTGTGGTGATGATAAAATTAAAGAGAACTTCATGAGATTTATAACCATTTAAATCAACAAAGCTCTTTCAGAATGCGATGGAAACCTATATACAAAATGCAATCTTGCAGGAGATCAGGGTACTAAACAATTAAAATTCTCCCCATTCTTTAGGCTCCATGATTCTAAGGTAGTAATAAATGAGAAGAAGGAATTAAAAAAAAAGTGATGAAATTAGGTTTGCCCAGACTAATTGCTGCTTGGCTTAATTTATGAGAAAATAGTCAACTTTGTTACAATGCAATTTCATTTTAACTACAAGATATTGTAGATGGATTCAACTGTATTTTACAAATAGGCAGGCCAAAGAGACATATCTTTTTTATTACTAGAGTATGTTTTTAGCCTGCAAACATACAACTGGTAGAAATGGATATTGACATCTGGGAATGTTTGTTTGATTAAAGCCAGACAATATAAAATATCTCCTTACTTCTCCTCTTTTAAAGAACTAGTGCTGTTATTTAGCTATGAGAGAGGGGAGAGACTATGAATAAACAAAGACATTTAAGTGGTATTAACTAAGTACTAAATATAGTTATGCAAGAGCTCCTTTTGATGTTCTGATAGTAAGACAGTAAATGGGTTTAAATGCTTGTTGATGTGGTGTGCTATTTTTACAAATCATCTGTTTTACCAGGATCACTCCTAGTCTACCCTTCTGCATCACTGTTTGACTATTGAATCATGCTTCCTGATTGAGTGGTTTAGCAAGGGCACAGGTGCAGTGGCCCCAGACACGCAAAGATTATATATTTGCATTTCATTTTCCTGATTCAGCATAATTCCCCTAACTATGCTCTTCAATGAATTCTTAATTGCTGGTTATTTATGTCTTTACCTACGTGCTGCAGCTTGCAAGGTTTGCAATAAATTCTGCATAGGATGTGTGGTGTGTGTGTGTTTGTGTGTGTGTATGTGTGTGTGTGTGTGTGAGAGAGAGTTCTGTGTGTAAGCATGCATGTGTGTGTATAACAGTCAAATCAGTTATGTTCTGAAGGCTTTGAAGAAGCATATGTTTTAAAATCAGCATCACAATTTCGGGGTGTATCAGCATACATGGGACAGTCTGTTTTATTTTATTCCATTATTTTACAAAATAACCTTGGTTGTTATTCTTCAAGGTCTCAGTGTGTTGAGCTATTAACATCTACAGAATGTATCTAAACTGCATTACAGCTGCATAACTACAAACTAAGGAGTAATCCAGGATCTTTCAGGCTTAACATAAGCATATGGACAGCTCTCCAATACTTACATAGAAAGATATTTAATTTAGGGTTTCTAGGATAAATTCCCTTAGGACAATATCCCTGGATGATCTTTAACTTTTATAATGCAAATAAGAAAGGGGAAAAAATGTGAAAATGAGCAAGTAGAAATTACATTAGCTTAAAAATGGGAAAAATATCATGAATATTTAATTGTGTATGCAGAATTGGTATAGTAGATAAAAAAAACAAGGAATGATGATTCATTATTTAATTCATCTTTGCATTTTGAGGAATATTTAAATTGATGAAATTCTAGGTGTAATTAAAGTAGCAATAGGATTATTTAGCTCTATAAACAATTTATCAGTATAATTCACTTTGTACTTAAAAATTAAGCACAGGTGGTAACTGGTACAATTAAAAATTCCTTTAAAAAGTTACTCACCAAAGAGTACTATGGAGTGTAAATAAACCACATGAGCCCTATACTTAACCCCATGCAATAAATATATTTAGTAAAAACCTTCTATCACATAAATATGTATATATTTAATGTATGATTTATATATTATAATTTAATATATGTTAATAATAATGCACATTAACATAACATATCCTAATTGATTCTAGCTACTTTAGTTCCAAGAACTGAAAGTTCATTGGGAGAAAAAACAAAGATTAAAACGGAAGAACAAAGTGTTATTGGTACCTGAATATATCTTCTGGTTGGGACTATATACTTCAACTACAGCCATTTTTAATCTATTATCACACAAAAGAAAATTTCAACCATCACAAAATTGACTTCAACCTTAGTAAAATTACATGATTGACATGGGAGAACATAAAGCCTCTGGCTTACAGCTAAAATAATTTATTTAGGGAGAATATTTATATAATGTACAAACTTATTTGTAGCAAGATATTGACCATGGGTATAAGAATTGCAGACTAAGATCTTGCCCCAAACCACTGAACCTCAGACCAAGCTATAGACTGAGGTACATTCTGTAATTAGATCTCTTTACAGCTACTGATCTGGAATGATTTCTTGAAGTCTGAAGTATTTACAGGTAGCTTTCCTTATAACAGAGAAGTGATGATTCATTTATTTAAACTACATCAGTTGTCATGAGTGAATTAATATCTCTATTGTGCCAGCCTTCACAAATGATAGGTTTAGGTTTGGAGGCAGCCTTAGAGATAGTACAGATCAAGCCCCTCATTTGACAGATAAACACATTATTAAAGAAACACATGTTACTAAGCAGAAAAGTCAGTATTCGAATCCAGATCCCCTGACTCCATCCAGGTTCTTCCATCATATCATACTTCCCTTCTATCTCTTATCAGAATATAGCTGACCACCTTTATAGTACATAGTCTTTGAATGAGGAAAACTAAAATAATTTAGAGCTTTTTCAGTTAGTATGATTAACTCTTACCCATTATATTTCTGCTACATATACATATGTGTGGTTATAGAATGATAGCATATTTTGATCATTGAAAAGTTCATAGTGGATTAAACAGGAAATAATTGAATCTCTACTGTATTCCAAATATTTTACAATGTACTCTGTAGTTTGTAAAGCCTTTTAAATGGCCATAAAAATGAATGGCTCAGAAGGTATCTTCTATGACAGAGCTTTTACTCAGTTTGTGACACAGATCTATCAGTCATGTTTCCTTCATACTTGCCCTCTGTACCCAGCACATTGGCTAGTATGGGAGTATGACCCAGCTCAAAATAATTTTCTGAATGCACACATAACATGAATGAGCACATACAAAACACCCATGGAAAGTCAATGAGGACCTTCAGACCCCATTGTACCCACTGGTCTATGTGCTCTGTCTCCTTTGAGGAGTCCTAACCCAACAGGTCCATTTCACTTACCTTCAAATGTCATCAAGAAAGCTCAACATTTCTTAGATTCATGGGTTTGCTTCCTGGGTCTCAGAATAGGAGATAAGGTAGTACATTCATGGGAATAATCAGCAGCTGCTGGCTTCTTACCTCACCTCTAAGTTCAGCTGCCCTGCCTCAGTATGGTAACAAGAACAATGGGTAACAGTTCCTTTAACACACAGATCTTTATATCTCCTTAGACAATTTAAGCCCAGAGATTTATGCCTATGAAATATTAAAGAACTTAAAGTGCTAAATTATCTGTATTCCAGAGTTGAAGTCTATAGTTCTAGAAGTAGAAGTGTTGAAAGATCATGTTGACTGGAGTTTTCATTTATGTGTGACTTCAGATAGAGCTTGAAGCAGCAGATTGAATAGGTGAGGAGGAGGCAGATAGGCTGTTCCCACTGGGAGCATGAACAAAACTTCATGTCTTAGACTTTGCTGACTCACTTTAAAGCATAATCAAGGTCACTGGAACCTGGAGCAGTGTTTCTGCATGTGTAGTAAAAGTAAGAATAGGAGAAAATATTCTCTAGTGATGACAATAGGCAAAAGGCAACAAGAATCCTCAGTTTTATTTCAGGAGTCTTTGGTACATATGTATTTATATGATCTTGAATGAGCCATTAATAGCTAGATTCCTCCACTGATAACATGTGACCATTTAACATATTTTAATGTATTGTTGCAGAAAAGATTAAGAGTTTGTTAAAAGAAAACTATACTAATTTCTTTGACTAACTTATGACTGCCTAAAGAATTGATATTAAAATAATGATAGTAATTTTGTTATAGCTTTTACTTATATGTTATAGAAAAATAGAATGTTGCATAAGATGTCTAAACTCAAAACTCTATTAATGAAAATCACATTATGTTGTTTAAGATATCTCTTCCTCTTGATCTTTTGCTTTTTGTAAGATTTCTTCCACTTTAAATTTCCTGTTTTATTATTATCGATGAGGCAAGCATCAACAAATATAAAAATGGCTTACATTTCTGTAGCTTTCAAATGTTAACTAAGCATTTTCCACATATTATTTACATGTATTTACATATTTTAAATTTATATATATTATTTCACAATAAACTCAGGAAGTAGATACTTTAATTATTTTCACTTTATA
>CM053580.1:60784816-60802513 GCA_028627135.1 Pseudochirops cupreus | reverse complement strand
GTAAATGATATGTTTGATTAAAGTAAGATTGTTAACCCATTTTGAGTTGCTTTCCTTTAGAAAAGCAGATCTAAGAACCTGTGCTAGTAGCCGCCCTAGGTGTGCTAGGGTGCTTGCTGATACACATCATTAATTATACTTAATGGTATCATCCAAAGTACATGCTTTACTTTTAATGCAGGTTGATATATCTCAATATGATTTTACCCCATATGTACTAATGTAAGACTTTTCTTTTTGATGAACATATAGGGAATTGGAAAAGGGAGCCGAGAGCTGTGTTATCATCACTCACTTGCTCCTTTGAAGGTTATGTTTGCTTTTTCGTTGCAAAAAATCACACATACCACTGAATCACAATCTGATAAATCAGTATAATTTATCTTTTTGTTTAGTATTTGGCCTAAAGTAATTTTTTTAAACAAAAGGCCATAACGAATAGTACAAAACTGCCAAATGTCCACTTGTCCTGGGAATTGTGGTTGCAGATAGTTCTATTGGCTAGTCAGTCATTTAAGTTATACCTGTCATCTGGTATGTTCTGTACAACTCCTGGGGGATTGCTTGCCTTTTGAAAATGATGTGTCAACTTAGTCAGAAGGAAAGTAGTCAGAGGAAAGGAGATGTTAGACTGGAGTTTCTTTCAGAAAAAAAAAAACCCTTATAATTTAGTAATTCTAAGGAATTTAAGAATACCCCCAAATGGGATCATTTACTTCTCTCTGTTCTTAATGCTGTCTCTTTTTACATAAATTTTGTCTGAGATTAATATCAAAGTATTTTGTGAGATCTTTTATGCTTGTTCAATTAGTAAGACTTGAGGAGGAATGTATAATTCTAAGTTCAGAGAAAAGCATCTGACTTCTTGGCATTCCTGCACATGTCTCCTATGTAGTTGGGAAATCACTGTTTTCCTTAAAACTTGTACTTCTATTTAAAAAAAAAAGCATGAAGGCACCCCTTATACTTTTATCCATCTACCTCTCACTCCTCCACAGACGTAATGGGCTTCCACTAAAAGTCACCTGCTATCGTGATACTCCCATAGAAACCTGAACCAAAGCAACTCTATATGTGTTGGTATGGAACAGGGTTCTGGATACACTCCCAGCTTTCTTTAGTTAGATCAAGGATCTCCTGCAATATACTGATTTAGTTCTTTCAACTTGATGTATAGCATCAGATGGTAGCATGACTGCTATTCCAAATGGATTGAACAAGCCTTTACCTTGGACTGACAGATAAACCAAAGGAAGAAAGAATGATCACAGCAAGTTCATGGCAGATGAAAAATTAATAGAAGTGGTCAACTGAGTCGGCTACAGACTCAGTCTGATGTTTATTGATGACAACACCCAGTGTCTTAAAATATTTTGTGTATGGGGAAAAAGATGTGACCCATCAAAGGCAGCATAATAGATCAGTATGGTAATGTGCTGTTATTAATGATTCCCTTGCTCACCTGTCTTGTGGCTGCAAATTGATTTGGCTCTGGTTTCCTGACTAGATGATTTGCTTGTCCTGCCTATATAACTTGTTTAGTTGAATTATTATCATAATTACCTGTATGAAACAGTGTTCTTATAAACAAAAGGGCATGGGGTTTCCTCTTGTTCATTTTTTAAAAACTTTTAAGGTTATTCAAATTATTCTAAGCCATGTTAGCCAAAATTAAGGGGGAACAGTTTTATTATAAGGTAAAGCATTCCAATAACATTGGCAGTTTTTACGTGGTTGCAATCTTAATCGTTGTCAGAGTGGAATGCCTTAAGTGCCTATATACCAATGGGGCACCAGGCTGGACACAGTGGGCCAATTTCTTTCTCATTTGTGACTATCCCAACAGTGCCCTTTGAACATGAATATAAAAATGTAACCCTTGAAAGATGAATGTGTGGCTACCGATAAGTAATTGGGGTGGGGAAAAGAAAATCAGTAATCCATCACATGAAATTCGATGAATGAAGAGCAGCAAGGTACTTATTAAGATTCAGTCTTTAACACACTACTTCATCTAAATGTAGCCTATCTCTTCAAGAGCTCTTCAGTAAAGCACATCTTCACACAACATCTAACAAGGAGGGCCACATGTGTTTAGGCATGGTTTATAATACTTCATGTTTTCTAGCTAAAAAAAAAATACATTATTATGGGAAAGACCTGGGAGAAATTGACTCCAAGAGATTTCATGGAGTATTAGGGTGGGGAAGCAACAGTGGGGAAAGTGGCTAAACAAAAATAGAAAGTGAGGATGTTGGGCTCACATATACCACTTAACATTTGCGAGCAGATGTGCCCAGTTCCTAAAACAAGTTATCTCATGGAACATGAAGATTACATACTTTGAAGGAAATGGAGTGAAATAGTACTGAAAGTATTGTATTCTCCTTAAGAGTATGGAGCCTATGTCTCAGTATCTTTTTTGCGTCATTCTCAGTTTACAAGGCCTTGTACAGATTTCAATAATCTGTGATTTGGCAAAGCAAATAATGATGGATGAATAAGTAAACAGCCTTAGAGAGTAGCTTGAGGCTCAGAGACGTTAAGATACTTGTCTTGGGTCACAAAGGTAACAAATGTGAGAGAGTGGTGTAGTGGTGCTGGGAACCAAAAATATCAAGATACAGGTTGGCGTCTGCCTAGCATGAATTCACACACTCAAACTGTCTTCCAGTCAAGTGACAAAGTTCATTGTAATGCCAATAAAGCAGGCAAGACTCTTAGGGAACCTTTAAAATAATAAGGATGAGACTGATGTTTATATACAAAAGAGACAGTGAAAGATTGTGGGTAGGATTAAGGAGTGGTAAGTAGTTTGGGGTGGTCCAGATACCTTGGGTAGAGGCACCAGTGATCTGGGCTACTGGAATGTATGAGAAAATTCAGGGACTGGGTTGCTTCCAGAGACATGGTCTTTTCCTTTAGGGGTCCAGGTCCCATCACCCTATCAGGAGAATTTCAGTGTAGATCTTCCTAATGCCAAAGGCAATATTCTTTTCACTATGCCATATATAGTAGGTTCCTAACAAATGTATTAAATGAATGTCACTCTACGCTTATGAGTGAAAAGCTTTCTAGCCACTGTGCAAATGACCCTGAAGAACAGAAACCCAATAGATTGTAGCAGAAAGCTGCTCAGCAACCAGGAACACTTTAGAGACACTCACCAAACACAACGTGAGATATTGTAGAGACACGATGCCCAGCAGAGTGACATGATGCCTAGCAGAAGGCAGAGAAGAGTTGTGCTATGATATCATCAGTGAACATTGGCAGCTCTAGAGCTGCAGGAACAGGAGTTGTCCTGGGCACATGGGTTAAGAGTGTGTGCCTTCCAGGTGTGAACCCTGGTCATATGTCACACAGTTAAGAAATGTGATAGGTTGATAATATGCTTCTCTCCATGTATACCATACATGGTTGGGTGATCCAAAAACATTGGTTCTCTGTGTGTTTATTAGCAATACTGTTTGATTAAATGTTGTGGTTTTTTTTTTTTGCTTTTTTTGGAAGGGGAAGGTAGGGCAATTGGGGTTAAGTGACTTGCCCAAGGTCACATGGCTAGTTTTGTGTTAAGTATCTGAGGCCAGATTTGAACTCAGGTCCTCCTGACTCCAGGGCTGGCCAGTGCTCTTTTTTGAGGGCCTACATTATATAGGGGTAACTTAGGTAATATACATAATAATAAATGACTTTTTAAAATAATATTTTATTTTTCCCCAATTACATGTTAAACCAATTTTTAACATTTCCTTTTTGTTCCAAATTCTATCCCTCTCTCCCTCTTCTGTCCCTCCTCCCTGAGACAGTAAGTAATACTATATAGTTATGTATTTGTAATTGTGTAAAACATTTTGTACAAGATGACTCAAAAAACAACAAAAAAGAATGAGAGAAAAAAGTGAAAAACAGTATGCTTCAGTTTGTATTCAGATAATACCAGTTCTTTCTCTGGAGGTAGATAACATGTTTCATCACGTCCTTTGTGATTGTTTTAGGTTATTGTATTGCTAAGAATAGCTAAGTTGTTCACAATTCTTCATCATACAATATTGCTATTACTATGTACAGTATTCTCCTGGTTCTATGAACTTCACTTTGCATCAGTTTATGTAAGTCTTTCTAGGTTTTTGTTTTTCTGAAATCATCCTGCTTGTCATTTCTTATAGCACAACAAAATTCCATCACAATCTATACCACAACTTCTTCAATCATTCCCCAACTGATGGGCATCCCCTCAATTTCCAATCCTTAGTCACCACATGAAGAGCTGCAATAAATATTTTTGTACAAATATGTCCTTTTCCCTAATTGACTTTTAATACTACCTTTAAAGAGGAAAAAAATGAGAGGTTAATGATTTAACCATAATAAATATTTGTCAAAATTCTCCTGAATTGTTGACAAGTTTCCCCTCCTTTCTAAGGAATATACAAATCTATTAGAGAATGAAGATGTGGATATAAATATTTTTAAGACTAATCAGTGCATATATAAGGATACGAATCAATTGAGTAAATCAATTATGTCACTCTACCCCATCTAAAGCAAATTATAAGATGATATGTCCTGTCACCTTAATCAGATAAAAAGTCTCATCCAATCACAGGTTTTAGATCAAATGCAAAAAAGTCTTCAGTAAACTAGAGTGACATCACCAGGAATAGTACTTGGATTAACTGAAAACTTATTCATGCTGTCCGAAGGTCATTGGTGAAGTATCAGCTCAGTTCTGGAACAGAGATATTTTGAGAGTCTGACATTGGAGCAGAAGGAATTTGGACATCAAGAGCTGAACCAGAAAAAATTAGCAGCACAGGGATAATTGGTGAAAGAAGATAGAGAAAACAGGACTGACTTGTGGCTAAGAAGGAAGGGATCAAAGAGAAGACTCAGGCTGCCATCATTAATTGTACCCATCTCCTCAAGTACCGAGGGAAATTTCAAAGAAAGGTCTACTCATTTCCCAACTTTTGCTCCTATGTCCGTTTATTAACATACTGTAATATACTCTGCTGCATATTTTACCCAAACATTTCCTGTAAACTGAAGTTTTCCTCAACCACTAGGAGGCTAGGGATCAGTGATTACAATTACAATTAGGAAGTGCAAATTAAGGCAGAGAAACAAACCTTAGCTTAAATGTTAAGGATTTTCCCATTTGGGAGCTCAGAGCAGTTGAGACAGAATTTCAAATTTCTCATTTAACATTAAATCCCTAAAGTATCAGAGGGATACATGGATCTGAGGGGCCATTATATTATCCATATGGATAACGTGGGCTAATTATCACTATAGGATAGTACCCATAGAAGAGGCAAAACATCATATAAAATTTCAGAGGGAAGAAAAAATTATTTTGGCTAGGGACAATAGTTTATGGGAGAGATGGCTGTATCACCAAGGCAATATTCACAGCACTGACAGCAACTATGAATATGCTGGCATAGTTCTGAATCACAAAATATAACAGACTTTCTGTATAGAAGACAGAAGCAAAACATTTATTGAGATACCAGAAAGACAAATCCTAACACCAGAAAACCAAATCCATCATAGCAACAGAAAAGTTAATACAACTTACCACTGCAGGAAATAGCACCATCCCAAAGTCTTCCCCCTTCTCATAAACAAACACTTACAATCCCAGCTGTCTCCTTACCTTTGTCCTCTCTCTCCCTTCACACTAACTTCTCTGACTCATTTCCTGCTCCACCCCTTCTTGCTCCTCCTGTTTAGCAAACTCCTCACACCACAAGTTCTATGTGATTACAATCAACCTATTTAGGGGCAGGGAAGATCTTCAAATTCCTGTCACCATTACAGTGACTTCAAGGGATGGAGATCTCAAAGAATGTATAGAAATTCAGTGATCAGGGAGGGATAAGGAAATTGTTCCAGTTGTAAGGAAAGTTGTGAAAAAAACAGTGGAGATAGGAGGAAGTACATGATGTATCTGTAGAACTGTGAGTTTGACTAGAGTATAGAGTATTTTCTCTATGTTCTTTCCTTCAGTGACCTCACCTACATACATAACTTCATTACCTCTAGGTAAATAACTCCTAAATCTGTATGTCTAGCCAGTCTCTACTATGAAGTCCAGACCCTTATCTGTATATACATTTCTGCTGAGCTTCTATTTTAAAATCAACCTATGTGAAACTGAACAAATCATCCTTCCTAATTCATTCAGTAACAGATGTTTCTCAATTTCTTTTTAGTACCAAATCTTCCGAGGCACACAGATTTGCAACCTCAGAGCCATCCTCATCCCCTTAGTCTCTTCTGCACAGTCACATATCCAATCAGTTACCAAGTCTTCTTGATTCTACCTTCACAATACCTCTCACAATTTGTCTCAACTCAGAAATACATGGTCATCACCCTAATTCAAGCCCTCACTATCTCTTGCTTCACCTATTGCAACACCCTCTAGTTTTCCCTTCCTGTTTCTAGTGTTCCTCATTTCTAAGCTATCCTCTACACACCTCCCAAATTAATATTGTTAAAATACAGTGTTGAATGTCATTCTTCTATTAACAAGCTCTAGTGGATTACTGTTACCTATAGGTTTAAGTAAAAATTGTTTTGTTTAGCATTAACAATTTGGTTCCTACTGATGTTTGCAAACATATTAAACTTTGCTCCCCTTCACTTTCTCTACAATCCAGCCAAACTAGCTTTGTTCTTTTTCACAGATACCATTCCTTCTCTTATCTTTGCCTTTGCAAAGACAAAGTACTGCAAATTAATTATCTGATGTTATAAATATTATTAATATTGAGAATAATCAATCATGTATCTTTCCTCTGAAATTGTCTGCGCACAACAATATTCACAAATGTTTCTAAGAAAAAGTCTAGAACACCATGGATCTTACGAATTCACCATGATCCCTCAATGGACCACTTTCTTGAATTATATCCCATGAGTTTCTTCTTCTAAGTTCACTCATCTACGAAATATCTTATTTTTGATTGTTTGAGAACTACTGATATTCTAAATCAATGGTAAATACTTTGTTAGGTAGATGAACATGGTGATTAGGAAATAAATGCACCTGTTTTTGAAGACCCACCTGTTCCTAATCATATGCATACTTTGATACAAGCATCTCTGTTAATCAGGCAATACTGAAAAAAGGAGGGGGATCAAAAATGTCACTTTCTTTCTCCTTTTTGACCTATTAAAGTAAATAAATTCTATGAAGTTTGGGGTTCTACTGTCACCTTTCTAGCCATTTTTATTAGAAATCTTAATCTGAATTTTGACCTTGAATGACTCCTGGATCAATATGAATCCCAAATAAATGCAAGGGTAGACATTCTATTCTTCAGATTTTATTTCCTTTATTTTCTTTTCTATCAAGAGACCTTATGAGTTTCTCTTTCAGACAGTTGTGAGGGAAAACATCATGAAATGAAGTGTATTTAGTGAAAGCTCACATTTATAATTGTATTTGGTACATACACATTCTTAAAGAATGAAGTTTCCCACTAAAAGGAATCCATTGATTTAATCTCTTAAAAAGAGAAGAACTGACATCTATATACCCATGTAACCCTTTTGAAGACATCTGAGGTCTTAGTTTTACTGGGAAATTCATTCATTCAGAAGCCAATCTCTTAAGTACCTATACCAGTGGTTCTCAACCTTCCTAATGCCAGGACCCTTTAATACTGGTATGTGGGCATATCTGCATGTGGGCAGAACTGCCTGGAGACAAATAAAGGAGTAGTGTCTCTCAGTTCCTAAGACCATCAGAAATATATGTTTTCCGATGGTCTTAGGAGACCGCTGTGAAAGGGTCGTTCGACCCCCAAAGGGGTCATGACCCACAGGTTGATAACTGCTGACCTATACGGTGGCAAGTGTAAACCTTATGCTAAATTCTGAGGGAGAAACAAAGATACCTAAGGTATAGTTCCTGCTTTCATGGATTCCAGCAGGAATTATACAGTTAACTATAATAGAGAATAGAATAGATAAGAGCATTTCACATGGTAGAGTTAAGGTAAGGGCGATGATATTTCAGGTATAGGGGAAGGTATGGACAAAGGCAAGGCTGCAGAGAACTTGTACAAAGGACAATGTCTAGTTCAGACTAGAGTATAAAGTACACATGAAGGGGGATAGTGTGAGAAATGACTGGAAAATTAGGAAGACTCCAGGTTAAGGACATGGGACTTTTCCAGTAGGCCATAGGAAACCATTGAAGTGATTGGAGTAGAAAGTTGTACAATCAAATTTATGGATAATGGATATTAATCTGCAGTGTGTAATTACATTGGAAAGGGAGAGATATTAGAGGGGGAGAGACTAGTTATAAGGAACTAATGTGATGTAAAATTTTGGAGAATCTATTTTGGACATGTCAGATAGGAAGTTCATTCAGAAAAATTGGTGATAGTTACTAATTGAGAAGAGGCCACATGTTGACAACTTTTAAATGAAATTTTTCAATGAAGAAACAAAAGAGAAATCTGGGATGATAACTGGATGGACAAGAAGGATATTGTGAAGATACCTTTAAGCATCTTACTAAGTGGATAGAAAATGGTTGGAGGAAGAAAGATTGAGTATGTATAAAAGCAAGGTAATGGTGCCCAGATGAAAGCCCTGAATGAGGTGGTAATTGCATTAATATAGGCAGTCTACTTATAAATATCACCAGTCATCCTATTATTTAGCCAAAAACAGAAAAATGGACTTTCAGTGAGGTTAGTGGTACTGACTCAGCATGTTTAGAAGCAAAGCATTTACATTTGTCAAAGCTAAAATAATTTCCATAGTAGACAAAGACAAAAAGGGAAAAAAAACTCAGTCCTTTACATGGGCTTAATATGTGAATCATCTTCTTTGAAAGGAAAATTATATTTAATGGGGTGATTCACAAATTTTGGTAATTATAAATCTGATAAATCCCAAATTAAAATGATGTGCTAAATTCTTCCAAAGAAGTTGTTTGAGTCAGTAATTTTTAGAGATATGTTAACTCCCAGTTACACATTTCACATCTATCTGGCAAAATTCATGGACATTACCAAGGTATACCCAGGCTCCTTGAAAAGTACTAAATAGATTGCTGAAAAAGATTCTGTTCTTCAATATTTTTAGCTATTACGATGCAAATGGTCATAGAAAGAATCCCTTTAACCCTGTGTGCATCTTCTCCATCTGCAATGTAATTCTGAGCCTGATAGACTTGAAGGAAACTATGCAAGACCCTGGACACATGACTTGGCCTAGGATAGCCCAAGAATAAATTAACCCTCAGAAGTCAAGATGTATGCATTCATTAGGTATGGGAAATTGTCATGGTGTGCTCACTTGGATTCTGGAAAGCTGTCTATCTGTGTCAGTAAGGTTCTCTCTCCAGACTTTAAAAAGACATTTTGTCTTGATGAGTCCCATGGCAATAAGGTGTTTTTTTTAATGCTCAAAGTAATTTATTCTAGCCTAAATTTTAAGAAGCATGCATTCAGTTTTTATAAGTATATTATCTACCATAGATAAGTTTTATTCCTGACATGTCTTCTATCTGCCTCTTCTTGCTACTTTTAAGACAGATAATCTTAGACATGTTATTTATATGGAATCATATCCTGTTCAAATCTGTATAGTTGCTACCAAAAAAAAGTGGGACACTGAGGAAAGAAGGCAAATACCTTTATAATTCAAGCAAGAAATCTAGGTTAGTGTGAGTCTTACCCTCGGTAATTTTGGATACAGTGGTAATGGTGATATTCTCTCAACCAAGATTAGAAACCAGAGATTAGATCACCCTTCCTCCACCTATCATTCCCCTCTTCCCTATAACCACCCTTCAAAAGAGAAAGGAACTGGGAAGTGTGAAAGAAGAAAAAAAATGAATAAAAAGATGAGGATTGACCTTAATCCTACCATGGAGAGTTACATCCTGGTTTGTTTGGTTTTTGTTTTGTTTTGTTTTGAATAGAGCAACCTGGAGACAGGCTACATAGTTGTAGTGTCCTGGGTTTAAATATAATGCATCCCAACTCTCTGGCTTCAAACATGAGGAAAATTCGGCCCCAAAAAATATGAAGTAACTTGCCCAGGATCACAAGAATAATAACAAGTCTATAAGACAAAGGAGTTGATGAATGGAAGAATTTTCTAAGAGGAAAAAGGGTGTGGAAATTAAATGCTCTGTGTATAAGATAAAACAAGAATCCAGAAGTATATTTTAAAAACAGAGCACAACCCTGTACTACATGGTAGACACTAAAGTCTGAAAGTTACGGAACTAGGGTAACAAGGTGTGGAATATCTTTATAGGCCATGGTTTTGGAAAATGAGTCTGTTCCAAAGTTGTTTCTTGATTTCCTAAAAGCATTTGGGAATTCGAAGAGTGGAGAAATCATTCCAATAGCTAGTACCCCTCCTCCCAAAGATTACAACCATGTTAGCCACCTCCAATAATGATTCTGGAAAATAATATAGTTACTTAATGAGTTCTCCTTGAGATATTTTGAAGGGGAGATATTCCTCACCTTCATACAGCTTGTAGACTGATGAAGAAGCTAGAATAAGTTTTGAAGTCATAGCTGAGGAAATTCATCATCACATAATACAGCAATAGCCGGCGGTTAAACTTTCATTACCAACTTAACTACAAGCAGTGCATGTTCCCGTTAAAAACAATGCTTCAAAAAAATAGAAATTAATTTTGGAGGATGGTCAAGAGAAGATCAAATTTAGCAGTTTATTTAGAAAATGTGAAAAAGAGAAGGTTCCCATCATCACCCTCCTTTAAAGGTCTTTGTGCCACATGAATGAACCCTCTGCTTCCATCACATGGTAGCAGGGATTCCGAAAATGTTTTGTTTTGTTTTGTTTTCTTTCATGGACCCCTTTGGCAATCTAGTGAAGTCTATGGATCTCTTCTCAGAATAATATAAAATAAAATACACAGGAAAGCAAATCTTACTGAAAATTAAAATGTATTCTTTGTCCTTTCCAAATTCATGAATTCTCTGAAATCTATCCATGGACTCAAAAATTAAGAAATCCTGAAATAGAAGAGAGTCAAAGAGTGAATCATACCAACAAGGAATGACACAGTAACTTTGCTAACAGTACAGTTTAGGTTTCCTAACACTGTAATCTTTTTTTTTCTCCCTTTACCTTGCAATTTTTCCAGTTGGAAAAAGTGTATCATAAAATGCTAACACCAAAGAAAGATTGTTACAGATACATTGCAAAAACTAAATATGAGGGAGTGGTTAAGCTGGATATTGAGAGTAACTTGAAAATATGAGGGTTTTTTGTATCTCTTTCTCTGCCTCCTCCCCCAACCAAATATACTCTCACATATTTTATTGGTGAAGAGTAAAGGCATTCAGGCTTGCTACCTGGATCTGGACCCCTCAGGAAATTTAAATAGCAATTTGGTTTGAAAGTGGTTGTTTGTAGTAAGTTGTTGGGTATGCATGCAGAAACAACATGAGAATTTTAACTAATGAGCTTTACTCATTCATTCCTTCCAATAAGTATATAAATGTATATGCTAACATACCCCTGAGGATATTTCACAAAAGTTACTTTGTGGTGCTTCACAGTGAATGCAATTAGAAAGGTTTTCCCAAATAATAAAATAATATCCACGTAAAATGATAAGGCCATTCATATGTTGAAGATAGACTAAAAGAGTCTGTGCAGTACTAAATACTGTTCTGTAAAATAAATCTATGATAAAAAATCCAAGCTTAGAAAACAACTTAATATCATAGGACTGGAGCTTTAGAGCTATAGGGAGCCTCTGATATAATCTAATCCAACCACTTAATTTCACAGCAGAAGAAAATAAATGTATTAAAGGACTGGCCCAGAGTCACACAGACTGTGAGTAGTAAGACTGTGATTTGAACTCAGGACCTCTGATTCCACATTCCACATTCTTTCCATTGTACTCCAAGTGAGACAGATAGAATAAATGCCTAGGCTGATGTTTATTAAGTCTGACATACTCAACTTCTCTGAGATGCAGTTTCCTCTCCAGGAGTACTTCTTCTAACATGAGCTTAAAAAGCATTTGTGAAGAATTGTTGAGTTATTTTCAATCATATAAAATCCCACTTGGGATTTTCTTAGCAGAGATACTGGAGTGAGTTACCATTTCCTTCTCCAACGCATTTTACAGATGAGGAAACTGAGACAGACAAAGTGATGTGACTTGCCCAGGGACACATAGCTAGTCAGTACCTGAGGCCAGATTTGAACTCATGAAGATGAGTTTTCCTGATTCCAAACTCAATGTTCTATTCAGTGTACCACATAACTGCCCATTGTGAAATGTTGTTGTGCAATAGAAATCTGAAATAATTTTATTACAGTCCTTAATATTATCAAACAATCAACAAGCATTGGTTGAGCATCTATTTTGTGCCAAGCAAAATGCTACATATTGGGGATACAAGCACAAAAGTGGCATGTGCTCATCATTAGGGAGTTTATATTCTCCTGAGAGGAGATAATGCATTCACAGATGAGATACAAGATAACTACCATGTAATGAGGGAATATAACACGGGGGAGAGGAGTCCAAGAAGGCTTCCTGAAGGAGGCTGCTTGAGCTGAGATTTTAAGAGGATTAGGAGCTTCAAGGGACAAAGGTGAGGAGGGAGAGCCTCCTAGACATGAGGAGCAGTCCATGCAAAGGCATAGAGGTAGGAGATGGAGCAACACAAAGAAGGTCAATTTAGCTAGAGTGTATGATCAGGAGTTACAAGTGATTAGCCAAGAAAAATAAGCTGGAGTCAGATTGTGAAGGGCTTTAAATGCCAAAAAAAAGTTTTTATTTCTTCTTATGGGTAATAAAAAGCCAATAGATCATTCTGGGGTGAGAGAAGGGAAAAAGCATTTATTAAGTGCCCACCAGGTACCAGGCACTGGGCTAGGGACTTTATAAATATTATTTCATTTGATTCTCACAATCACCCTGGGAAGGTGCTATTATTGGCCTCATTTTACGGATGAGGAAACTGAGGTAGAGCAGGGTTGTGACTTTCCCATTAGAGAATGAATTTGAACTTGTCTTCCTGACTTATTAAGAAGGGAAGTGGTAGGACCACGTCTATGCTTTAGTAATATCAATTTTGGATCTGAGAGAACAGCTATGGGAAACATGATTAGAGGCAAAATCAATAGGACTTAGCAACTGTTAGGGAATGGGATTGGAACTGGGGTGAGTGAGAGTGAAGAGTGAAGATAACTCTAATTGTGAACTTGGGTAACTTGAAGAATGATGATTGTCTTCATAGAAATATAAAAATCAGAAGAAGGCTTGGGGGGAAATAATGACATTAAGTTTGAAGTGCTTATGGAAAATCCAGGCAGAGATGTCTAGCAGGTACTTGGAGGTGTAGTGTTGGAGCAAGTGAGAAGAGGGCTGAAGATGTAGATTTGGAATCATTTATGGATATGATACCTGAAACTTTGGGAGCTAGACCTGACTTCAGGTCCTGATATGTTCTAGTTTTGAGAACACAACAAATCATTCCCTAAGTTTCACTTCCCTTATTGGAAGATAAGTACAATAATGTCCCCTGCCTCAAGATGTATTACAAAATATGATAAAGCGCTGTCTATCTACACACAGAGAGATACACACACATGTGTATATGTATGTATATAAATATATATGTAAGTATGTGTGCATGTGTGTGTGTGTGTGTGTGTGTGTGTGTGTGTGTTAGACAGGAACTCCTTAGCTCCCTGAAGGTTTACTCTGGATCCTGGCAGACTTCAGAAGGGTGACAGTGGAGACCACAGATAAGGAAAGGGGGCAGGCATCATATTACTTTATTCTCAAAGCATCCACCTTTTCTCTAATGTCTCACAGTGGTGGATGAGACAACAGAGTGGGAAAGCATTGTACAACCCCCCCAGCATTCTGCCTTTTCTCTTATATCTTGTGGTGGCCAGCAAGATGGGGTGGGGGTATACATCTGCCCCTATAACATCCCTAGTGTTCCAGATTCCTCATTCCTGCAGATCTGCACTTACTGACCAGTGCTCGTTTGATTTATAGAAAACAAAGAAGGCAACATGCCAACAATAAACTCATAAGTTTACATTAACTTTGGTTATATCATGATATGTTAGCATAGAACAGGTGCAGTGTGGTGTTAACAGGTTAAACTCAAATGGTTATGTTATGTATGATTATATAATGATGTGCAAGTACAGTGGGGCTGTTTATAAGCCATGGTCCTAGGAACCTGTACCTTTTAAAAAAAAATCCATATCACATACACTTCACCCCACCAGATTCCCAGCCTGGCTGCCTATATCAAATTGAATCCATGACACCTTGCATACAGTGTATGACAGCCAAGTGATGCAGTAGATAGAACATTGAGCTCAGAATCAGGAATCAAGAAGGGTCATTTTCATGAGTTCAAATCTGGCCTCAGACAATTATTAGCTGTGAGACCTTGGACAACTCACTCAACTCTGTTTGCCACAATTCTTCATATTTGAAATGAGCTGGATAAAAAAAATGGCAAACTACTCCAGTGTCTTTGCTATAAAAACCCCAAATGGAGTCACAAAGAGCCAGATACTACTGAAACAACAGAACACACACACACATTCACACATATGTATATATATGTATCTTAAAGACCAAATTATTATTATTAAAGAAAAAGTTCCTCACTGATGTTCCATCAGTATGTAGAATTATTCTTGAGTTTTCAAAAGGTGTGTAGAGTGTAGAGTGTACAGTAGTACAGTAGTGTACTGTATAGTGCATTCTTGGTACCTAACTAAATGGTTTCAAGTGGGGGCCAGTAATTGGACAGACCCAGCTAAGTTTACAAAGATATATTGGCAAGAGCTGGTTACCCAGTGAGAATTTTATTTTATATTTTTACCATAGCAACCCAAGATGGTCTACTAAGATGTAAAAGGGTTATAATCTACTTTGGTAGAGGAAGTGCTTGCTGATGAAGTCCTAAGTCACTTTTCCTCTATTGGAATAAGAAGAATATGAGGAAGGAAACCAAGATAATTACTTAGGTATCTAGTTACGTAATACAAAATGTATGGAATGAAGTGAAAAACTAATTCAGTTAGAAATTAATTAAATACAGTTATGTTTTTATGAAACAGAAATTACCCAGACCATTTGTGGAAGTAGAGAGGAATGACCATTTTAATGTAGATTTGACAAATGCTTTACCTACATAAGTTCCAGGATCAGGGAAGCAGAACTGGAAACAAAAATCAGCACAGGTGTCATGAGAGAGTGAAAGATAATGCTTCTATGAAAGTGTCTCCCGAGGGATCTTACCTGTTAAACTGTCCTTTTAGAGTGAAAGGCCGTTGTTATTTCAAAGGAGCAGTATCTTAGCCTTTGACAGGATTATTGGGGGACAGAGAGTGAGAGAGAGAGACAGAGAGAGAGAGAGAGAGAGAGAGAGAGAGAGAGAGAGAGAGAGAGAGAAAGGACTCTATCTCTATCAGCTTATGCCAATGAATACCAAGGGTCAGTTTATGTTGCACAAATATTTCCTTTTATCCACCAGAAACTGCTTTTTCATTTCATTCCCTTGAATTCTCATATGATACAGCTGAGTAATTAAGGACTCCAACTGATCTCCCTCACATTCAGTATTTAATATACTTTTTTTCAAATCAAATAATTCTAATCTTTTTCATCTCACTTCACTTTATTGCCTCTATTTCCATGTGCCTTTAATTATTCTTATTACTCTTCTCTGGGCCTTTTATTTTTGTTTCAAATATAACCTTTCCCAGATGAGCTCAGGAAACCTGAATGCAAGATTCAGGGTGATGGCCGCTATCAATTTGTGCAACAATGTCATTGTAATATTTTCCATATTATTCAGTGTTTCAATGACTCCCAGCATCAGACTCGGGTCATGGTGGGGCATTTTTGTTCTTTTCCCAATACTGAGCATTGACCAAGCATCTTTATTGAGCGTCTTGCAATGACGCCAAGATCATTTTCCTGAGAGATTCATGCTAATTCAGAATCCATCCAAGTGCACTAATAATTTAATTAAATTAAATCTATAATCAGATTCAATATTAGCATCATGAATTGAACAATTCAGGGTCAGTTTTCTCTGCAATTTGGTTACCAGTTCACAGTTGTTACTGTGTGATAGGCATATAACATACATATGTGTGTGTGTGTAACATATATATATAACATAATATATAATATATATGTAACATAAAACATTTATTAATTACTTCCTATGAGCCAAGCCACTCTTTTAACTTCTAAGAATGCAGACACAAAATTAAAGATAGTTCCTAATCTCAGTTACATTCGAATAGGCAAAAACAACCAATATGAACAAGTGGTAGCAAATGAGGGTATTTTGGTTTAGAAAGTTTTAGGGATGGGAAATGGGTCTATAAGGGAGTAGACTGACATACCCTTCCAGGCACAGTTACAGGGTTCATTTGATTATGGTTCTGAAACTGGAAGGTGAAACAGAAAGGGTTTGATGACAATTGGAAAGGAGATAGCCAGAGAGTGAAATGAAGTATGGCTGTAGCTGCCCTAAGGACAGGTAGCTTACTACCACCAAGCAAGATTATAAGACCCCCTCCCAGGTGAGAGTTCCAGAGATGAAGGAGTTAAATCCTCCCTGCTTCCTGGTCTGGACTGCATGTCTACTGGAAAGGAAATGACCAGGGATAAAGTATATTGCTGTTCAGTAATGTCTAGTTCTTCATTTCCTCATTTGTGATTTCCTTGGCAAAGATACTGGAGTGGTTTGTTATTTTCTTCTCCAGCTCATTTTACAGATCAGGAAACTGAGGCAAATGAGATTAAGTGACTTGCCCAGGGTCATATAACCACAACTAGTAAGTGGCTGAAGCTGGGTTTGAATCCAAGTCTTCCTGACTCCAAGCCTGGTCCTCTATCCACTGGACCACCCAATGGCCTCATGTTTATTAATTGTTCTTCAGTCATACAATCGTGTCAAGCTTTTTGTTTTCTTGGCAAAAATACTGGAGTGCTTTGCTATTTCCTTCTCTAGCAGATTAAGGAAAACAGAAGTTAAGTGACTTGCCCAAGGTCACACCACTAGTAAGTGTCAAAGTCGGTTTTGAATTCTGGTCTTCACAACTCCAGCCTCAACACTCTTATCTGCTGAACCACCTATAAAGAATATATGAGAAGGCATATATAAAATTCAGAACATAGATGCTAATATTATCAATATTCAGAGGTGAGCATTTACATCAGTTTTCTCTGGGAACATAGTTTCTTGGAAATGAAATAGTTTAGTTCTTATGCTCTCTACAGATATTAAGAACGATTTCCTGGGGGGGCACAGCCAAGATGGCGGCATAGCAGCAGCAACATATCGCAGCTCTCACATAGCCACCCCAAAATACCCATGGAATAGTACTCTAAACCAATCCTAGAACTCCAAAATGCACACAAAGATACTTCCCACTGAAGTCAGCTTGGCTACCAGGAACCATATCAGCACTGCAAAACCAGCCTGGCCTGAAGTTGCTACTGAGCCCTGGGGCAGCCAGACGAGAGGAGCAGTGAGCAGATTAGCGGCAGCTGAGAGCAGCGTTCAGAACTAGGTCACTGGGGCTTGCCAAGTTGGGAGGGAGGAGCAGTCTGGCCGAAAGGCCTCCAGAGCGGAAAAGCAAAAAGGCAGAGGTTTTGCA
>CM053580.1:60756229-60784316 GCA_028627135.1 Pseudochirops cupreus | reverse complement strand
CATAATTTCACATGTTCAGCCTGTATTTGATTGCTTGTCCTTCCGGTGGGGGTGGGTGATGAGGGAGGAAGAGAAAGAATCTAGAATCTAAAGTTCCATAATCAAATGTTATAAATATATATCTATATATATATATTAAAAAAAGAACGATTTCCTGTTCTTTTAGCTAGCCCAAACACCATCAATTAAGGCTGTGTTTAGATCACGTTGAAATCACCAGATTGATCTGCTCCCCTGCCAAATTGGCCGCATCATTCATGAAGATTTTGTTTTAAAATAAAAGTGGTAAAAAAAAAAAAACCTTTCAGTACTACTAGTATCCATGACAACTTAGTAAACTTACCATTCCAGCAATAACTCTAAAATTAATTCTACTGGGCCTACGTTGTCTCATATGTTGATCAGATTAAGAGCTAGACAATCTCACAAAGCTCTACAAGATGAATAAATTGGATATATCTTAGTATTTAATTAAAATATGCAACTTGTATTCCATGTCAGCATTTTTGTATTTCACTTTGTTGTACTCTATCTGCTCTCCTGAATCATACTTAAATATTGTATTTTGTGCACATGGATAGAGACAAGGCATCTCTCATATAAAATGATGTGCCCCAACTCCTGCATGTACTTTGCCTTGAAATTCATGTCAACCTATGGGCAGTAATAGAACTTACACTTTATGTTTAAGTTGCATTTGAGCTTTTAAAGGACTTCTAATGCCAGCATTCATTCAGCTATGTCTATGTTAATTTTTTCTTTTCTTTTTTTTTTTGGCAAGACCTGTGATTTCACTGTTGTGGCAAACTCCTAGTGGAAAACAAAAATAAAAACAAACAAACAAAAAACCCTCCAACTAATGTATATCAGTATATGTTGCACTAGACAACTTAGCCTTCGAAAATTATCTGAGAGACTAACAGAATTGCCCAGGGCCACACAGCCACTGTGTGTCAGTGCAGGACTTGAACCCAGATCTTCCTAGCCCTGTGTATTACTCTCCCTTCCACAGAATTTCCACCTTCTGGTAACTAAATTTTTGGGAACAAAATGATTTGAAAGGACTTTCTCCATCAACATAGTATTTTTATAAATCTTTATATTCACATATAAAATAGCAATAATTTGATTCTGTAATAACAACCTAAAGTAGAAAAACCATCTACTATAGAAGAGAGAGCAAGGTATAGAGTAAAAAGGGCCTGGGATTCAAATCCACCTCTACCACTTAGTAGCTGGGCATCCTTGGATAATCACTTTGGATCTTAGAAGTAAAAGTGACCTTGGTGGCTCTCTCCACTAACCCATTATTTTACAAGGCAGGGGGAGGGGGGAGGTGCGGTGAGGAGTCCTGGAAGGTTTATGTGAATTGCCCAGTGTCGTATCAGGAGCCAGGAATCAAACCATAGGCCCTTTACTTCAAAAGTAGAGATTTTTCCGTTATACCATGCTACCTCTTCCAGTGAACCTCAGTTTCCTCATCTGTAAAAAGAGAATAATAAATCTTTGCCGGGTTGTTATGATGATCAAATAAAATAATTCTCTTCTCTTTTTTTCTCCTTCTTTAACCAATATGTAAATACTAGCAGCTATTATAAGCTAATATTCAAAGCAAAGCAGAAATTTGGGTGATATTCCAGTTAACTTGAGACCTTTTAGACATCCAATGTGGGGAATTCATGTGAGATATATGTAAATATACACACACACATACACACATGTATGTAACTCCTGGGTTTGAGTTATGTGAATTGTCTTTAATATTACAGAGTATGGATCAAGCCTGTGTTGTCTATCACAAAAGACACTGAATTTGGATCCAGAATAACTAGATGCTAATATTAGCTCTGTGCCCTTTAACTAGTTGCCTAACTTCTTTGTTTCTCATTTTCTCTTACCTATAAATATGTATGATAAAAGCTGTCATACCCGTCTTAAAGGGGCTAACAAGGATCAAAGAAAATGATGTATGTGTAAAAAATCGTTGTCAAATTATAAAGAACTTTTCAAATACCAAACCTCTTATCGGTGGACTCAAAGATAACATGACATATTGTCATGGTATTGGGGAAAGACTGGGAGGTTAAGTTGAAGGAATTAACATTATTTAGCCTGAGTAATAAAATAAGTGGAGAAACATTTTTCTGTTGTTTTATGTAAAATCATATTTTATAAGCAAAGAAAGCCTAAAATCATTTGTATTACCTATTCCAAGAAACAAAAAGATAGTAACATTTATAGCAACAATTAAAAATAATAATAAACAATAAAAATAATTCTGTGTAATTTTATATGTGTATCTTTTCTTTTTATTCTGTTCTTTTCTGTTGAGTACTATTACTCTAGAGTATTTGTATATGTCTAGCTGAAAACCACAACTCATTAAGGAACCACATTGAAGCTTTCCTGGTGTGTGTGTGTGTGTGTGTGTGTGTGTGTGTGTGTGTGTGTGTGTGTGTATGTGTGTGTGAAACCTTTTAGAATTATCCATCCATTTATGTGGCCCCTGTAGCTTCTATCTGTAAGTACAAATGTTCTCCATCTCTCAGGACTCCAGCAATGTCACAAGCAAATGGTTGTGCTTCTGTTAGTTAGACATCGCCTTGTCCTCTGGGAAAAAAAAAATATTGTTTCTTGCCAGGAGTGCAATTAAAGCAAGATTGCTTTCTATATCTGCCTGTTCTTGGTTTATGCACCAACTAGGTCCAGATGTAAGGAAGTGATTCCCATACAGTCAGCCATGACTTTTCTGCTCCCTCTTAATGATTGACTTGGTGTTTTCATCCAAAATATAAGGAATACATAATCACCATCACCATCATCTTCATCACCATCAAGTACTTTAAGATTTGGAGTGCCTCGTTTATTATGTCATTTGATCCTCACAATGAGTCTGTGAAGTAGGGGCTATAGATTAATAAAATGAGTCAAACAGAGGTTAAGTGACTCGCCCAGTGTCACATAGTTAGTAAGTGTCTGAGGCTGGATTTGAACTCAGATCATACTGATTTCAAGTCCAGCACTCTATCCACTGAGTAATCTAACTCCCTCTGTATGTAACAGGAAACATGGTGTACTGGATGGAGTCTAGACCTGGATTCAAGAAGCCCAGGTTTTAAATTCTGCCCCAGATACTTACTAACTGTGTGACCCTCAGCAAGTCCTCTAACGTCTCTTTGCCTCAGTTTCCTCATACATAAAATGTGGATTACACATATATACCTCATGGGCTTATGGTGAAGATCAAATCAGATTAATGTATCTAAATTGCTTTGTAAATCTTAAAAGTTCCATATGAGTATGAACCAATCAAAGATATGAAGTAACGACTAAAAGCTAATAGTGACAGGGTTGAGACTGGAAGCCAAGTTTCCAGATTCCCATTTCAATATTCATTCCACTCCCCTATGCTGCCCTGACCCACATATGCTACTTATCTCTTTGTATACACTCATCCTGGCATAAATGAAATGAGATCATCAAAAAACAATTTAGTGAGGTTTCTCATTTGGCTTTAGCCATTCTCTTCCCTTTTTCCCCCCTCTTGTCCTGCTTTCTGGACATGTCATTCTTCATTTTATATATCTAAAAGAATAGTAGCCCTGGGAAAATACACAGATGGGATTTGATGTAAGACTCAAAATCATTCAACAATAATGTCCTTTAGCTGGCATACCTTTCAAAGATCAGTGGAAAGGAAAAGGATGAAATAGATCAAGTGAGATTTGGGAATATCTTTTGCTTTATCTGCACTTGCCTCTCTTTTATCATAGACCTCATAGACCACTCTTTAAAACACTCATTTTTTTTTCTAAAATTATTCCAGCATCAATTATCTGAGTGATTGGGTAGCCCTCTGACCCAGTTTTTTTAAAAGTAGCTTTCCATTCCAACTTATGTGTCCCAAGTGCCTTAATCAATGCCACTATAGGCAGATGATTGTGAGGCTTTGTTATAAAGAAAAGCAGTACAGTGAAAGGTTGCTGCTAAGAACAACATGGCAGCATTTCACTTACAAAGACAACTTGTGGCAAATTCTATGTGAGTGAGATTTGTGGGCATTGCTATTCTTCAGCTGCTGGGTGAAAAAATCTCTGACTCTTCAGCAAATAAAATGGAGATCTGTCATCATTGACTACTGAGAAGAAATATTTATTGAATATGATGTGACCCTTCCTACCACTGGTTATTAACCATCAGTAGTTTTTGTCACTGGGTTGTTCTTCACAGCCTCTGGTTTGGGAACTTGAAAAAAGACCCATATTATGAGAGTAAGTTAGATACTGCAGTCTTAAAATGATTTCGCTTTTCGAGACCCTGAAGTTTAAAGAAAAAGGCCAGTGAAAAAAGATGACCCCCTGTGTCAACTTCTGGACTTTAAAATGAGAGCTCAGTGGAGAGTTTTATTTTATTTATTGTAACTTTTTCTCAATTAACAAACATTTATTTCCTCTCTCTCCCACCAACTGGCAACAGAAGAAAACAAAACTCTTGTAATTTCAAATTTAACCAAATGAAACAAATTCCCTCATTGGTCAGGTTAAACAAAATCTCATTTTATATCTTGAACTTTGTCACAAAGTGGGTGGTATACATCATCACTGAGCCTCTAGAATTGTTCCTGGTCATTGAACTGATCAGATTTCTTAAGTGTTCTTTTGAATTCATTTTACATAGCTTTTGATATATTTTCTATGCTGAACATTTTTCTCAGGCTCCCATGAATACTGTGAGGAATAAACTGCCTTTCTTTTTTTCCATAACTTCTCAAATATTTGATGTGTTACTGATATGATGATTACCCACAATAACTTTCTCTTACTGTTGACTTTCAAAGACCCTGATCAATTATATGTTACATTTTAAATCCAATTTATCCATAAAACCCCCATTTTCTTGGGATAGTAGCAGCCACCCCAATAATTTGTTCAGTAGCCATGCCTGCCTAATTTAATAGTATGTGCAGAAAATAAATGAGTAGATAGCATTTTCTCCAAAGTAAACTTTGATTTTTAGTTAATATGTCATTAATTTATTATCTAAATTCTATATAAAAAGTAAGATTTATTGTTCAACATTTTATAATTTGAACTATTAATGTTTTTCATTATATTAAAAAGAATTTCTCCAAAATAATTATTATGAGGGTAACTGGCCCCAAAGTTTCTCATTATAAATCACCAACAAACTTTGTTGAGTTAGTCACTACTACAATGTAAAATATCTGAGTGTCTGTTGCTGTAACTAGTAACTGTGGCTCCTAATGAAGGGAAATGAATTAAAAGTATTTCTGATAGTGATAAGGATATGAGTATAGCAGAACCAAATGGTCAAGAGAATAATGAGGGAAGTATGAATCATATGATATACATTTCCCCTATCAAGCAATCTATTAGTTCCAACTAGTCATTTTGTACCATGTGTTGCTGGCAATGGGAAGATAAAATGTTATTACATGGAACGTGGTAGTAAATGGACTGGGGATTATTTGAATTGAGTATCCAATTTTGAGAAAGAGTTGAGTCAAAACCAGCTATAGACTAGACAAAAACATTTTGGTTACCTAATGAATCCTTTAATCACTAGCAGAAGGACTTAGGATGACTATACTAGTAGGATGCGAAAATTCAATCTCCCACTATTTTCCCTTCAGTCCAGAATTTCAAGTTTTTCCTTTTACTGATCTTCCCTCTTCTCTCTAGTACTTTCCCAGTTTCTTCAGACTACTTCTGCTCAACTATGATGTTCACTCTTCTTGGTCATTAATATCCAAAGAGAAACTTTAGGTTCAGTAAATTCCCATTATAATCTGCCTCAGTTCCTCTCTGGAAAAGAATCGTTCTATTTTCCAAGGCTTAAGACATAGGATGACAAATGGTTAAGACTTATACAGGAGGGAGAGGACTGGTAAGCTTTTTGTCTTTCCTATCCATTTTTAATATGTGGATATATTACTATATTATTTTAAAGTTATATGTTATTATCTTCAATGAACAAAATCAATTTTCTCTCCCTCCCATCATCCTCCACCATTGAAAAAAGAAAAACAAAAACCTTGTTAAAAATATCTCATTCTGCAGCCCAAGTTCATCACCACTCTGCCGGGAGATAAATAATATTCTTCATCCTCAGTCCTCTATAATCATTGTTAATCATTGCATTGATAAGAGTCCTTATATATGTTGAATTAACAAAGAGGATTGAGAGCAAGAAGGCTATAAGGATGAGGAAGTAGGTTATGAACCAAGTGCCATCTATTCCTCCCCAATAAATGCCTGGTAGCATTTCCCTTTAAAGGCAGCATGCTACCCCAGAATGAGTGCTGTATTTTGGTATCAGACAACCTGAGTTCAAATCCTTACTCTGCCTCTTACTATCTGTGTACACTTGGATGAGTAACTTCCCTCTGAGTTTCAGTTCTCTCATCTATAAAGTGAAAGAGTTGCACTAAGTAATGCCTGAAGTCTCTTTCAACTTTAAATATATTAGTTTATGATCCTTTTCTACCCATTTTTTTAAACTAAAGAAACAGAGGCCCAGAGAGAAGTGACTTGTCCAAGGTCACTGAACTAATTAATAGCAGAGCTTGGACAAGTACCTAGGTCTCCTGATTCCCATCCCAGTGTCTTTTCCATGACAACATGCTATAGCTTAAGCAAACATGACTACCAGAAGTCAACTCAAGCGTATTTTTCTACTAACAGTAAAATGTGTGTCAATATCAAAAGATTAATACCATACTTTTTAGGTTCTATTTGGTCTGCAACTGCTTCTGAAGCAAAGACTTTGCCTGATCCTATTGTTAAATCATGAAAAATCTTATTAGTAAATGTATCACATCTTCTAAAGAAAAAAAGATACCTTTTTAACCTCTTGCTTTCCTGAGAATATTAAGGTAATTTGATATGAGATCTCCCTTCCCACCTTTTTTTTTTAATTTCAAAATCCCTTGATATCATCTCTCACTCTCTCCTTTCTCTTAGCCTATGACAAAGAAGTGGTCCTTCAATTCCTGTATATGTGCACTTGATCCCATCATTTTTAATCTTCTCCAACAGATTGTATCCTTCCTCATTGCCTTTATCTCTTAAAGCTTCTACCAGTTTTTTTCCCTACTGCTTTCAAACGCCCATTTCCCCTATTTTTACAAAAACAGTAGAACCTACAGTTCCCTCAAGTTATCATTCTCTATCTCTCCTTCCTTTTACAGTCAAAATCCCTGAAAAGATTGTCTACACTCACTGCTTCCATTATATTTCCTCTTATTTCCCAATCCAAGGTTCTCTCTTGGTCCTTTTTCTTCCTTTATAAAGCTCTCTTGGTAACCTCATCAGGTTCCTTAGGTTTAACTATCATATATATTTTAACAATTGTATCATGATTCACAGATATGTTTGTATATATTTGTGTGTGTGTGTAGATAAAATAAATATGTGTGTTTATGTATGTATATATGTGTATATAGAGATAGAGACAGAGACAGAGACAGAGAGACAGAGACAGAGAGAGACAGACAGTGAGAGAGAGAGAGAGAGAGAGAGGGAGAGAGGTAGTCTATCCCCCCTGATCTTCAGTCCACTTCATCAGTTATCTGTTGTTTGGGAGACATCTTAAATTCAGTGTATCCAAAAAGTACTGCCATCCCAGGTTTCTAACATTCGCGTCGTCCTGAATTCCTCACTCTCACCCCACATATCCAGTTAGTTGACAAATATTACTATTTCTGTCTCTACTACATCTCTCACATCTGAGCCCTTCTCTCCATTCTCATAGTTACTAACTTGATTCAAACCTCCATTACTTCTTGCCCAAATTATTGCAACAGCTTTCTAATTGTTCTTCCTGCCTCAGGCCTCCCAAAATGCTTGTCCATCTCACACACTGCTAACCAAAATAAATTTCCTTAAATGGAGATCTATGTGGCTCCTCTAGTCAATGAACTCTACTCCAATTACTTTTAGGATAAACAAACAAACAAACAAACCCTTTTCTAGCTTTTAAATCCCTATAGAACATGGCCCCAACATATCTTTCTGGCCTTATTGGATATTACTCCCCTTTTTACACTTGGTGATCCAGCCAAGGTGGTCACTTTATTCCTCACACAGGACATTGCTTCTTCAAAGTCTATGCCTTTGCTTGATTCAAAAAAAAATTAAAAAAAGCCTAACTCTGAAAAGGGGCTGTATGCTTCCTTGAAATTAAGCCATCATGTTAAAGACTAAATTATACCCCAAATAATTTGTATAAAAGGGAGATATTATGATATTATGTCAGAATTGGGGGAATAAGAGATTCTGTGCATCTGAACTTGGTGAGATTGGAGCAAGCCCATTGCAAAGGGAGGTTTAAGCTATGGCAGAGACTGAGATACTGAGCAGAATCATTGGCTACACAGGCATCATGGAGAGGAAGACCCAAGCTGATGGAAGTCCCAAGAAAAGATGGTTCTTTCCTTCCTGATGCCCATCTATCCATGAACACTATACTATAATCAGCTGCTTCATTACATATTTCAGTGAACTGAATTTTACCTCATTCTTGAAGAGACAGCCATTAACTAGTGATAAATAAAAATGTGAGATTAGAAAGAGAGCCCCAGTTCTGCCTAGGTGCTGGGGCGATTGTGCCTGACCTCAGAACTTTTTATCTAAAATAAGTCTTCTAAAGCCAAAGAGAAGGGCACCAAATACACCTTAGAAACCATTACATGATTCTTTGGGCTTAAAATGAGCTAATTAATTGTAACAGTGTCTCACACACACATTTAGTTATCCTGTCCCCTTTTAGAATGTCAGCTTCTTGTAAGTAGGGATTATTTCTTTCTTTCTTTCTTTTTTTTACTTATATTCATGTAGTGAGCATTTAATACTTTTTGATTGATTGGTTTTTAGTTGATAATCTAAGTAGATAATTTCAAAAAATCTTCATCCAAGGCCATCATTTTTTTCTTGACTGGAGTTTGCCCAGCATTATTCTTAGCTTCTTACTTTTCAATAAGATAATTCAATCAATCATATCAATTATGGGAATGTAAAAAGGTTTGTAATTTCATCAGTTTAGGGAACTCCAGCCTATCTAAGACTTGGGAGGAAAGTTCTAGGTTATTGCCTGATGCATGGAAAAGGTCAAGAGACTGACTTATTTGTCCAAATGGAATTTTAACCTGAGCTTCTTTACTGCAAACCCACTACTGGATCCACTATGCCACACTGTTAATAATAATAGATAAATTATTTTCATTTAGCTAAGAAATGACTTTAAATTATGAAGGCATGCTTTCTAATCTTTATTTTGGAACAATACTTTTTAATGTCATAAAATACTAATAGCCATTCAAAATATAAGATGCAGATCAAGATTACTTATTTTAATACATAGTTCAATGAAAATAAATTAATGAAATACTGACCAAAATTAAGTTCATTTAGAGAGATAATATTACTGACCCTAGATTGTTTCTCCCCTCCCACCCCCGGTGAGATTAGTGCATTTATAATAAGCCACTCATGCTTCTCTTGTTTCTTCTTAAGATTAGCATGTCTGCTTCTTGCAATGTCAGACTATTGTAAGATATACAGGTTGTGGCCAAAGTGTTTGACTCTGCAACGCTATATAAAAAGCGTGGCTTTTTTCTGAACAACTGAGTAACCCACTAAGTTAAAATATGAAATACTTTCAGTGAAACTGAAAATATCTTCCCTTAAACTATGTTTTCTTGAAACAAAAGCCAGATTTCTAGCACCTCTTCAGTTATTCAGGAGTTTGGCTTCTATTTGTTCATTCTCTGTTAATATCTCTTTAATACTGGTTTAAGGGATTTTGCCCTTGTGAGCAAGCACTACATGTACTGTTTGGTACCTGTTTTTGTGGCTTTTTCCTAATATTGAAAGTCTACCTTCTTTTACTTTTATCCCTCTTTTGTCCCTACTATACTGGAGAAAAGATTTCTCTTAAAGGACATTTCCATACTGTTGTTGCTGGACATGTTGCTGGGCAGTGGGGGTATCAGGTGCCATTAAGAGAACCACTTCCCTCTTGTGTTAATCATGTCATATTTTAATATAGTAGATTTCTTTTCAATGAAGCAAACATATTTAAGTAAGTCATGGTAGGGACGGCCAGGTGGTGCAGTGAATAGAGCACCAGCCCTGGAGTCAAGAGGACAAATCTGGCCTCAGACACCTGATACACTTACTAGCTGTGTGAGTTTGGGCAAGTCATTTAACCCCAATTGTCCTCCAAAAAAAAAAGTCATGGTGGCATTATCCGATCAGCCTTTCAATTCAACAAGCATTTATTAAACACTGACTATTTATTTTCCGTTAATTCTAGAAGCTTCTTGGCTTGTCCCTCATAAACTGTTTGACTACAGTCTCACCCTGGCCAGATAACAATAAAACTGGGGCAGCATTTTTTTTCCTAAAGATTCCTGGCTTTTCCTATGCAAGCTGCAGGGTTGAGAGTTGACATCTTCAATTGCGCATTGTAAGGAATGAGTTGATTTCCAAGTCCCTGGCCCACTAGGCCCTGCAGATTCAAAGACAAAAATAAAACAGTCCCGACCCTCAGTTCTCATGGAGGACCTTGGATAGGGAGGAAGCATGACAAAACCAAAAGGAGAACCAGCCCTGGCCTCAGAAGAGCTGGGTTCCAATTTTGCTGCTATTTTCCATTACCTCACTTAAGTTCCCCAGGCCTCAGTTACGGTCATTGTAAAAAGAGGGAGGGAGAGTGGAGCTAGCTTTTCTCTGAGAAGCCTTAAAAGAAGCCTTAAAACTCCGGTCCTAGGATCCTATTCTGCTGCCATCATATCCTAACCCACAGCTAAGGCACGTTGCCAGTATTGGGACGTCGCAGAGAAAGCAGCAATTAAAAAGTGGGTTTTCTGAGTTCCTTTGCTGACTGCCCTTTCCTGTATTCAATCGAGAATTTTTCTCCCACTGGGAAGTTAAGAAGCAGGTGTGTAGCACTTAATGAACTGCAACAACTCGGGCCTGTTGGTGTGGCAAATAGATTGTGATATTCATTTCCAATTAAAGTTCTTTTGCAAAAATCAATGAAGCAAATTTTCACAAATTGAATCACAGTAAACTAATAAACAAAATTCTCTCAGCCTGTTGATGGAAAATTATTATTTCCTTAACATTTAAAATCCCATCACATCATTCATTATAGGATTCAAGGTCTAGAACGGAGCAAGTATTCATTTACTCATATTTTTCTATTTTATTGTCCATTTTATTTTATAGAATGCGAGAGAGAACGTTAACCATCCATTAGAGCAGTTCCATGAGAGCAGGTCACTCTTGATTTTTTTTTCTTTGATCCATGACCATTAAAAAAAAGAGACTAAATAACATAGTTGTCCTAATGATTAAAAGGTGTGATCTTTGGCAAATTAGAAAAGAAATCATGATAGAATAACCTTTAATTAATGAATTCACTGTATATATTTACATAAGGAACAAAAGAGTTTGTGAATAAAGGAGTGAAGCATAGGCTTTTGCCTCTAGAAACATTGAGGTACTTCAGAAAAATTAAAATGTTAATTTGGTAAGCTTAAATGTCACTGTTGTGTTCATAGAATACACTAATGTTATGATATTCATTTTCAAGGGCCCTCTCACCTTTCACCTCCCCCTGAGATTTCTTTCAGAGTATTTCTCAAAATAACATTACAAATTTTAATTTTACTAATATCTTAAAGTTTTTCAATGTCCCTAATAAACAAAGGATGGCTAAAATGCACCTCCCTATGAAATAAAGGGTAATAGAGTCAGGACCATTTGCAAAAACAAAACATTTGGTCTTGAGATGAAATTGATTTTTTAAAGGTTTCTGCCTCTAGAAAAATTCTTAGAACTTACAGGTTTTCTTCAAATGTGTCCAACCCCTTTCCTTCCCCCTTCAAAATTTCTCCAAGAACAGTCTAGTAGTTCATTGGCCCATAGAACAAATTGAATGAGCTGTGGCTCATTTCTAGAGAGAGGAATGTGACACCAATCCACCCTCTCACCTGCTGAAGTATTATGGAAATGGACCAGATTGACTTTCTAGTCTTTGTCCTATATATTCAGCCAAAAAGAAAACTGGAAAATTGACAGCAATACTAGCCTCCCCTTTAAATGCCTCCTTTCTTCCTTTCCAATAGTCCTACCATTACCTGCAAATGCTTTTCCTCTACCCTTTTTTCCTCCGCTCTTCCTTTTAGCTAGTCAACTTGGTTGGAAAGCATCTTATGAAATAAACTAGTCCCTGTTCACCCTTAAGTTTTTTTTCTCTATCCCAGGGACACATGCATTTAGATAAAAACAATGCCAAGAACCCAAAACAATAAATATTTAATATTTCTATTGATCTTTCCAAAGCACAGATGTGACTGCCATTTCCTGGGTCAGAAAGTCTCCAGTGGTTACATGACTTCTAGGTTTAAAACACAAAATCCTCTGGAATTGAAAACACTTTACAAATTGGTCCCACTCTTCCTTTCCAGACTGATTTGACATTATTTCCCCTCTTTCTGCTCTGCCTTCCAGCCAAATTTTGCCTTGAATCTGGAATGTTCTCCTGCCAGCTCATGCTTTCTCTTTGTAAACTCTCGTCTTCCATCAAAACCCAGATTGTGCACCACAATACAACAGAAAGCCTTTCCTCACCCCTCTAGCTGCCCTGCCTCTCCTTATATCCAAAATTACTTTGCATTTGCTCTATATGTATTCCATATAGCAACTGGCACTGTGACCCTGTTAATATAGGGAAGCCCCAGGTGGGATAAGTCTCCCAAACCACAGCAGGTTCTGACCTTCTCTGTGATGATATCATTTTATAGAGTTGGCCAAGGAACTGAGAGTTTAAGGCACCTGCTCTGGGCTGCATAGCTAGGATGGATCACAGGCAGAATGTGAATCTAAGTCTCCCCCTACCCCCACAAACCGTGAATAGAGGCCATCCACTGCAATGCCTCTCCCTATATTATTTTGTGGATACTTACATGTACATGTTGTGGCACTTTTCCTCCAATATAATGTGAGTTTCTGTGTTTGTATCCCGAGGGCCTAACACAAGGCCTGGCATCCAGAAAATGGCTCAGTAAAATGCTTGGTGAATTGAACTCTGTTGCATTGGTGCCATTGCAATACCCCCAAAGGCTGTTGGGCAAGGGCTATACTGGAACTACTCATGCCACATAGGCCCCAGTGCCATCCTGGCACTACCCATATTGCATAGTTGATGCTTTATCTATCTTTCAGTATGGTTAGCCTGGGCCAGCTAAACCCTTCCAAATAGAGTAAACTGCATTTTACGCTACTTGAGAAGAATGAAAGACAGAAGTGTCTACTGCCCCTTCCTTGTTGATCAGCCTCCTAGACTGTATACTAGAGGCAGCTAGGGAGATGGGTGCTGGCCCTGGAGTCAGGAAGGTTTGAATTCAAATGTGACCTCAGGCATTTACTAGCTGTGTGATCTTGGATGTATCACTTGCCCTCTATTTTTCTGTTTCTTCATCTGTAAAAATAGGGATAATAATAATAATAGCACCTACCTTCCTAGAGTTGTAAGGATCAAATGAGATATCTGTAAAGTGCATTGCAAATGTTAAAGTACACTCTTCTTGCTGTCTTCTCTTTCTCTCTCTCCCTCCCTCCCTCCCTCTCTCTCTCCCTCACCCTCTTTCTCTATCTCTCTCCACACGCACACACACGCACACGCGTGCACACACACACAGACACACATACACACACACAGACACACAAATCTTAGCCACTACTATTAATTACCTTTATATAAAGCATAGAATTTCCAGTTAGCTTATTGGGTCAAGAAATTTAATATTAAAAGAAAAAAGTCTATAAACTTTCTAAGGCTTACATAAATATTTTGGTATTTCTCAAGCATAAGCTTCCAATAAGAAATTAAATATCAAGGTAAAATTATACATTTTTGTTTAATTATGAGCTATGCTAATCTTTCCTTAGTGTAAGCTCAACCACGATTATATATACCCTTGTGAATTTCAGATTGCACCAATTTTTTTTTTTGTGCGCAATTAAGTTTAAGAATGGCATAGTGGGCTTGATTCCTTCACTAATCAGTCTGCTAGATCATTCAAATTATTCAGTTATTTTGGTCAATTCAGTCAAATAAAATTTGAAAAATAAAAACAACTTCACCAAGTCTATTGGTGAAGTAACTTGTGGTTCTGTTTGTTCTGTCACTTAATTGAACTAATGGTACCTGGTAGACATATCCATTGTATTTTTGTTTTTAACAGGTTACTAAAATATGGAATTTTCATTAGTAAGTACTATGCATGCATAGTAGACCCTTGTTCTCATTAGATTTTCCTTTTTGCTCTACATCTGGTATTCTTAATCATCTAAAGACATTTTGAATAGCAATTATTGCTTTTTTCTCTAGAAGTCTTCAGAAGGAATCCTCTTTATCCTAATGTTCATACCTATGGAATTGACTTTCCTTCCAAATTTGACAAATTCTGAGGTTGTCAGCCTTCAGGACATGGAGCAAAGGGCCCATCTGGTTTATCAGTCACTTGCTTGATTGATACAGAGAGAGAATCAGCAGGTTAAGCTATAGATCATGGAAAAGAAATACCTGACAGTCAGTTAATTCTGTGACATCTCTGGAAATGTCCCCACAGACTCTAGTTTCAAAACATCTTATAAATAAAAAATAAATAGGTGAAAAGCCATTTGGCTAGGTTTTAGTTTGATTTATTCTGAACTTCTAGTGTGAAACATTCAAAACTATCAGATTTCTGCTGAAAGGTATTATATGTTGATATAATTTTGATAACTTTCAGGAATTTTCAAGAAAGTATTAAACTGAAGTGTCCTTTATGAATAATATGCAAGTCAGCTTCCTAAACTATATTTTTAGACTGTTTTCCCCATTTGTGACATTAAAAGTTCAGAGATAAGTACTTTAGAAAGGGGACTTTATCATTAAGACACCTTCCCTTGATTAGTAGAAGAGTTTGTTTCGTTTTACTAAAGTATACTTTTTGTAATTATATTCAATTTGGATATCTCTTCTTGGAGCCAAGATGGTGGATATGCAGTAAATCTCTGTAATTCTCCCATATTCACCATCAAACAACCATAAAATAGCATCCCAAACAAATCCTAGAAACCCAAAAACAACCCACCAGCCTCAGAACATGCAAGACATCAGCACTAGGACCTGGGATCACCACCAGGCAAGCTGCCAGCCTGCACTAGTCACCCCTACCCCACTCCCTCAACTCACCACCAGACAAGAGGGTCCTTCATGCACCTCAGGACAACATCAGTGCAGCACCATGTAAATAGCTAAGTCCTGCAGCACCTAGCACAAGAAACCTAAGACTGCCCCTTCTACCCTAGAAGCGGAGCTCAAATTCAAAAGAAAGGAAAAAGGCCAAAAAAGGTAACAAAAAACCAACAAAAAAAGAATCTGACCATAGAAAGTGATTGTTTTGGTAATAAGGAAGATCAAGACAGAAACTGGAAGTTCAAGGGGAATAAAATGCAAGATAAGGTGCAATGCATGCTAAGAGCCAGAGTTGTTTTACGTCAGCTCCTCCTACAGCCTGTATAGTGGAGTGGTTCTTCATGACTTGGTTGCCAGGCATCTTGGATACACATATCCCAAGTCACAGGAATTAATAAAGAATTGTTATATCATCTCAACATGGTCGATATCCTTCAACAAGGGACCACACGTTCCACAGAGGCACACCAGAAAAAAAATCAGGGAGTTTCCCAATCACCCCTCCTATTAGTATATTTCCTGAAATACAACTTTCTGTTTTTATTATCTAAATTATAATGTATGCAGTAAAAAGAAAAATAAAGGAAAAGGCCCTTGGAAGGAGCATCTAGTGCAACCCCATCCCATTTAAAGATTAGGAAACTGAGATTTAGGTAGATGAAGTAATTTGCCCAATGTCACAGAGCAAATTAGTGATAGAATCTGTGCTAGAACCCAGACGCCCTGCTTCTCAGGCTAGAATGCTCTTTACGTACAACAGCCACACTTTAGAAATGAGATTGCTTTGTCCCAAAGAGGCTACATGAATTACCTCAGGTCACAAAGCTAGTTATAAGTGGATAAATGTCTACTGAATGTTGAATGTAAAATTTTTATAACAAAAGGAATGATGCAAATCATTGGCACAAAAAACTAAGTTTTGGACAGCTCTTTTCTGAGCTGCTCTGAGACCAGAGCTTCCTGGGAAGCCAGTGGTTACTCACTTCTCCATGAAGTGCAGTGTAAGGCAAGATAGGGGATGAGGCAGAAAACCAAAAATAAATAAATAAGTCTTCAGAGATTAAGCACCGCCTTTTGGTGCTAAAGTCTCTAAAGAGTGATAATTACTATGCCTTATTTAGTGTAACTCAAGCTTGCCGTAACTAGCCTCTCCTTTAGATTTTTGTCAAATCACATTGACCTTCACCATCCCACCTTTATTTCATTTGATCAAATCAAGTAAATAGGTAAATAATGAAGCGCCAAACAGAAAAGAATTCAGTGATTAGGAAAGAATGATAACCTAAAGAAAAGAAGCAGGTTAGAGTTAGTGCAGGTTTGTTCCAATCATTATTTTGTATGAGTTACATTATGATTGGTTTAAAATGCGCTGGGCTGGGGGTGTGGGGAAGGAATTTAAATTGGCTCGCTAGCAAGCAGAATAATGTGTAATGTGACATGGAAGAAAGAGGAACTCTGCTTAGCAGAAAGATTGAAAAGAAAAATTCAGATTTGGGCAATTTTAAGGTCTTTTGTTGTTTTCTGCAGAATCCATGCTTTCATTTAGAACTTTGCTTCAAATCCTCCACAATGGCTTCCCAACAGTATATAAATCAATGCAGCAGAGCCCTGTGCTGTTATCCTGGCTCGGTGAAATATTTCATGGGAATAAAAGAAAGATATTAGCAAAAGTGTGAACTTCACCTCCTCTATCATCAATGAAACTCTAGCTTGAAAGTCTAGGTATTTGGGGACCACTGAACAGGGAAATAAAGGCAGGGTAAATGAGGTGAGAAGAGAAGTAGGGAACATTTCTAACTGGAAAGAGAGACAGAGAGACACAGAGAGAGAGACAGACAGACAGAGACAGAGAGAGACAGAGAGACAGAGACAGAGAGACACAGAGAGAGAGACAGAGAGAAGAAAAACCCTTTAAGACAAAATAAAAAGTTTATGGGAAAGGTATATATAGAGCTTTAGAAAGAGAATGCATAGGGATGTAATGAAGCATGAGAGGTCAGGGACAGTGAAATACATTGAGAGGGAGTGAAAAGGCAGGGTTGTTGTAAAAAGTAAAAGAAAGAAGGGAAATAGAAATTAGAAAACAACTGTTTACATTCAATCAAATGAACAAGCTATTACTATAGGCCAAGTTGTACTTAGGACAGTTAGGTGACACAGTGGATAGGGTGCCAGAGTCAGGAAGACTCATCTTCAAGTCTGACCTCAGACATTTACTAGCTGTGTGACCCTGGGCAAGTCACTTAGCCCTGTTTCCCTGTGTTTCCTCATCTGTAACATGAGCTGGAGAAGGAAATGGCAAACCACTCCAGTATCTTTACAAAGAAAACCCCAAACAGGGTCACAATCATTCTTGGCTGAAATGACTCAAAAACAACAAAGTTGTACTAGTCTCTACAGCTTCCTCCTCCTCTACGTTCAATGATTTAGACAGTTTTTAGGCTTGGAGATGCCATTAAAATCCTAATCCAAAGCCTCATCATGGCATGGAGGTGACCCAAGCCACTAAAAGGCTAGACTAGTTGAACGGCAGCTGGAAAGGATTCAGGTGTAAGCCCCAAAACAGACTTTTTGTCTGTTTTCTAAGAACCTACCAGAGTGGAAAAGCTCATTATCAGAAATGTTACTATGAGATGATGATTTTTAGATTTTCTTTTTTAGGGGGGAGGAGTAATGGAGGTGCATAGCTACTCATAAAACATCACATAATAAGGCATTAAGGTCCTGCAGTCAGCATCAGTGTAATTCTAAAGGCCTTCCTGATCTTTTGAAGTATCAATGTCAGCATGAGTGGATCTTTCTATAATAAAAATACATTCCTAACTCATAACTGGATTTTAGGTGGACGGTTTCAACTTCTTTTGGAAATGAGTTCCTGAAGAACTGATTCCACATCAGAAAAAAATTAGATTTCAATTTGTAACAAAGGTCCTTTCTAAATTTTATTCCCTAGTCATATGCTTCTATATGTAATTCAAATAGACATGTAGGTGTGACATGTCCTAATTGCATTAAACTTTTAAAATTGATTTTACATGTCATCTTTATCAATGAAATGGGCAAAGTATTGGTTAGAGCATACTATTGTTTTAGAAATTTCTAAACTGCCTGGAAGATAATCTATAAAGAATATTCTTAACTGTACCAAGCTGAGTTTTGAGGGTATTTCATTTGAGATTTTATGGGGTCACTCTTAGACTTTTTGATATTTTCATGAATGATTTTCAATGATTAAATATGATACCCTTGTTAAGTTTGTCTTGGAAATGAAACTAGATGAGTGTTCAGTAAATATAATGAATGTAATTCAAATTCAGAATTACTTGGCCAAATTGAAGTGATAGCAATAAGTATGATGAAGTTCAAAAGACAGAAATAAAAGAATATTTACTGAGGAATACAATAATAACTGCAGAGACAGAAGATGGTGGTTTTGGTAAGCAGGACAGAGAAAAAAGATCCAGTGATGCTAATGGATCTCTGAAAATGTTAGGAATATGATGATTTATTTAAAAAAAAACAACTGTGAGACTAAGACAAGAACAAAGAATTATATAGAATTCATCATTTTTTACATTGAAATGGAGTGTCCAGTTTTTTTCCTGTATATTTGGTGACATCCAGGTTGTGTTCTGTGTTGCTACTAAACCCGCTAGTACTACTGTTTGGAATAAATGGCTTAAATAATTGGCATGCGTTAATGTTTGGAATGAATAATGATGTCATTGTATGATACAAGATCTAAGCCAGCATTTGCTGGAGTTTAAACATCTATGTTGGCTCTCAGTTCCTGAAAGGGTCAATGGCGGCAATAACATTAATGTTTGGGTGCCTCTGTAGAGAATTTATAGAAACAGAATTGTCATACAAGGAAGAAGTCACAGAGGATTCATATTGTGTACTAATGAAAGAATAACCCATACTAGTGAAATCATTAATCCATCAAAGTATAAACTGTGTGTTCTAAGAGTTGTACATGATTAAGAAGCTGTGAATAGAGCCTAAACTCAATCACATATGCTTTGACACTGTGCCTTACTCATAGTAGGCTCTTAGTAAATGTTTGCTAAATTAAACTTCATTAGTATTCTTTCTGAAAAATGCATGTGGCACCACTCTAGGTTTTACTCATAGATGACATTTGAGTAAATGTGATTTTGGCTTCGGAAAGATTTTTAAAAAACAGTCAAGTGTGGACAAATAAATGGGTTAAAAAGTTTTGACTTTCTGAAGGCAATTGTTAAAAAAATATTTCTTTTAATTGGAGGAAAATAATGCAAGATTCAATGAACTCATACATGGTGCTAAGTATAGAAATCTACCTCCTAGTAGGTACTCTGGGAGTAATAATCAGTTCTTATTACAGAAATGATATAAAGATGTCATGTTTAGTGATACACAAATCATATTGAATTTAGTGTAAAAAAATTATATCAGTTACTAGAGAAAATAAACGAATCCAACATATCTCTTTATTTGGCAAGTATGTTGTGTTTAGAACCTAAGATAATTTACAAGCCCTTTTGGTCTCCTTTTTATGGCAATTGATTTACATTATTTTAAATTCTATAGAAAATTATTATAATTAATGTCAATGTGCTTGGCTCTGTCTAATTCTACTTTCAACACAAATAACTCATTTAAATTAGGTTAAGTTAGATTTAATTTTACACACTAAATATATTTTCTCATTTTAACCCCTCTAGTTTTGTATTATTTTTTTACCTTTGCTCTAATACAGATAGCTGACCATATTGCAAATGACTGCCTTTTGTCAACAATTGGCTAAAAAAGACACTATTGTTCTTACTGTTTAAATTTTTTAAGACAAAGTGTTGTATCCTCATAATTTCCAACAATTACTTTGTATATATTTTGTAGCCTATTTTCTATGAAAATGTTGTTTACTCTCAATAAACTATAAGCTCCATAAGTGCAAGAATTATTTCATTTTTACCTTTATATCCCTAGCATCTCATATAGTTCCTTGTTAATAACAATGATTGATAAATGTTTGCTGTGTAAATGAATCATCAAGGTACAAACCATGCCTTAAAATCTACAAGAATTACTTAAGAGGGATTCCTTATAAATAGTGAGGCCCTTTGAATGTCCCCTGTTAGGAGATAACATTGTAGTGATTGCATCAAATTTGAGGACACTGAAGAACCTGCTAGATGATATCCATAAATCAATCAAAATGATTAGTCATATCAACCACACAGGATAAACAAAGTGGATAAAGAATGCCAGTTTTCCAGGATATGATATGCAGTGATACAGAAAACCTAGTGAGTGTATCTACCTTACACGCAATATGAAGAGACAACGTATTGTATCCAGAATTAAACAAGGGATATTGAGAGGAATAGCCTTGGTAAACTGCAAAGTTCTTTTAGTGATTCCAAACTTCTCTCTCAAACAAATGCCTACATTTTTAAGATCAGTTTTTCTGGTGTTATATAACTGCAAGTCATAAAACACTCCAGTGTTTGAATAATTTAAAATTATTATGCAGAGAGCAATGGAGAGTTTCATGGTGAGTGTGAGTAAATTGTAACATATCACAAACAAGAAATTACAACGGAGAAACAGAGTGGAACAAACAAAAAAGGAATAGCAAAAATAAAGGTAGATCACTGACACGAAGAGAGCAATGGATAACTGATGTATTCCACCAGGCTTCTCATGATATCAAGAGAAAGCAAGAAAATCTCCCAGCAGATTGGAAAGACTTACCTTGTTGCACATATAAGAGAACAAGGACAAGTGTCAGTCACATCAGATGGAAAGGCATGCATGGTTTACCACCTGCATTCCTGGAGACTTTATTCACATTGATGAGCTCATCAATATTTGGATAAAAGATATTACTCATTAAAAAGCAGTTAACCTATTTGTACAAAAATATTTTTAGCAGCTCTTTTTGTGATAGCAAAGAATGGGAAATTAAAAGATTATTGCCTATCAAATAGGGAATAGCTGAACAAGTTTTGGTGCATGAAATGACAAGCGGTTTGGCTTCAGAAAAACTTGGGAAGACTTATAGAAATAGATGCAAAGTGATGTGAGCAGAACCAGGAGAACATTTCACACAATAATTGCAGTACCATAAGGGTGATCAACTGTGAAAAGACTTAGCTACTATGATCAAAACAATGATCCAAGATAATTCTGATGGACCCATGATGCAAAAGACTGTCTACCCCCAGAGAGAGAACTGATGAACTCTGAGTACAAACCAAAGAATACTTATTTATTTTTTTAAACTTTCTTAATTTTTCTTGGGGTTATTCTTTGTGTATGTATGTGTTTTCTTTTGCAACATGACTAATACGGAAATGTGTTTTGCATGACTTCAGATGTGCAATCAATACCACGTTGCTTGCCTTTTGGCGGGGGAGGGAAGGTTGAGGCAGGAGGGAAGGAGAGAATTTGGAACTCAAAATTTTTAAAAATGTATGTTAAAAATTTTACATGTAGTTGGGAAATATTTAACAAAATAAATGAAATATATTTTTAAAAGATATTTAGATAAATTACAGTTTAGTCTCTAACATCTAATATTACATGCAATAACATAACACATCATAAATTTGTAACCATATAATATTCACATATACATCACTTTTATCTTCAAACAATCCTGTGATTTATTATACTGCAGTTGTTATTATCCTCAATTTGATCTTAGAAAGTTCAAGTAGCTTGCATGAAGTCACACAGCTGTAAGTAATAGAACCAAAACTTGAACCCAGTTCTGACTCTAAATCTACTGTTGCCATTCTATTACACAATACTGCTGAAGATCAAATCCATTTTATTCAGAATCAATATAACAGCCAGTTCATGCATCCTATTACATAAATAAATTCCTGTTGTCTAGTGTCATTTATTGAAGGGCTAATTTGTAAATTACTCAATTATTGTTTTCACTTCCTACTATATTCTAATCGTGTGCTAAATCTACCTACACACTCATTGACTATGCAGGAAATTGTAAATTCCATTCAATTCCACAAGAATTTATTATGGAAGAAATATATCAGATCTGTAAGTGTATCAAAATCCATCCTGTTGTTGCTAGAAATGTTTCAGTACAAATACATATTTATGTCCTTATTGGGCATTATTCCCTTTATTCCAACTATGTCTCATACTTCATGTGCTTGATTTTTTATAAGTTATATAAAGTGGTTTCTGCATGATAATCATATGCAAGGTATGCAAAGTAGTTTGCATTGTTAATCCAGGAGCAGAATTCTGCCCAGGAGGACTAAAAGCAGACAATTAGAGCTGGGGATTGAGCATATGAATAAACCCTAGCAGCAGAGACCATTCTATTCCCAGCTCTGGATCTCTGAAGCCTTAGGCAAATCACTTAGCCCCTCAGCCTCAGCATACCTGTCTGCAAATAGACAAGGAGTCCATATCTGTTAAGGCCTTTGAATCTGAAAAAAGCCTGTTCATTGTTAGCGTATTGCTGTGGCTGCTGTGATAATTATCCAGTCTAGTGTGAGACACAGAGAGATTGAAAAGAATCAGGATTCTGCATTCTGGAGGTTTTCGGTTCTTATTTGTTCTGAAAATTTCTTCCTGTATTTACAGCTTAAGGCTACTCCATTAAACAAATAATTTTATATAAAAATCAGTTATGCAATACAAGTAGCAGTTAATGTAGAACAATGCAGTCTGAACAGCTTAAAAGGTTATAATTAACACTATATTAATTATTGAATCCGTTCACTTTGGTTTTAATATTATAGCCATGTCATATAACCTCCTAGATAATTAAATTCCTGTTTTATAGGCTCACTTATTGAAGGGATAATTATTCAGTTAGGGAGACAACATGGTGTAGTAATGAGTAAACTGGCCACAGAATCAGGAAGATTTGGGTTCAAGTCCCTTCTCCAATACTAGAGCTGTAACAATGATGAAATAAACGTAACCCCTCAGTGCCCCGAGCAACTTTCTAAAACGATAAGTTATAGATGAAAACTGTCTATCTGCATTAGTGGTAGGAGTTTCCACATGGAGAGCTCACTATATCAATGAAATCAGAGTTCCAGAATAAAATACATCAAATTCAGTTTGCATTTTATCTAAATCCTTTGATCCTCTTATATGTCATTTCTGTTTTCCTTCGGTTTTTCATTGTGCAATAAATAGTCGCTTTCTATCTCAGGCCAGATTAGGTCCTTTCCTACTCCTACTTAAGCACAGAAACCTAGACAACTCAATTGAATCAGTTATTCAAAAGTAAACTGGGTATGAATAGGTCCTTAATCATCTTGAGGGGTCTCAGGTCATTGGATAAAGATAAGAAATATCTTGAGATTGGTTGAAAAAGATCTGATGATACCTCTTCTGTTATATACAGAAACAGCAGGCCTACTCAGATCCTTGGGTAAAAAGAATAGAAGATTACAAATTTGGAAACTTGGATTCCAGGACCTGCAGAACTAATTGTTCTTTAGGAAAGGAGAGAGTACTTCTGTTTCTCACCTTTTCCTTCCCCATTGACCATGTAACTGAGGTAATTTGACTTGTAAGGGACAATGAATCTACCTGGAAGTAGAGAAAGAAAAACCTAGGGTAAATAGAAGATTTCCTGAAAAAAGGCAACCAAGTATACAGGGATAAAATTGATTAATTGACTGTGTGATAGCCTAGTGAACTTTAATAGAAGAGCTGGTGGTCTCAACAGTGGTAACAGGTTACATTGGAGACAGTAGCAGCATCAAAGAGCTGATGGCAACGTCTGCATCAGGATCTTCAGACACACCAGGGAACTATAATTCTGTGAGGAAAGGCAGCAGCAAACCTCTATGAGAGTAGCATCCCTCCGAGCTATACCTAAGCAAAACTTCATGAGGGCTCTGTGAAGGGAGAAAAAAAAAACAACTCTCAGTAATCAGAAATTGTGTGATTGCCACCCTTTGCCACATGGGTCCCCTAGCCCTGTGTCTCACTGTCATTTTACTATAAATTTGACCCCATTCTTAAGAGTGATCATGTGTCCTTGGTCTGCCTGTTTAGTAAATATCCTTTCTAAGGACCAATTAGCCGGGCGTGATGGCGCACGCCTGTAGTCCTAGCTACTCGGGAGGCTGAGGCTGGAGGATCGGTTGAGCCCAGGAGTTCTGTGCTGCTGTGTGCTATGCCGATTGGGTGTCTGCACTAAGTTCGGCATCAGTATGGTGACTCTCTGGAAACAGGGGACCACCAGGTTGCCTAAGGAGGGGTGAACTGTCCAGGTTGGAAATGGAGCAAATCAAAACTCCTGTGCCAATTTAGGGACTAATTATGTTTGGCCAATAGCCAATGAGAAATACTCCAATGGGGGCTCCACTGGAAATTCTAGATCCTGAGGGTTGTCCCTAGAACCTACCTAAGGCCTAAGACAATGATCATCAAAGCTTAATAAATGTTTGCTGCAGTTTTGTGTTTCTGCTACTGTATCAGAGAGGGACCTTGAGCCCAGATCTTCCTGGATCCCAGACAAACTTTCTACTGAGTCAGCTGCACAATAGAATGAGCATTGGATTTGCAGCTAACAAATTCGTATTCAAATCCTAGCTCTGCCACTTTACAGCTGGGACTTTACCCTTGAACAAATCACTATGCCTCTATATACCTCAGTTTTTTATCTGTAAAATTATATAGTCAGACTAAATGGTCTCTAAGGATGCTTTTGAATTTAAATCTCTGATTCTATAATATAACAGTTAAATAGAAAATTCTGCTTGCTATTAGTTTCTGACTGTCTTCAGTCAATCTCATGATTAATTTACATTCAGGATAAACCTAACATGTCTTTTTCTATTTCCTAGCTCTCCTTTCTTTCTATTTCTTTTTATAATTCCTCTCCTCCCTATTCCCAATCTCTTCCAATAGCAACTGTTCTAATATAGTAATAGATGAAGCCAGAGTTGGGAGAGCTGGTTCAGGTTTTGAAAGAATTCAATCAGACCTTCTCTTTAGCCAATGGGAGCTTTACTGGTGCAAAAGCATATGGGCCTGATACTTAGCAAGGAGCTAAACAAAGGCATTGACATAGGAAAAGGACCAGATTTGTATAGACAGAAAGCTACACAGATGGTGATGCTATTTTAGGTTTTCTAATGGGGGCTGGAGATTTAGGGACAGGATGAGGAAGATGGATGACACAAGATAAGGAAAAATTGTCACAGCACATGATAAGAAAGATGAATGACCCAGGATGAGGAACACAGTGTGAGAGGGACAAAAGCAATTCTTTTGGTACAAGTTGAATGGTACTTCAAGATAAGGGGAAGGGACATTAAGGCACCCTCAGGATACAGGATGGGGTAAGAATAAGCCCCAAACCCACTCAGGGGGCCTGGGAAAGTAATCTTTACCATTAACCCTTAGGGCACCTCTGTGTCCACATCAACTAGACAAGCTGTTCTTGAATCTGCCAGCCTTTCTATTTTGTTTCTTTTTTCTTGGCTTAGGAACCATTTAATATAATTCTAACATAACCAAACAAAACATAGCAACTAGTCAATGCAGAATAGTAGTTTCCTCATAAAAGAAATATAATATGAAATCTTGAGCTTCCTAGATCCTATTCATATGCTTCCAACTTAAGAACATGTGTCAAATTCATCTATTAAAAAAAAACATTTTTTAACCTGTGAAATGTAAAAGAATTGTTGTTCTTTGCCTTCTACCTTTGGCATTCAATATCAGTGATCTTATATGTTTTAATAGTGTAAAAAGTCGATTTCTTTAGAGTATGTTGAACATACCTAGTTCAACAGAAGCTAATAATAACTGGTATTTTTTGGTGTTTTAAGGTTAATAAAGTACCTTCCCAATATTACCTCATTTTATCCTCACAACACTGAGAGAGAAGTGATTACTATCTCCACTTTGTACAGATGAATAAAGTCAGTCAAGCAGTGGTTAAGTGACTTGCCCAGAGTCCCATAGCTAATAACATCTGAGGCAGGATTTGAACATGTCTTCCTGACTCCTACTTCAGCACTCCATCTATTGTATCACCTAGTTGCCTACACCTAAACCTATACTGATCTGATCATCGCCATGCCTCGTTTGGTGATCATCTAATGCCATTTCATCAGCAAGATATAGACTTGTTAGAAAGTTGGAAAACCAGTGATGATTATTTTCAGCTTTTACATGGGTTAGGAGCTGGATATGAATATATTATCTATGTACACTTGAAAAATTATAATCGAGCTATTCCTAAAGACCATAAGCGTGGAACATTTTTTATCTACATGCCCATAAGAGTGAAATAATAGATATTTGGAAATACTGAAACTTTCATCACTCAAATATTATAAATATAGTTGCAATGAAAAATTGATAAAAATACCTGACTCACCAAGCTAGTGATAGAAGACCCAGTATAGGTAAGAAAAAGAATATCAAAGAATTAAGTTCTAGGAACTTAAACTCTAACCCTATGCAAATCAGTACTGAGAGAACAAATTGCTTCTTTGTCCTGTACCTTAGCAACTACTACCCAGCTGCTATTTCCACTGATGGCATTTTTTTTTTTGCTTTCAATCCATATACTTTATAAAAGCATATTCATCATCGTACACCACTTATTGAAAATCCTACTCTATATTCAAGAGACCATCAATGTATTTTAAGAAAAGTAGATGTGTGTAGATGCTATGCATTTGAATGACCTTTCAAAATCTTGCTTTTTTGTATAGAACAGATAACACTTAATAAAGTCAAAGCCTCATCACTTGTTTAACTTTTTAAAAATAAAAATGTTATAAGCTTTGAAGTATTTGAAATAAAACCAGATCTCTTTTTACTATACCAGCTTAAACTTGACTCTGCTTTTACAGATTTAAAATCAAAAGAGTTTTTAGCTTGGCTATAGAATTCCATTCCCATTTTAGAAATGAGTTTCTTGGAGAAATTTTCATTTTTACCTCTGTAATTTGAACTTTTGACAGATTTTCTTAGAAATCTGATGGACAGATATGGGTCTATGCCATATGTTAACATTCTCCAGAAAGAAGAATGCTTTATAAGTTTAGTATTCCATTCATTTGTAAGAAACAATATTTATGTATTATATTTGTAATAAATAATGCATTTGTAATCAAGATTAACTTTGGTATTGTCTCATATGATCTTACCAGAATTGTCAACCAAATAACCTTTTATTGTTTTTTTTCTAAGTATGACAAACCATTGATAAACAGATAATGTAATGATTTGCTTGGTTCCCTGCCCCTCCATTCTTCTCACCCACAAAGTTGGAGATATTAACCCTAATGATATCTTGGTCCACATCCTGAAACCCATCCTATTCTTAGACACAAGGCTTAATAAAGGGAAGAAAGGAAGGAAGGAAGAAATTGTGAGAAATGCTGACAGTTTGGTTTCCACAGATTCTATAGGAACGGTGGGTGTTTACATGCAAAAAGGCATAAATCTGTTTAAGAGGGGCCTGAACCAGGCTGGCTCAGACCAGGTGGCGGATGGTCACTGACTTTTCATTAACAGGCATGCTTAATGGGCAGGTCAGGAGAGTTGTAACCCAGAAGAGCTGGAGCCAGTGCCAGCTGTGAACGGAAGAATGGTGGGAAAGTCAAATGAGCCAAGCAGAAAAGGGTCTTGCCTTTGTTTGATCCTTTGTAGTCTTTTCTGAGAGGCTACCCATTTATTCATTACAGAAGAAATGTAAAATAAAGACCATGCAACTTCCTAGATCCCCAACTAGCGTGGTTCTTTCCTAGACAGAGCACAGATCTTTTATTTATAATGGAAGGGAGGGAGGAAGGCAGGAAGG
>CM053580.1:60737527-60755729 GCA_028627135.1 Pseudochirops cupreus | reverse complement strand
GAGGCCCAAGACGGCAATCCGGATCCAAGCCACTCAACGCGAGAGCCCTGGCCCAGACCAGTCGCTCAGTCCCCCTGCTGTCTGCAGGCCGGGGCGGGAAGCTGCAAAGCCGAGGCGGGTGCAAAACCTCTGCCTTTCACTTTTCCGCTCTGGAGGCCTTCTGGCCGGCCGGACTGCTTATCTCCCCCTTTCACAATTCCCATTCACAGCTCCTGCTAATCCGCTCACCTGAAGCTTCTCAGCTCATCTGCTCCTCCTGTCCAGCCGCCCCCGGGGCACAGCCGCGGCTTCAGGCCAGGCTGGTTTCGGTTCGCAGTGCTGATATGGTTCCTCGTAGCCGAGCTGACTTTAGTGGGAAGTATCTTTGTGTGCGTTTTGGAGTTCTAGGATTGGTTTAGAGTCCTATTTTATGGGTATTTTTGGATGGCTATGTGAGAGCTGCGATATTTTACTGCTGCTACGCCACCGTCTTGGCTCCTTCATAATTCTTTTAAAAGTTAATATTGTTTAGGGTTGAGTACAAGAGTCAGAACTAGCATCTTTTTTCATTACACTCGTAACTCACGTAATGTCAAATTACTTAGTCTTCAGGCCTCATTTCCCCATCTTTAAAATTGGAATGACTTCTGCTTCCTACATCACAAGAGTATGGAAAGTCCAAGTGACTTAATGCCCACAATTTTTAAAATGTGTTTTTTTGTCTTTGTATTCTAAATGCCTAGGGGAAAATGTCTGGCACATAGTAGACTGGTAATAAAAGCTTATTGCATTGAATTCAATCCATTGTTTTTTTCTTTTCAATTTTCATATTGTTTTTGGTTATACATATTTATTTATGTAATCAAATACATCTTGTTCCATATAATTTCTCTAATTTCTAATAAATCAAATTTATCTCCTTTCCATAGTTCAGATAAATATATTGTTCCATTTTTCTTCTAATTTTTTACAAAGAGTTTCATTTTAAATTTTAAACCTATGATAGAGCTAGAATTTATTACAGTATACACTGACAGGTAAAGATCTAAGTTTATTTTCTGTCTTATTGCTTTATAGTTTTTTGGTAATATTTATGAAATAAGGACTGATTTTATACTTTTAATTATACATTTGTTTAGCAAAAAGTAATCTCTTGGATATGTCTAGTTTTAGTTCCAGCATTTGTATTCTGTTTCATTGGTTTGGGTTTTTTTTTTTTTTTTGGTCTATGACTAGATAATTTTGACAATAAAATAAGCAATTGCTTTTAAAGTACAGGAGGACAAATCTATCTTCTCAGCCTTTTTTCCCCCAACATGCCCTTGATACTCTTGAGCTTGTTTTTCCATGCAAATTTCATTATGATTTTATTGAATTCTACTATAATGGTATTTCAGCTATATTAAATTTAATTTGGCAGTATCACTGTGTTGATCCAATCCATCTATGAGTACTGAATGTCCCTACAGCTATTTAGAACTTCTGTTATTCTTGTAAAAAAAATTAAAGTTGTCTTTAATTGCATAAATATATTTTAAATATATTAACTGTATATAAATGTGTTTAGGTAAATTAATTCCCAAATACTTAATGGTTTGTGTTGTTCTTGTACATTGTTACTTTTAACTGTTACCTTAGTATATCAATAGAATAGGACACTCTAATTCATCCTTCAAACAGCTGAAAAGTTAATATTCCTTAACCACAGATCTGACTGTGTCACTGTCCTGCTCAAAAAACTCCAGAGAATTCCTATGACCTCTAGGATAAAATACCGACTTCTCAGTCCAGCATTTAATGCCTTTCTGAGTCTGAATCCAGTCTAACATTCCAACCTGATTGAATATTACTTCCCCTCACGCCTTCCCTGCCAGAGAGCCTTACTTTTCCTTTCCTTTAGAATTTCTAACATCTTTCTCTTTTTTTAGTGACTTTTAAATTTTAAATTATTTATCTAGTATTTTATTTTCTCCCCAAAACACATAAAAATAATTTTTAACATTTGTTTTCAAAATTTTGAGTTTCAAAATCTCTCCCTCCCCACCCCACTCTCAATTGAGAAGGCAAACAATTTGATATGTAACACATACATAGTCATGCAAAATATATTTCCATATCAGTCATGTCATAAAAGAAAACATAGCCCAAAACAACCCAAGGAAAAGGAAGAAGGGAACAAAAAAGAATGTTCTGGTTTGTATTCAGATTCCATCGGTTCTTTCTCTGGATATGGACAGCACTTTTCATCATGAATCCTTCAGAATTGTCTTGGATCATTGTACTGATGAGAATAGCTAAAGCATTCACAGCTGATTATCTTACAATATTGCTGTTATGGCATACAGTTTTTCCTGGTTGAACTCCTATGATCTTTCAGTGCTCAACTTGAGTGCCACTTCCTCCAAAGGGCCTTTCTGGTTCCCTCTGCTGTCAGGGCCCCCATCTCATTATGTTGTACTTATCTTGTATATTTGTTTCATTTACTTATCTATAAACATGCATTGCCACAAGAGAATATAAACTCCTTGAGGGCAGGGGCTCTCTCAGTTTTGTGTTTGTATTACCTTATCTAGTTCCTGGCACATAAAGGTCAATAAATGCTTTCTTGTCAAATGGTTAATTGATTGATGAATATATGACTTCTGCAAGTTTGTCTCCTGTCCTCCAATCTTGTTAAACTCATTGATTATCTCTGCTAATTTTTTTGTTAATGAATAAAAATAATCATGTTATCTGTAAGTAATCACCTTTCTATTTTTTAATTTCATGTTAACGCTTTTTAATATATTATTCCTGATTCCCTATTATATTTAATGTTCTCAAAAATATCAGTGAAATTTAGCACCTGTAGCACCAATTCAATATTTGCAGCTCCCACAATCATGATAAAGACTGTGACTATAAATATTGCATGACGTTTGATCTCAAAATATACCAATCTCTCCATATAGAGGACAGAATTGAAGCATTTATTTAGACACCAGAAAACCAAATCCCAAAACAAGTAAAATGATTCCATCCTAGTAGCAAAGATATTAAGAAGCCATAATAACACTGAGAGCCACAGCATCCTTCAGCCTTCCCACAAACCAATACAAGATCAATCTTTACTCACAAATCTCTCTTTCTCCTGGCCTGGTCACCTGTCTTTCCCACCATCTCTGGCTCTGGCTCCCTGACTCCTGTAGGCTCTGCTTCCTTTCAGCAAACTCCTCCCACCACAGGCTCCATGTGACTATATTTAGCCTATTAGGGGGCAGAGTTTACTTTCAAAGCAGGGGAGGTCTTCAAATTCCCCCCCAGGTCTATTAAGGGGCAGGGAAGATCTTTAAATTCCCATTATCATTATAGCAGCCTTGTTTCATAGTTGTTTGTAACAATGTTATGGTTTCATGATGTGTTGTAGCAGCACCATCTCAAAGAATTCAGAGTGAGACTACCTCTAATCCAAGTATAGGCATTTATTGAGATTGAAATCTCTCATAAGCAGGCTAGGTTCCACGAGGAACCAGCAACTTAGTAAGATAACATAGGCAAATTAATAGTGTAATGATGCTGATTACACAATAGAAATTATGAATATTAAAAAGGCATGAGGGATTTGTTAAGGGATTAGGTAATGGGGAGGGATTCTATCTCTGGTTCAGTGGTCAAATATCCTGGTTTTGCTGCCCTCTGATTGTCTATTGTGGTCCTGTCTGATCAAGATGAATAGTTTAGCCTTGGGCTAAATGGATGATGTGATTGTGGTTGAGGACAAGAACACACCTGTTCAAATATGTGAATTGGATCTGGGGGCAGTTGTTAGCTAGGGGAAGTGATTAGAGGGGCCTGTGGTGTGGTTAAAGCCAGAATGTGTGGTTAAATCAGGACATGCCTGCTATTCAGTGGGGCACATAAAGATGTTAGAATATTGGGGCTGGGGGCAACTTTGTTAGAATTCCATCAGTGAGAGAATGCTTCAGAGTTTTTCAATCACATGTGATAATGACTCCTGCTTTCCAGTAGATAACTTATTATGTTGAGGAGAAATCATCCTATTCCTATTTTTTCAAGTTATTTTAATTTTGAAAAAATATACTGTTCTTGCTAAAGATCTTTTATAGGTCTATTGATACAACCATAGAATGTTGGGGTTTTTTTCATCATCTTTTCTAGTTCTTGGCTCCCATGATTTGGTACTTTCTTCATTCCCTTGAGCTACTTGCTTTTTTACTCCTTCACTTGACTCCTCTTGCTGTTCCAACTTCCTGAATGTTGGTTATCCCTAAGCTTCTGTTCTCTATCCTCTGTTATTTTCTCTTTTGGAGTTTTTGCCCATTACCGTAACTTCAATTACTACATCTATGCAAATGATTCCACTGTTTTCATCTTTTGACTCTGCTACTCTCCTTAGTCTGAATCTCAGTTTTATAGTTATTTCCTGGCTATATCCACCTGGATTTCCCTATATCATGTCAAAATCAATATGTTCAAAATGGAACTCATCAGCTTTCCCTCAAAATTTGTTCCCCTTCCTCACTTCCTATTTCTAACAATATCACCTTCATTCTCCTAGACACTTGGGTTGAAAATGTGGAGTCATATTTGATTTTTTCCCCTTTACATCTTGCCTCTACATCCAATCAGCTTTTAAACCTTGGTTTTCATCTCTCCAATATTTTGTGATTTCATCATAACTGATCCTTTCAATTAACACTACCATCAATCTAGTTCAAGCTGCTAGATAGTACAGTGCATTGGACACTAGGTCTATAGTGTGGAAGACCTGTGTTCAAATCCAGCCTCAGATACTCTAGATAGAGAGTTGATAGATTTGGAATGCAGACTGAACCATTTGGTTTTCTCTTTTCTTTGTTTTGTATGACTTCACATTTGTAAAGGATTTTGTATTTCTTGCCTTCTCAATAGGTGAGGTAAGGGGTGGGAGAGGAAAAGAATTTTGACTGGAAAATGAAATAAAATTTAATTTTAAAAAAAGATTGTATTAAGCTCTGTGAGGGCAGAAACTATTTTTTATATGTGTTCTAAGCATAATACTTGACACATAGAAAGGAATTAATAAATGTTTATTGATTAATTCACATGTGCATATACATATACAGTATGTATACATTTTAAAACACACTATATATGATAATATAATGGATGTGGTAAGCAATAACATTACTATATGTAATTTAATCCAGATATGTTGTGTGCATGTATATGTGTATATGTTTACATATATGTGTAGGTACATTCCAAGATCAGTGCCAATTTCATTGAACTATATCATATGTGTGTGTGTGTTTGTACACACACATATATATTATATGTATATATGTATATATATATACATACACATATACACTTATACGCATGTGTGCAAATACATAAAAACAGTTAAATATGTCATATATGATAATTGGTGTGGTATTATATGATATTAAATAATTTGATCCAGGTGTATTGTATGCATGTATATGTGTGTATATTTACATATATGTGTGTGACACATAAAAGCACATACAATGAATAATCACACAAATCATGCAATTGTTTGAATTACAAAAGTTAAATGTGAATGTTGAAAATTGATTGTATAGTTTAATATATATTATACTATAAATATTATAGTATGTTATATAGTGTTATGTGAAATATGATTATATATTTAATGTATTGTAAATATTATTTTTATAATTTAATGAAAGTATACTTCTGTGTATATTATTTATAGATACAATGAATGAGAGAGCATAATTCAATGAATTGGGCACTGAGCTTGGAATGTAGAAACAGATATACATATACACCCATATATTTATAGATATAATTTAATATATTACATATAATAGAATTATATCATATATTACATTTAAAATGAAGGTCTTTTAAAAAAAATTCAGGTATATGTGATATAGTTGTACTTGTTCAATCATTTCAATCATGTCTGACTCTTCATGACCCTATTTGGGATTTTCTTGGTAAAAATATTGGAGTGCCATTTCCTTCTCCAGATCGTTTTACAGAGGCATTGTTAAATGACTTGCCAAGGGTCTTATAGCTAGTGTCTGAGGCTAGATCTGAACTCAGGAAGATGAGATTTCCTGACTTCAGGCTCAGCATTCTTTCCACTGGACCACCACCTAGATGCTAAGAGAGAGAACTTGAAATATATAGATATAGATATCTCCATATCTCTATTCATCCCTCCATCTATCTATCTATCCATCTATCCATCTATCTATCCATCTATCTATCCATCTATCCATCCATCTATCCATCCATCTATCCATCTATCCATCTATCCATCTATCTATCTATCTATCTATCTATCTATCTATCTATCTATCTATCTATCCATCTGTCCATTTATCCATCTATCTATCTATCCATCTATCCATCTATCTACCTATCTACCTACCTACCAACCTACACTCCTGGATTGAACTCTCTTTTTTGGTCCTTGTCTTTCTGTCTGCCTCTCTCTGTGCCTGTATATTTGTGTGTGTGTATAAACACACATATGAATTATAAATACAAGATATGTAGATATATAAACATATATCTATATACACTTGGTTTAAACTATATATATATATGTGAAATATATTATTATAATTATTATACCTTATAATATATAATCATAATGTAAACATATTATGTGTGTGTGTATATATATATATATGTATATATGTATATATACATATGCATTTATGTATATATAAGCACATGCACTCACATAAAATTCTACCATTTAAAATAATCCCTAAGAATTCATTTATATATTATAAGGCCAACAAAGGGGCAGACCCCATGATTGTATTGAGCCTTCACTGTTAACACTGTTTTCGATATTTTAGTCTTTGGACTTTTAAACTTTAGGAAGACAAGGTACTTCAGAGGACAGTTTTTGAAGGATAATCATAGTCCTATTCCCTTGATGAATTGTTATACTTGAGTATCTCATTTGGTTTTATAACTTTCTTATTCAAGACTTTAACCTTTATTTGAGTTCTGTTCATCCTCTAATTTCCCATGGAGTGAGATGGGGGTAAAAGGAATAGGATTAAAAAGTCATCCTGTTTATTACTAGACTCTTTACTCTTACACCTGCTACAGCAATGAATGGTTATAAAAAATTTGATTTGTTTTTCATTTTTCTTCAGTTTTTCTCTGTTATTGTCCATTTTTGTATTTTTTTTTAATGTTTTAGAGCTTTTGTCTCCAAGTATGTTGCCATTCTGAAGGGTATTCCTCAAGAACCCTGACAAATGCATGAATTTTTGCACTTGTTACTCACTGAGATTTTGTGTCCCTTTGCTTCATCAACTATTTACAGCCCCACAGGTTTCAAAAAGCCTTCAGGCAATTCCTTTGATGTTGAAGATACTTTTCACTTTGTCCAACTTAATTTTAGTAATTTTCTCATAGCTTTAAAATGCATCCTTTTAAGATAAAAAATAAAGTCACACCATCTCAGATTTGGAATATAGTAAACCCTATAGCATCATTCCTAAAGGCATTATAGACAAACTTGAAAGGCCACATTCTGATTCCACTGAACTTTCTTTCCCTGGCATGTCCAGTAGGATGTAATTAAATCACCCAAGTGCTCACTAATTGGGGGAATGACTAAACAAGCTCTAGTATGTGAATGTAATTGCATAACATTTTTTTGTAAGAAGTGAAAAGAGGAATTCAAAGAATTGTAGAAAGATTTATATGAACTGAGCAAAAAAAAACCCAAACAAATGTCTAACCTTGTTTCTGATCATCAAGAGATCATAAAAGACTTTCCTTCCTTCATCAGAGCAATGGTGGACCACAGGTTCATATTGCTGCATATTCTGTGAAATTCCTTTGTGTTTTGATGGTTTATTTTGCTTATCTGTCTATTGTCGTTGTAACAGAGTGTATAGGGTAGGAAAGAGGCAATTACTGGGAAGGGACAGTGCTAAAAAAAACAAAATGCATCAGTGAATAATTTTTAGATACTCTGATTGGGGGTCAGATTGATATGGTTCTTGACTTCATTATTTCTGCCAAGAAAAGTACCAACTTGAATAGCTTGTTATCAAAATCTCAATATTGAGCAGAATGAATCCTGGCTGTGTATGGTTTTCATACATTTAGAAGCTCCTTCTCACTAATACTTTGGCTTCCAAACCTGATAGTTCCTGGTTGGGCAGGTCTTTGCATAATAGGTGAGATGTTACCCTTAATATGTTTCTCATGTTCTCCTAGTCCCTTCCAAAGACATAAAGTCTATGCACACCATAGGTTTGCTATTGCATATTCTCTCCTGATAAATTCTTTCTTTTGAGCACAATAAGTGTATCTTTGAAAGTTTAATGTACATCTGTTGCCCTGCTGGGCACCAATCCAGAGTTTTCTATTGGCCTGGGTATCCAGAATCATCTGGAATTAAGGGGTAGAGTTCATAGGAATGGATCACTAGGTTTGGGGCAGCACTAATTGCATTGACAAGCCTCTTATGAGGTTTTCCAACAGTAGCAAACAGCAGGATTTTTGGCAAAATTAAGAACTTCAGGGCTGGCAGAAGGGTAGCTTGAGTAGTGTTCTCACATATTGTGAATTACTAGACTCCTCCTTGCCTCCAATGGAGGCTCTAGGCTTCTCCTCCCTCCTGTCTGCTGTCCTGGAGCCTACTGATACTCTGTCCAGAAATTTCAACTTAGTTCCAGCTCTCTGTAATGAGTATAATCAGGGGAATCTGCCTTCTGTCCCACTATTTCTGGCTAGAGTACACTTCATGCAACATACCTAAAGAAGTCCCCTTCTAAAAACATATTTTCCCTGGTCCTTTCAGGGGAGTCTCTTGTTCTATTTCAATGCTGAAAGATTTGTTGCTTTGGAATGAAGCAGTAATACACTGATACTCATGATAGAAAACAGGAAGGAAGAGTCTACATCGATGGGGAATCAGAGAAGATTGGCCACTAAACCATAAAGAACTATCCTCTCAGTGACATTAAAATGAGTTAATTCTCAGAGTTTATCACAGAACCTGACACATAGTGCTTAATAAGTCTTTTTTTTCCCATTAATTTGTAGAAAGTACTTTCTGGTAACATTTCCCAGAGCAAGGCTGGCTATATCTTCCATATGGAATTGCATTAGTGGAACTGAGCATACTCATAGGAACTATGCTAATTGTCTGCCCCCCATTATAATTCATCCATTCATCTGTCTATCCATTCTTCTTTATCATCCTGCACCACCACTGGACCTTTTAAGGCTGCAGTTCCAATCATTTGGTACTATATATTGATCCTGAGGCTAGCAAGTTTCTACTTCTTCCTCTCTTAATCCAAATTTTTCAGGATGCTAGGGAAAAAAACAACAAACTTTTTTCCTATTATTGCATCCCTACCTTTACCATTGTGCTTTCTGACATTCTATTCTATCATTATCAAAGTTCTCTTCATCTTTGATTTTTTTTCCTTCTTCCATATTCTTGCAATCAACAAAATGTGGCAACTCTAGAAGACACTGCTTTCCTATCTCCTGTCTCCAGTACTATATGTACTTTCATCTGGATCCCCAGAATGCTAGTCAATGAAGAGGAGTAGGTATATTCCTTTTCCCCCTTTATTACTGCCAGACTTATGCCTCCTTGCTGCCATTAGCAAGGTTTATTCCACCTATATCTATCACCCTATCCAAATCTTGGAGGTACTTATTAGCCCCAGATCATTCACCTTCCTTTCTCAAGGAATTTATTAAATGACTTATAGTCTTCCTTTCTATCAAAGTCCTTGACCTTATTCATATGAATTCCAATTTATATGTTGATATACTCCAAAAACTCCTGGTTTTCCAACTTAGTAACCTCCTAAATTCCCATGTCATGAACTTATTCATTTCAACCATAGAGAAAGGTAGATAGGCCTTTGATCTCATCATCTCCCATAAGCATTCTTCTTCCATGATACAGAACTGTGAAATCTCCCTATATGACCAAAACTCCCCATCTTTCTTTTCTTCCTGTTGCTCACTCCTTTGTAAAACCAAGCATGAGCAGCTCTCCAGAGGACTGCTGCTGTGAATAACTTTAAGGTTCTGATCACATAGTATAGTGAACTCTCTATTCAGCAGTAAACTAAAGCAAAACATTCACATAAACCAAAGTTCAGCATTCACAGCCATATAACAAAACAACTTGTCACTAACATGGCCACATATTCTTAAACCAAAGATATTCAGTAAGTCCTTAACTCAATCATCCTTAAGGAGCAATCATTCTTAAGGGATAAGAAGTAAAAAAGATCTCCCATCCTAGATCATATTGTCTTAATCTAGGCAGTCAGAAAGTCTTCTTTAATGTTGATTGGAGACTAGTTTCCAATCATCCTCAATTTAATCATCCTTAAGGGGTGCAAAGTACAAAGTTCTCCCACCCCTAGATCATAGTAAATCATGATCTTATCAGTCAGCGCTAAATACCCAAGGAAAGGTGCTTTCATCTTGGCTCAAGGTTGGCTCCCAAATTCCATGGTTTCTCTTCCATGCTCCCAGCTCTTGTCCAAATTCACCCAACCACCACCTGGACTCACAGGTAGGTAGCTCTCAGTTCCTGTTCCAGCTCCTGTTCCAGTTTGAAACTCATGGTTACCAGTCCACCTTAAGCCCTTCAAAGTCCCTGTTCCTGGGAAGAGAAAACTTAACAGAGCCACAACAATATCTACACACATCAAGCTTAGCAGAATTACAACAACATTCACACACATTGCTGGCACTATCATCTCAATTCACTTTCTGCCTGTGAAATCAACACAAGTCAACAGACAGGATGCATCTGTCTGACAAAGTAACACAATTCAACAGATAGAAGGCTTCTGTCTGACAAAGTAACACAAACACAAATCAACACAGAGAGAACAGACAGAGTGCTGGCCACCACAAGTGTTCTCCTCAGTTCTAGTTTGTGCTCCTGCTTTTATATGGTGGTTTTTCTTCCTGTTCCACCATTTCTGTTGTGTCAACAAGTTCCTCCCACCTTCAAATCACAGGCAGGGCTCAAAGGCACTTGAAGAACTGAAACAAGGTGCTAAATACTTGAATAACTGAAACAAGGCACTAAATACTCCTTTGTTTGCTGTTACGCCCTTTTAAACCTGTTGTGACCATTAACCAGGATTCACTCTGCCCTGAGTCCTCTCTAATCTACCAAGCCTTCTCTTATGTTCTGGCCTCACTTTTCCTATAATTCACCCTTTATTTAAATAATTGAACTATACATTTTTTTGGTCAATGCTTATATCCCTTGCCTTTTTGTCCTATTGCTATTCATACCTTGCCAAACACCTATCCTGGGCTCTCCCCCATCTGCCTCAGCTGAAGCTGCTTCCTTCACATTTATCCACAATCTCTTAACTCATAAATCCTGTGACCTACTCTTGACACTGCAGCATCTTATGCTATTGACAGTTCTCTCCCACTGGGTACTCTCTCCATCTTGGGTTTTTGTGACATTGCTCCAATTCTCTCCCTACCTATCTGAGCACTCCTCTATCTGTTTCACTGGCTCACCAATGAATCAATCAGTCAACAGTTATTAAGCAACTACTATGTTTTATGCACTGTGCTAAGCATACTCTGCCTCCTAAGATGTTGTTTCCACAAAACTTTATCTTGGGGTTCCAATTTTCTCTCTCTCTATCCCCTTTCTTGGTTGATCTTATCAGATCTTTTGCGTTTAGTTATCTCTATGCAGAATTCTGCATAGATCTACATATTCCACCCCTATGGTCTCTCCAAAAATTCCATGCTGCAGCACCAACTAACTGTCTTTTGGACTATAGTGGCAACCACATTGGCATACCCAGGATGGTTTCTAGCACAGGTTCTTAGATCTGCCTCACTAGGAAAGATAGCTTTTTAAGGGGTCAACACTGTTTTTTTTTCCAATTACATTCACTAGTTCAGGGGAAAAGTTAGCACCATGAACTTCAGATAAAATACAAACAGAGAAATAAAGACCAACAGACAGAACTCTGACTGCCTGAATCAGCTATATGCTTTACATACATCCCTAGATCAAGAGGGCCTTTACATCTGAGCAGTCAGGGAGCTCTGAACATACAGCCACTCAGAATTTCAACCAGGGAATCACAAGATCCTTCTTGTAAGTGAGTCCCCAAAGCAAAATATCAACTCAGAATATATCAGCACGTCTCAGAGCCAGAAGGCATCACAACCCTCTTGACTCAGTGCCTAATTAGAAACTAGCAAAAAGTGTGAAAGGCTTCCTACAAGCAAATGTCCCCTAAGCAAGCTTCCCTTAATGGGCTCCATGTGAGCCTGTTAATGTTCAGGGAAGATCTTATATCCCATTAAAATTACAGGACACATTCACCTGGATTTTCTGTAGGCATCTCCAACATGTTTCTACATCGTGTCTTCCCTGTCTCCTCTTCCTCATTGACATTTTGTGATAATTTCTTACCATGCCTTGTAGGTGCTTAATAAATATTTATATAGACTTCAATTTCCTTAACTACAAAATATTGTTAGACTAGTTGGTCCCATCCTCCTCAATATCTGTGACAATATAGCTCTTTTTCCTTCCTCTATTGATCTTCACCAAATGTTTTAAACAATGCTTCCCACTCCTGAATTCCCTTCTATGATAGGCCTCCACTGTACTTTCTATCAATACTATTCTTTTTACCTGAGGGGAACATGCCATAGTTATAGATTCACTTTGATAAAAGCAAATAGATAAAATTACTCCTGTTTTGTTGGAGTTTTTTTTACATTCATATATTTTTTACATGCTTTACACAGAAAAAATTATTTCTGTATTGTTGCCTATAAATGCATCACTCACTGTTTTAGATTAAAATATAATGGGGACATTTTCATGCCTTCTCCTCCCTTCTTTTTTCTTATAAATGATTTAATAGAATAGAATATATAATTTGTTACCCTGTTCTACTTTTACCTTTGCCAATCTTTATTAAAGCAAATTTTTGACATCTAGTTAGTCTCATAGCAAATGGAATAAAATCTTCTAAGGCAGGGATTTTTTTTTTTTGCATCAGACCCTTTTGGTAGCATGGGGAAACCTATGGACTCTTCAGAATAGTGACTTCAAATATACAAAATAAAATACATAGGATTACAAAGGAACTGACTTACATTGAAGTACATTAATCATAATATTGTTTTTAAAGAAATACAAACTCACAGACCACAAGTTAAGAATCCATGATATAAATATTGATTTGGACTGTTCTTCTTCAACTCATGAAGATCCCATTAATTCATGGAGAGCTATAAGCAAGCAAGAAACCAACAAGTTTTCAGAAAGGCTGAAAATCAATCTGATTAAAATCAGATTCTTCTAAATGTGCTACCAATTGTATATTAAATTACTAAAGAAGGAAAATATAGTTTGACTCTGATTTCGTTTTCTAAATCCCATGATAGTACTATGCATTGGAGATATCTATATAATTTCTAACTTTTATGCATGTGGATAATCCTGCTAAGATGATATCTAAAGTATGATTTGTCTCACAGAAAATTACAGATTCCACAGTCTTTTTTGCAAGCAGTACAAGGTGTGTCACTTACATGGCTCTCCACATTTTTGTTCCTTGAGAATCAACCACTCGGAATTTTGATGGGTGAATGTAACTCTATATATCTAGTAGACAACATGAGGTTCAGTCAATCTATGCTAAAATGATGATGGGTACAGAGGAATCTGCCATGTTTGGAAGATGTAGCTCCAGAGAGACCTCATTTAGAGTTCTAATCCTGCCTTTTCTGAAGCAAAATTACCCTATAATCATATTAAAATTGCCAGATCACTTATATGGTCAGTCATAACATTGTGAATGCTTTTATTATGTTCTAAAATGTACCTCTACTAGCAATGTTTTTTTTAACCTGCTTTTTTTTTTTAACCTGCTTTTCTTATATTCATTCTTCTGCCTGGGTAATATCTGAATCCTGCATGAGATCATTAACGTAAAAAGAAACAGACATCTGAGTACTGTGGTACTAGAGAAAACCTTTATTATTATCTATTTGGACTATAATATTACCTATTGGGTCTTTTATCTTTTGGGTTGTAAACTCTTTTGGGGAAGAAATCTGTTTTGGAAATAGTAAACAATAATTCTTTTTTAAAAAGTGAATCTTTAATGTTAATTTTGTAATCATAAAAAAGATCTTGACTTTCTATTCCTATTCTAGGAAGTAAGCTATATAGATAATGTCACTGCATTCTTGAAGTTTGTGGTCAAACAGCAACCAGAGACATCCATAACATGTTTTTGTTCAGGCAGGACCAAATCTATTTTGGCAAATGAGAAAATGACTGTCCCACCTGAACAGTTCTCTGGAAGGAGATTTCACATTCTGTTTGTACACTGCCAGGGTATGCCCTTACACACAGATGTTGGGGTTCTCATTAGTCACTAATTAGACTCCTCCCATGGAAAAGTCACATAATGTGTACTAGAAAGTACAACAAAGATGCACATAATATTTTTCGGCCTGTGATGTCATTGGTTTAGGAAATTCTGAGCAAGGAAACTAACTTCCTCTACCAATGAAGGTTGGTATGTTCTCTGTGACTTCTCTTTTGTGGCCTTCTCTGGGCAAAAGATGTCTTTGAAAGTCTCCTAGAGCACTGAGAGGTTAAGTGACTGACCCTGGGTCACATCCAGTTTGGATCAGAGATATGGCTTGAACCCAGACTTTTCTGGCTGTGAGGCCAACTATTTATCTATGCCATGCTGCCTCTCAAACATATATCTATTCTTGTTTTTACTGTTTTCCCATATTAATCAATCAAGTATTAATTAAGCACTGACTGTATACCAGGCATGATGCTAGGTGCTGATCAGGAATGTAACAATTGTACTCACAAGGACCAATGGGGAGACATGTACATATGAAAATATAGACACCATAGGTATACAAATAAACTTAATGCAAATGTATATAAGATGGTTTAATACAAGTAGTTCAAGAGGGAGAAATAAAGCAGCTGGTGGGATCAGAAAAGCCTTCATGGAGATGATGGTGCCAAAGATGTATCTTGAAAGGAGGAGGATTCTGTGGAGTTGAGGTAAAGCAGAGCTTGGGGGATTGGGGGGGGAGCAATACATTCCAGGCATGGGAAGCCAGTTTAAAGACATGGAGATGAATTATAAAGACCCTGAGAGAAAGATTGTCATACATTCTTGATAACTTACTCAGAAGTACAGTACCTACAGAGGAGTATAAATACATTGAGGATATGAAAGGTGTCACTATTCATTCAATAAACATTTGTTGGGCACCTGCCTCATGCAAGGCACCATGCCCACTGTTCCAGAATATGCCAGCTTTTATCTAATTTGGAAACACTCCCAGCTGTTGTATAAAGGTAGGTACAGGCAGTTCCCAATTTACAAACAAGTTGTTTTCCAAAATTCCATTTGAAAGTCAATTGTTTGGAACTCAAAATGCATTTTCCCCCATATAGCGATGCTATTCCAAGTGTCTAGGTCCTCAGGCCAATTCATAAAATTCCATTTGTCCTATAAGTAGCTGACCTATCTGTAATATACTAATAGCTCAATTGAGCCTACTTTGTTTCTAAGGAAAAAGAAATGGGGGAAGGAATTGGATGTATAATTTCATTGGTATAGGGAGGTCCTGGGTGAGGAAACTTCCTCTATGTACATTGGGATCTCAAAGAGGCCCAGGGTCACATAGACAATATGTGTGAGAGGTGAGACTCAAATCCAAGTTTTCTTGGCTAGGCCAGTTTTCTATTCCAAATGCCACAATGACTCTAAGGGGGAAAAGGCTGAGAGAAGAAGATGGGAGATTTCTAATTCAATTCTGGATACTAGGAAGGTATCCTTTCATCATGCCCTAGCAAGTTAGATTGCTCTGAAGTTCCTTTGCTTAAGTTATCATTGCTGAAGCTCCTTACTAACTCCAAGATGAATTTCACAGAAGCCCCTAGTAACACCTACCACTTATGCCACCCACTGTCAGACTTTCTACTCCTAATTGTGCTACCAATAAAGTGATCACTTTTGGAAGCCACTGGAACCTGCAGCAGAGTCCCCACATATAAAACAATCTGAGCCAGTAATTAAAACTTTGCACCTAAAATCACTGGACCTGTCACTGGCAAAGCTGTCATTGCTCCTGGACAGGCTGCCATACCCACTGCTACTCAAGACAGCACTAACTCTAGCAAGTGTGCACATCAGAGGGAGCTCCGGCAGTCTGCACATCAGGGTCTTAGCAGGGTCTACTTTGTGCTTTTGAATTGGTAGCTGTAGTGGCTGAAATTCTTTTAACTTTAGCATTGGCCTAAATAACTATAATTCAACAGGAATTTATTCAGGACCTACTATGTGTAAAGCACTGTGTTACTACCAGGCATGCAAAGATAAATGAATCATTCCTGCCCTCCAAGAGGGCATTTACATTCTACTTAGCAGTGGTGACTCACTGGCCTCCTGCACTGGTATATATAAATATAAGCCGGATGTTCCTGAAACAGGGACTCTCTATACAGGTTCTTTTGCTAAGTTTTTTCATGATTCTTATACAACATTATTTTCTAACATTTTAATTTTTTTTTTTGTAAACAATACAAGACCTTAGATCAGGAATTCTTCACTTTTGTGTTCAGGATTCCTTTGGTAATCTGCTGAAGCCTCTGGGACCCTTCACAGAATTATGTTTTTAAATGAATAAAATAAAAGACATCAGATTGCAAAGGAAAGCAATTATACTGAAATACAGCTATCAAAATATTTTTTCAAGTTTATATGCCCCAGGTTAAGGACCACAACTTAGAGAATAGAACCATTATTTTTTTATTTTTATATTTTAATGCCTTATTTTCTCAGCTCTGGGTTGGTAGTTTGCCTATTTAAAGTTGATAACATTTTTGATTCACTAGATTAAAAGTTACCTTCATTTATGTTGGTAATCTTTACAGATTTTTTTTATGGCATGAAAGAGTTGATATAGTTAAAACAATACCCAGGAGAATAGATTTTTCACCTGAAAACCTCTTGTCCAATATTTTCTCAAAATGATTCCTCTCCAGAGCCATGCCATTTCTGAATTTCCCTATCACACAGATATTCCCCATTACCTTTCAAGTTGGCAGTGTTTATTATGGTCCCTTTACAATTCAGTTTACTTTTTTTAAGCATCAGGGAAAATGGGAGAAAGACATGGATTATAGATTATATTCAGCATAATTGCTTTCAAAGAAAATAAACGATCAGAGAAATGGCATGTATCTCAATGCCCTGCATGCTGTTAAAGAATTAATTAAATGTATTAAGAGTCAATTTACTTTAATTGAAAAAAAATTTTAAATGGTGAGAAAAATTTATTAAAGGCAGTCTTTAAAGAGAGAAGACAGAGACTGGGTGGTCTGGAGGACGCTTCTGTAGCCACTGAAGATTACTTGCTAATAAGCTCTGATTTTGTTTCCGGCCCTCTGAGGGGGAATATTTAGTGTTCCATGGCTTGCTAATGAGCACTGTCAAACAGCAGACCAGTCTCTGGTACTCCATTCTAAAAGGAATGAGAAAGTTTCTCTCTGAAGAAATCTTAGTGGGAATGACCTGAGCAAGTTCACCCAATTAACATCTGTCCCAAGAATATAATAGTATAATTAACAAAGAAGCATAGAAATAATATCCACTAAATTAGATAGTTTACAGCCATATATAACATTAGATACATAACTGTCAGAGGTATTCCCAACTAAATATCAAATGGATCATAGAGAGCAAAACCCAGTAATCTAATTGTGAATCATAATTGGTCGAAAATATATCTCTTGGGAGCCAAGATGGCAGCGTAGCAGCAGCAGCACATCGCAGCTCTCACATAGCCACCCCAAAATACCCATAAAATAGGACTCTAAACCAATCCTGGAACTCCAAAATGCACACAAAGATACTTCCCACTAAAGTCAGCTCGGCTACGAGGAACCATATGAGCACTGCTAACCGAAACCAGCCTGGCCTGAAGCCACGGCTGTGCCCCGGGGGCGGTGGACGGGAGGAGCGAGGAGCTTCAGGTGAGCGGATTAGCGGCAGCTGCCAGTGGGAATTGTGAAAGGGGGAGATAAGCAGTCTGGCTGGCCAGAAGGCCTCCAGAGCGGAAAAGCGAAAGGCAGAGGTTTTGCACCCGCCTCGGCTTTGCAGCTTCCCGCCCGCGGCCT